>CM040743.1:46779404-47146904 GCA_022829145.1 Albula goreensis | reverse complement strand
AGTCTTTGACCGGGTCGCTCTCGTCCAATCCCTGCAGAGAGATCACGTTGACCTCATAGGAGGAGCCGGGGGTGAGCTGGGAGAGGGGGATCTTGGACTTTTGGGAATCCACCGCCACCGACACAGGCTCCCCTGCGGAGCAGAGACACGGAGAGGTGCATTATGGGAAAAGAATGGAGTGAGCATGGAGGGTTATGTAGTTCAACGTCTACTTGTGCTCATAATCCTTTAATTAGATCAATTATTTATTATAGCTATATTTCTTGATGGATTCATGAATGGCAGCCAAAGATGGTTATTATGACTACATATGAAAAGGTTTACCATGTTTGCCTAATCTGTGAGTCTGTCAGCTTTAGCATGTGCCAGTACACAGTCTGCTCAAGCCATTGGTCATAACAGAACTGTGTGTGTGCATTGCACCGGTGAGTTTAAAATCAGTGATGAAGAAATGCAAGAAACCAACTGGTGCGAGTCAATCCTTATTTAAAGTACTTTTTAATTGATTAAACGTGTGTTTATTAACAACAGAAATGGCCTGGACTCTTACCGTCACGTGTGTGAGTGTAGGTGACCTTAAAGCCCGACACTGGGCGCTTAGGTTTGGTCCAGGACACCATCAGGGAGGAGTCTGTGACATTGCTGAAGGAGAGGTCAGAGGGCGGCTCTGGGCCTGGTGGGGGGGGTAACGGATGAGAGGAGAGGTAGGTGAGGAAATGAGAGAGAGAGAGACAGAGGTAGAGTAAGAGAGAAAGGAGCAGAGTCAAAGAGAGACAGATGGACAGAAGCATGTAGGTACACAGCAAGGCAGACAGAGATGGATGGATCAAAAAAAGAGAAGAGGAGAAAAAAGCAAGGATGAAATGAAAGAAAGTGAGGAATGGAGGATAGCAGAGTGGGAAGGGAAAGACTGAAAAGAGAAGGAGATTGGAAGAAAATATGGAAGAAAAATGATGAAGACATTTGTGATTTAGGAAGAGAGAGAGAGCGTGCATACATGTAAATATGACAAAGAGAAAGAGAGGACAGAGAAAAAGAAGATGTTTACATACTCATGTGAAATATGAGTGGAAGAGAGAAAAGACTGGAAAAAGACATGCATATGTACATATGAATAAGGCAAAAAAAGAAAAGACTTGCACACAAACCTGAGAGAAAGACAGACAGAGAGAGAGAGAGAGAGGCACCATAAAGACAAATAGAAAATGCATTATTCAATGTGACCACTAGAGGCAGCCATGAATCATTTTGTCTTGCTTATACACAAAACACACACACACACACACACAGGCAGTTATCATTAGTGCCTACATGATTGCACGTGTGTATATATGTGCAGTCCAGTCATATATACAGTATACACAGTATATGTACAGCATATACGGACAGACAGGGGGCGCTGTTAATGTCACAGGTCTGATCCTGGATTGGAGGCATGGGAGAACAGGAGGGAAGAATGATCAGGTGACATTAGTGACGCTGAGCTGGTCTTTCGGTCCTGGAAGGAGGGGAAAAAACCGATGGAGGAGAGATGAAAGGATGAGAGAGAATGTGAGATAACAGAGAAGTGAGGGATTGTAAAAAAAAAAAACTATTGAAAGAAAGTTGAAAAACAAAAGACACATTAAAAGGGAGACAGAAAACATAACAAAAACTTGCAACCATGTCATGTGATGAGGAAAGGATTAACAGAGATGATGAATGGGTTTAAGGAATGTGGTGGCCAACAGATTTTCAACCCTGGGAAAAAAAGGATTTCAGACAAAACAAAAAGAAATCCATACATTTGCAATGGATTCATAGACTTCAAAATATATTTTAAAAATCAATATTCAGTCAACAAGTGACTTGAGAAATTCATCAATAACTGTTTGCACTAATTAAAAAAAAGAGAATATTAAAAAAACCTTTGGGGCCAACCATGGTCTTACCCTGGGTTTGAGGAGAATGGTGAGGAGTCAGTGAAGATGGCTGACTTTAAGCTTACCCTGAGTGAGAGAAGATCAGACCAGCAGTGAGAGAGAGTGAGTGATGTCACACAGGTCCTCATGAATATTAATTTTTAATATTCATGGTATAGGTGTGAAGCACATGGATGTTTTTGGGGTGACAGACACAGGTACATTGTAATAAAAAAGTGTGAAATAACTGTGTTCAGCTGCATATAACCCCTACAGTATGTCAGGACCTCAATGCCAACGGTCCTTAGTACCTCAATGTGCACTCGATTTCCATTTGTTCCTTGCTCTCTGCGGGATATTAAAACTCGTTATTAGAAATGTCCAGTTCAACTATCTTACTGTTTAAATGCTGGTCTGTGCCCTTAAGGATTATGATGAAAGTAAGAACCTTTTTTAAATTACAAAATATGTAAATGTTTCATCCTGAGCTAGAGCTCTTTGATAGAACCTCCAAACCACAAGGAGGAGCTCTTTCTCACCTTCGCCAGGGTTCTCATTGAGTCTGATCACAATGTACCTAAAATTGTCTCAAATGCTCATCACAGTTCTACACAAAACAACAACAAAACAACAAAAGGTTAACACAAAACGACAACAGCACGCTCACAATTAATCAATGGCAGTACATGATTAATTGGTTATTGTTACATGAATCTTTGATTTATTGAAATGCTGCGACATGCAGGAGGTTTAATGAAAGTCCTTGGTTTTCAAGAACAGTTGAACAACAAAACTAAAGCAGTAGAAAATGAAAACAAGCAACATAAATTACAGATACAAACACAGACACACAGAACATACTATCTCTCAAAACAATTTATATTCGGCTAAAAAATAATTTCCGTCATGGTTTATCTCATACATTTCTTATACATTGACTGCTCGCACCCATTCATAAGTCTATAAAGACTCAGTGGGATCCCTGGAAACACTTTAGAACATAATGCAGTTATAAATGCTGTATAAATGATTAACAGATGCCTTATAGATAATTAATGATGTACCTTTACTGGTTACTCAGCTTTAATGTCTTAGAAAATGTGTATTATTACATAGCATTGCTAGTAATAGAGTCTGGGCTATGTACTTAACCGTTATTAGGCAACTGAAGTAAACTGATATGGTTAGCTTTGCGGCTTATGGTGAATTTCATGTCGGTATTTCCTCAGTTTTATGGCGCATCATTGCCCCCTTGCTTCTCACCAGGAACCTACAGACAGGGAGTCCACTTTAGTCCAAGAATGGCTAGTGTAGCTGCACCTTATTGTTCATGCCAGGGAATGAAATACATGGTTACCACTTACCAGTCGTTTTCTGTGACAGTCTTCCCTCTCTGACCTCTCCTGTAATAAGGAAATGCTAAACCCAGCGTGGCCAAAATGAGAAACTTCCTCACAAGGCTGAGATGGCGGCATATGACAACCGTATGGATTTTGACGTTCGTGTGAATTGCTTTCGGAACTTTGGAAGGTTCTGGAAGCCTGCTAATAATCAGCTATAAGATTTTGATGAAGCACCGTGTAGTGAAATTGTGTGATCTCGAACATCAATGACTGAAGCATGTTTTAAAGTGTCTCCAGTGTCCAGACATAGCAGCGTAGTTTTTTATTTACACTACAGGCCAGAAGTTTGGGCCCACCCTCGGATTTAAAAAAAAATAAACGATACACTGTACAATGTATATTCTTACATTACACTTTAAAACCAGTCAGTTACATTTGTTTTGTAAGTATTTCTAATATTTTCTTGTAATGCAATTGAATTGGAAAGCAGTGTATCATTTTTTTTTTTTTTAAATCCGAGGGTGGTCCCAAACTTCTGGCCTGTAGTGTATGTCAAATGCCTGTTGCTCCCACTTGGTTAAAAATGACGTTTTTCTTTACACATTTATTGTTTATCTCTAAAAGGACAAAGCACTCTGTTTGGCCCTCATGTCACTGTCACTGAACAGATGTGAAAGCAATGACATCGTAATACATTATTCTAAGATAATATGAAATTATACCTAATCATGTAAAGCTATTATTGCATATACTCTTAATAGGCGTTACCCATTTGTTTCTCACACATATATAATCATAAAGCATGTTTAATATATATAAAATATGTGCACATGCTCTACTTCTTAAGAACGTACAGTTCATAAAAAATTCTGTCATTTACAATAACCACAATACCTAAAATATTTATAAACTACATTTTAAAAGTCCCATGACATATTTTCAGATAATTATCCTCTTGGTTTAACATATTATTAAAACTGTAATTTACGGGTACTAAAGTGCTTTGATCCCAGAAGAGATA
Source organism: Albula goreensis (assembly GCA_022829145.1). Classification (NCBI taxonomy): domain Eukaryota; kingdom Metazoa; phylum Chordata; class Actinopteri; order Albuliformes; family Albulidae; genus Albula; species Albula goreensis. The sequence goes on along the minus strand of CM040743.1, from coordinate 47,142,639 downwards.
ATTAAAAGGCAGTTTGCAGTTTGGTGTATAGTAGGGGTAGGGCACCAGGGAAGAGTTAAAGAGGGGAAATGGAGAGGAGGTAATGGGTGGGGAGAGGTTTGGGGTACCTGTGGTAACATTGAGCCGTTCGATTTTGGACTTCAGCCCTGGCCCAAGCCCGTACAGCACCACGGAGTAGCGGGTCTGTGGGGGGAGGTCCTGGAATGGAAGGGAGCGGGCAGAACCAGGGAGCTTGTAGCTAAATTTTGGGGTCTTCCCATGAGGTCTGGTGGCGGCCCCATCGCCATCCCTGCTCTGATCCCGACCAGAACCAACCCCTGCTTCACTCCCCTCTACGCCGTTCTTCTTCTCCTTGTTGTTCTCATCGTCCTCTCCCCTTCTCCCACCATCGCCTCCAGTCTCCCGACAGGTGACTTGGAAGTTCCGGTAGAATCCTTGTGGCACCTCCCAGATGAGGATAAACCCACTGGAGGACACGTTCTGCACCCCAACGGAGCTGATATCTGGGCCTGTGCTTGGGACACTCCTCGGAATGTCTCCCCTTTCATCTCTGTTTACGTCAACCGAGGGGTCAATCACTATTTTGCCAGTATTGCTAGGGCTGGTAGGTTCAGGGGCACCCAAATCCAGCATGTTTAGGGTGTTCAGTCCTGCCTGGGTTGAGGTGCCATCGTGGGACACTTTGGCGTAACCCTGTCCAGTTTTACCACTGGGTTTGAGAGCTGGTCTACTGGGGCCAACCTTAGTGCTATTGGGTGCAGGACCAGCAGGGCTAACCCTGGTACTAGTGATTGTTTTGGGGTGACCCCATACTGTTTTACCATTGTTGCCAAGGATTCTTAGAGGTGGTCTACCAGGTATAACCCTGACACTGGTGTTAGTTTTGGGGTAACCCTGCACCATTTTTCCATTGTTGCCATTGGTTCTTAGAGCCGGTCTACCAGAGATAACCCTGACACTGGTGTTAGTTTTGGGGTAACCCTGCGCCATTTTACCATTGTTGCCATTGGTTTTTAGAGCCGGTCTACCAGAGATAACCCTGGTGCTGGTGTTAGTTTTGGGGTAACCCTGCGCCATTTTACCATTGTTATCATTGGTTCTGGGGGACCCAGGACTCTCTTCAGGACTAACATTAGTTGTGGAGGAACTCTGCACTGCTTTACCATTGTTTCCATTTACCCCTGGGGAAGGGCCATTGTGACTAACCCATGTTTTGCCATTGTTGTAGCCACCTTGTGGTATTTTGCGACTACCAATTGTCCGGTTGGTCACTCTCAGGGGACCAAGTCCTCGGTATGGGACCCGGGGCGGGTGTTGGGGTGAACCCAGATTTGGGCGGGTCCTGTTTTGGAGCCGTCGATGAAAAGGAGGGTTCCTGGGACCAGGGGGAGGTGTCTTTGGAGTACCTTGCCCCTCTGTCGTGACCTCTGTTCCCTCTTTCCTCCCTTCTCTCTTCTCCTCATCTTCGCCAGAGGTGGTGACTTTATCAACAGAGCCTCTTATGTCCACTGGCTCAGTAACAGTTGCAGTTGACACCGTCTTTGTGGAGCCTTCTTTATCTCCCACCTCCAGGCTTCCAGAATCTGGAGTTTTAAAGTCTTCACTGGCTTTGGTCGCTATGGATACGGTCCCTTGGGAAGCCCTTTTATCTTCTGGCCCAGGGCTTCCAGAATGTCGCCATGGGCGACTCCCTGGTTGTCCATCAGGGTCGAGGGAAGGCAGGGAAGTAGGAGGTGCTAATGAGATCGCAGAAACCAGGTGGGGGTCGGTCTGGTCGGGCCTGCTTGTTATGCTGTCCTCCTTAGGCTGTCTCGAGGAGGGAAGGAGGGGAGGAGAAGGTGGCATGCGCTGGTCAGGACGTGTGGGTGGATGCTCTGGCCTCGGTCTGGACTGGACTGAAGGACTGAGTGAGTGTCCCTGAGCCGTACCATCAGTCACCTGTTTTCCCTGAGGCTTGTGATCAGCACTATCCCTCGTTGGCATGGTATCTGAGCCAGCTGTGCCTGTGGAGATGGTGATGTCACCATCTCTCTCAGGCCCACCGGTTGAACCTGGTTCACCTCCTTCTCTAAGCTCCCCATGGTGGGCCTTCTTAGACTCTGGTTCTTTTTCTGAAACCCAAATGGTCCCGTTTACTCCTTTGTACCCCACCTTCACCTTCTTCACACACTTTTTCCCATTGGCGTGGGTGCCGTTTCCTGTAGCGGGGTGCTCTGGAACATCCTCCCCAGCCCCACCCAAAGTTTCTGTTCCCTTCGTGGGATCTGCTGGGTTTTCAGGGCCTTGTTCTACTGGCTCGGTTGGATCTTTGGGCCTTTTGTGAGGCCCATCTTCGGCATGACTGACCCCAGCACCCGGTCCTGTTGTTCCCTTAGCAGGTTGTGACTCTATGCCACTTTGAGATGACGTTGTGTTACTGAGTTTGGGTCCCACCCTTAGCGGCTTCTTCTTATTGGGTCCATTCACCGGAAGTTTGGTTCCAGGCTTCTTATTCCAAACTTGACCCGGTTTTTTCCCACCTGGAACCAACCTGGTGCCATTAAAGCGGGCCGGACCCACAACCTTGGGTTTCTTTGGTGGGACCAGTGGCCTCCCAACACCGTCTTTGTTCTTGTCCTGGGGCTTTTTTGGGGCGGTTCTCATGTCTGGGCCCACTTTGGTTCTATTGGTGTCCACATCTCCCTCTGATCCCTGAACTCTCAACACCTTCCTCCCTCCTGTGTTGCCCTCCTTATAGAACACTGCCCTCTCCGGTTTCAGTTTCCCCACAGGCTTCCCTTGTTTCTTAGCATTCTCTGTTGTTGTCGCTTGGGTCACTGTTTCTATGGTCACTGTTTCCATCGTCCCTGTGGTATCTGAGCGTGTGGCTTTCCCTATAGGAATGGAAAGGGCCGCGGGAATCAAAATAGCCAATCAGCTTCTTAACTGCTCCCTCTTTTACGCAGGCTGGGAAAGGAAACTGTTAGTTTTATTAGCACCAGAAGAAGATGTTAAGTTTAAAAATGAACACAGTTACAATACATTGACAACGCCCATCAGTGACAGTGAGGCGCCATGAATCTCAAAAAGAGCTCAACTTAACCTAATTGGTTTTCTGAAGAGAGCGGTATCATCTAATTGGTTCATAATATGTCAGTAATTAGCAATGCTTAGCTCCACCCATTTCAAGATCCATAACACCTCAATCTCCCATAACTTGTATGAGGTACAAATAACATCTGCAGCAGTTCGTTACTTCATTGTGATTTTCCAAAGCTTTCACAACGTCTCTCTCTCTCTCTCTCTTTCGAATTGTACAATTCCTTTGTTTCCTTCCCTGCCCCATCTAAGTAATAAAAGTAATTTTGCATTTTCAAGTTGTCAGAGTTTTCCAGGACATCCGCTGGAAAACTACAATCACATGAGCACTAAATACTGAGACACTGCCATCTCTCTGCACCTGTAGGGGGGAAGTACGGGGGGTGAAAGATGGGTGAATTAGTGAATATTTCTGAGTCAGTAAATATTGCTCCACTGATCCACCTGGGTGCTGTGCCAGGATCATCAGGCCTGTTGAGGAAAACACACTGAGGTCATTAAGGAGGGAGGGTTACTGATTAGGACAACGACAGAACGGACAGAAAGGCCCAATCCCTCTATCCTCCAGGGAGGCCATCTGCAACCACGCAAATAAATCACTATTTAAAAAAAAAAATCAGAAATATTCAATCATATTTTGCATTTTTGCATTTTATGACTTTATTTTGGCTTTTTCTTTTCTCTCTAAATCCCTAAGCATCTTCTTCACTCACTCACTCCCTCCCTCTATCTCTCTCTCTCTCCCCCTCCCTTAATCCCTTTTATTTTCTTTCTCTCTCTTAGTCTCTCTCCCTCCCTCTATCTCTGTTATTCTCTCTCTCTCTCGTAGTCTCTCTCCCTCCCTCTATCTCTGTTATGCTCCCTCTCTCTCTCTCTCTCTCTCCCTCTCTCTCTCTCTCTCTCCCTCTATCTCTGTTATTCTCTCTCTCTCTCTCCAGATCCAGCCCAAAGGTACTTTGCAGATATTGTTGTTTTTACTGGATGAGAAGCACAACATAAAGTGCATGTGTATTATTTCAGATACAGGCTGTTGACAGGCCAGCGAAATTACAGCCTGGACTACAGTTAAAAGTGCAGCGCTCTTCTGCTCTCATTTAACACACATACAGCAGCAAATACACTTAAGGATAGATCTGGATAGGTCTATCCTATATTCGGTAGATGGGGTAGATCCTATATTCGGGTAATCTTATTTTTCTTTTTACAAAAGTCTGCTCCATAGCTTTCTTCCAGATGTATTCCTCCCTCCACTCTCTCTCACTTTCTCTGTTTTTTTTCCCATGTTTTTCTCTCCATTTTTACTGTCCACTGGGGAGCTGTCCTATCAGCTGCTGGCAGTCTTTGGACATTAGAAGTTCATCAAGTATTCTACAACTGGCAACCCACATAGCAACCTCTACTCAATACCTCCCCATGAAAGGAGGAATCTGGGATATTTTCCCCTTTTTTTTATACCTGGCAACCCAGTGGAAGAGCCATCAAAGTGAAGTAAACCCAGATGGTTCATGGGATAGGGCAAACATACTCTCTAAATGCTACTTCCTAATCCTCCAACACAATGTCGCTTGGACTGTGGGTGGAGTTACCACAGACAGAACCTGGGGGCTTTCATGAAGGCACAGGTAAAATCACAGAGGGTAGAATCTGGAAACCAGATGCAATCATACCTTGTGAATTCTGATCAGAAACTGTAAATAATGAGATAAAAAAACAGGATGCTGACATCATTCAACCAAGCAGATCACACAATATATAACATGTCATACTCCCTCACCTCCAAACAATATAGCTTAAAGCGAGATGACATCATTATCATGTCTGACGGGACAACTCACCGGGTATGACCTGCACTGTGATTGACAGGCTCTGGCTCCTCCCCTTTTCTGCCACCAGAGTGATGTCATACAGACGCCCCGCTTCCAATCCTGTGATCTGGGCGGAGTCTCTCTCTGGGGTCAGGGTCATCTCCCGGCTGCCCCTTGCATCCCCTCCCTCGCTCTGATTGGGTGAGATGGTGAGGCGGTACCTGTCAATGTCTCCCAGTGCGGGCTCCCATTGGACAACTGCAGATGTGGTAGTTGTCTTCACCACACTGAGGTTTTTGGGGCCAGAGATCACTAAAAAGGGAATACAACAGAACATCCCAGGTTCTAGTCAGAATCACAAGTTGTGCTTGGAGGAGTAATGAAACCAAAGGCCAAAATGTCCTCTGGATCGCATAGATTAGCATCCCAGTTTCCTGTATGACCCACAGGTTGTGAACTACAACAGGGTAATGAAAGCAGAGCCAAAATGTCTGCTTGACATTGTGGCTAAATGTTCCAGTTTCCAGTCATAGACTCACATGTTGTGAACTCGGTGGTGGTCTCTCCACCCATCTTCCCATCTTTCTGTCCTCTGATGGTGACTGTGTATTCCTGCCCACTAGCTAATCCGGTCTGGGTATAGCTGGTCAGCCGGCCCTCAACTGTAGACGTTATCTTATCTCCTTCTTTCTGTGTGGGTGAGACCGGGAGACAGACGGGAACAAAGGGGACACAGACGAAACGCAGTACATTAGCACAGACTCAGGACGCTTATTCTTATCAGGCTTAGCAAAATGAGACCTAGAGGGGACCTTGGTTGCGGTTTTTACATTTCTAGAAGTTTTCGACAAGGGTTCAACGACAAAAGATTTCGGGGCAAATTCAGTCTGTTTAAAAAAAAATAAAAAAGAGAGAGACGCTTAGCCTGTCTGAGTGCAGGCTTGGTGCATTACAGAATACTCTGAGATCTGATGGAAAATGGAGGCAAGATTGGCTGAATGGCGTTTTGCCATCATCACATGCCCCTCTGCTCTTATTTTCCCACAACAAAGCGTGATCGTGTAGCATATACAAAACTTAGCTTAACGATTATGAAGTGCGATGAAAAGGTTTTGGTGAGCGTTGGAATAAAATCATTCTATGAAACACCAAACACTTACGTCATTAAACCCCTCTGAAACACTCCCCTCTTGCACGTACACATGCTCGTTCCAAGATTCCTGCCATGGCTGGAACCACTTCTCGAGGTCCTCTGTGTTAATCACCTTCAGAGGGTCTGTCATCTTGGATTTGATGTGTTTTGAGTGTGTCAGATCTAATGTTTCCTATTGAGTCCATTAGTTTTCAGTGTTTGTTTTGGTTTGGGAGACAGCCAGAAGTCGCCTGGCATAAATCGAAACGAATGAGGCGGATTTGGGAGGCGCACTCATGCATTTGTTGCTAGAAAAACCGTTTCCCAAACTTTCCGATCACATCTTTTGATCACCACTTGAAGCTGGTATTCAGTTTTAATATAACTGTTATTAAATGTGACTTTGTAAATAATATTTTCATCTTCATTCCTCGGAAACCTCTATTTTACAAGACAAACAAATGAATTGGTGATTAACACACTGCCATGTAATAAAAAAAAAATGATCAAAGCCCAACATTTATTCTTTCTCATAAAGCTTTTTATTACATGAGGGTCATGAGTTTATAGCTTGACTGATAGCAGATACTGGCAGCCATAGAGACAAGTGACGATTTAATGAGATACTGTGACTCTAAAAATGTGAATGGTGCCACAACTAGCTGCCAGTCCCTGGCTCATCTCAACCAATAGAAAGATTTTGGTCTTTACATCTAAACCCAATGATTGGCTGAAATCTGAACTTTTAGTTCCTGGTAAGGCATTACAGCTCTGCACATTCTGGGTGTTGTCTTTACCACCACTACTAGAGATTACTAATAACCTGTCTGACACAATTTGAAGTGCAAAGCTCAGTCTGTCCACAAGGGGGTGTGCCTTAATGATATGTGCCTTCAGATATCAGTTAGCCTAGCTAGGTACCAGCATAGCTAAACCTTATGTCCACTGTTTTTTTTTTGGATATTAAATGTATGGTAGACTTGAGCCAAATAGTCTAATAATTATCTAAAATACCTGCAATTATTTAGATTCAGGTAAGAACATTTACAAAAAAAAGTTGTATTTTCACCCATATACAGAAGGAAATATCTTTTTTCACACGATTATTGGATTTTGATTAGTAACAGGTGTCGTAGATAATTCTGAAGAGGTCTGAGTTTTTTCATATTTTGACAGAATGTTGATAATTGCCAGCATGTTACACTCAGGCCCTCCTTAAGAGTGAAAATATTTCACATATTTGTGCATATTAGAGCCGGATCTGGACAGCTTCACTATAAACATTGCGTTGTCATGCATACACAGAGTGCTTGCGCTGCTCAAGTCAGCACAAACCAGTAGCAGCGTTTCGGTATGGCACGATATGGGAACTGCCACCTCTCGGCTCAACGATTACAATTTCTTAAATTAAATCCATTTCAGTCCATTTACCTTAGCGGAATCTTTGTGAAGAATGCCCAAAGAGTTCTCCTGCTCTGTGTCAAAGCTGTGGCTTTGGGGTAAGATTTATTTTAGGAGAACACACACGGTTCCCTAAAGGTTGGGGAATCCACCCCTTCTGTCGCTGATTCTGTTCTGTTCTCCCCCCAGCTGTCTGCCTCTATAGTTTTTCTCCAATCCCCATAAGGTGCAAAAACAAGGACTCCCCTCACCCTCTTTAAAAAAATAATCTCTTCTCCTAACCCTGCTGTTGAGTTTTACTTCCCCCCCATATCATAACCCATAAATATATATTTTTCTCATGACCTTAAAATACATTTTCACATGATGTTTTTAGTGGCTAGTAAGAACACAAGAACATTTGTGCTTTTCATTTTTTAAGTAATGTATTATTTAAATATGTATTTATGTATTTTTTATGCATTTCAGATTTGTAGCCTTACAACACATTAATCCATAAATTGCTCCATAGGAACATAGGATTTCATATTAATTTAATGTGATGTTATTACACCAGACTTTATGTGTTTCTGAGATGACGGCATCAGTGCTAAGGAACAGTTGAAACCAATACTCTCCCTTACTGACCATCATAGTCATTAACGTAATTTATATTACAAATAAATACAAATAAGGACTTATTTCCATATGAATTAGGAACCCAGATTACTCAACAGGAGGAGAATGCATTCCCGTGTTTTTGTTTGTTTTGTTGTGTTTTCTCCTCGGTCTCTAAGCTGAGCGAAGTATTCAAGTGTTCCGGCAGATTGTTGAAGATTTCTTTAGACTTACGTTTGGTTTTTAATACATTTTTTATTACTTTTTTGATGAAAAACTGGACTGGGCTGGGTCGGGCTCGTGGGTTAATGGCATCGTGACCAGTCATATGGGTCATCTTTGAAATGTGTGACACAGACTCCCAGAATGCAGAGCCAGTCCTGGGGAAAAGGGGGGGGCCCACACCCCAATCATTTCAACCTTGCATCCAGATGACACTGATGCTTAAAATAATCCCCCCAAATGAATACCAACCTGGCTCCTACATATCTGGAATGTTCTCGAACTCTCACTGCTAGAATGACAGCCTACGTCTCTCTCCCTGCTGCTATTGGCCTTTTGAATTATGAATAACATTATGTAATTCTATGTCTTTTGTGTAAACTGTTTGTGTTGTTGATTGTTGATGATGACTGTATTTGCTGTGAAACAAATTGCCCCTCAGGGATAATAATACAGATTACCTTACCTGTGTTGCACAGTTCACACCCCTTAATTCTTCTCTGAATGTATGCATCTCTCTCTGTCCCTTTCTCTTTCTTTCTATCCCTCTCTTTCTCTCTTTCTCTTGTTCTTCTCTTTTGAGCGAGTTTATGGAAATTCTGAGGTGTTTCATCATGTGACTGTTTTTTTTGAGTATTTAATGTTTCAATAAAGAGACATCAAATGTCTCTCTCTCTCTCTCTCTCTCCCTCTCTCCCTCCATCCCTCTCTCTCTCTCTCTCTCTCTCTGTGTCCCAGCTGCAGTGAACAGTGATGTCATCGCCCTGGCCGGAGTCATGTTTTTGGCAATGTTTACACTGTCCTTAGCAACAAGCATCCCACATCTGTATCTGCCTGCAGCCCCCCCACGCCTCTCCTCTCGAACCTCGAACATGCCAGATCGAGATATTTAAAGTTGTGTCTTATTTTTCTTTCACACGAGCGGATCAGGTGTGATATCATTCTGTTTGTTTGGTGTTAATCTCTGTGATTGATCTGTTTACGCTTCACTCTGTGTTTTGTTCTGCTTTGTTTTTTGAACTGTCAATTGACAGATGTTTCTCCTTCCTCCTCCTTTTTTCTCTCCCCTGCTCTTTCTCTCCATCATCACTCTCTCTCCGCCTCTTCCTCCTTTTCTGGTCCCCACCGTCATCATCATTCTCGTGCATTCTCCTCATCAGTCTTTTCATCCCTCTCTCCTTCTCCATCTTTCTCACACCCACCCCGTCCATCTCCGGGTGGAAAAAAAATGTGCGTGTTGTCTTTTTTCCTTTCTTTCTCTCTCTCTCTCTCTCTGTCTCTCTCTCTTTTTCAGAGATTATGTCCTTGAATGTATCCCTTGTTGATTGTGTCTGTGCTTTTGGAAGCAGTCCTGGCCGTTGATCTCGTGCCCGAAATGAACAGCACTGTAACCCAACGTGACTCTCTCTCTACATCAGCGTTCTCCTCTCTCATTTTCTCTCTCAGTCTTTCTTGCCTGAGAGAGGAAATGCATGTGTTTTAGTGAGGTGCTGCAGAACTTGGTGCACCTCACTGCAAAGCACCAGCACAACCAAAAGAGGAAAGCTTTTATCCTCTGACAATCGTACTCAGTTACTGACTAACAAAATGCCCTTCGCTTCTCCCATTCTGATTCTGTCTCCCTCTCACATTCTAATCCTCTCACACTATAATTCCCACACTCAAATTTTTTCTTACATTCTAAATTTCAGACTCAGAGTTCTTACTCTATAAATGTCTCATATTCCAAAGCTCAAATCCGCATTCACATTCTGATTCTCTTCTCCTCTCACATTCTAATGCAATCAAACTCTCACATTCCAATCCTTGCAAACATTCTAATTCTCATGTCCACTTGCATTCCAATTCATTCATCCTCTCGCATTCTAGCGCTCCCCAACTCACCCATTCTAATTCTCTGACCCAACCACGCTGAGACATTGTGACTGAAGGTGCACATTGCCACACCTCACATAAGACCGATTATCAATAATATTGCTAGAAACTGAATCATGAACAGAATTTCAGGCTGTTGCAGATACAGCAGGCAGAGACTCTCAGATGAAATGTACAGCTCTGAGCTTGAAGTAATCCAGCCTTTGCGATGCTCCTCTTACGTCATTCCTATCTCCAATTAAGAACACATGTCAGTGCGTGAACAAACAAATACGGGATTGTTGAATGGATCCGCTAACTCCACAAGGCAGGTATCACTGTCCAATTACATCACAGGGAATTATTATATGACATTATATTATGTCACTTGACGTTACAGTCATTATGCTCTTATCAAGAATGACTTATAAACCTGCAGACACTGCAGCCCTACAGGACTGGAGTTAAACCTGCAGACACTGCGGCCCTCCAGGACTGGAGTTAAACCTGCAGACACTGCAGCCCTACAGGACTAGAGTTAAACCTGCAGATGCTGTGGCCCTCCAGGACTGGAGTTAAACCTGCAGACACTGCAACCCTACAGGACTGGAGTTAAACCTTCAGACACTGTGGCCCTCCAGGACTGGAGTTAAACCTAAAGATGCTGCAGCCCTCCAGGACTGGAGTTAAAGCTGCAGATAATGCAGCCCTCCAGGACTGGAGTTAAACCTGCAGACACTGCAGCCCTACAGGACTAGAGTTAAACCTGCAGACACTGCGGCCCTCCAGGACTGGAGTTAAACCTGCAGACACTGCGGCCCTCCAGGACTGGAGTTAAACCTGCAGACACTGTGGTCCTCCAGGACTGGAGTTGGACACCCTTGCTGTAGACTTGCAGGCTGTTTGGTGGGGGTGGGGGGGGGGTCGTGGGGGTTTGCTAGAGAGCAAGAAAACGGTTAATGACAATCTCCTGGGTGTGTGTGTGTGTGTGTGTGTGTGTGTGTGTGTGTGTGTGTGTGTATGAGTGTGTGGGTGGATGGGTGTATGTATGTGTGTGGGTGGATGGGTGTGTGTGTGTGTGTGTGTGGGTGGATGGGTGTGTGTGGTCATGAACCACACTTTGGAAATAATGTGTAATCTGGCTCTTTCCACCTTTCTCCTAATCATCTCCCATAGCAGGCCCTTCCATTTCCACCCCAAGCCCATGTGCGGTGAGCAAAGGGCACAAAATGGCCGCCCTGCATCACCCAGCTGGGTGCCACACACCAGTGGTGGTAGAATTGCGTCCCCCCCTTCGCTCTAATGAACGTTTTATTGGGTTTTGTGGAGCAGGATGACTCAGACTGAACTACACGAGGCGCCGAACCTCTGAATGTGAATCAGAGAGTTTCTATCGTAATGATGAATGTATTTCCTGTCTTTAAAACACCCGCCTTGATAATTGAAACCATGAGGGATTCTTCAGCTTCCTACTGGACAAAAAGCAGAGATCAGATCAAAGCTGAGCTTCCATGCCATTATTTCCTGGTTTCCGGAACATTCCCAGAGCATTATGGTAAATATTCCCTAGAGAAATTCCTCAAATTCCCTCAAAGTTTCTTAGACACTGTTTAACTGGGATGTTTTTCTGTGACTATGACAGACTAATTCAGAGAGGACTACGAGGCTGATTTTCTGAACCATTTCGTATGTGTAAAATAGTTTTGCAGGTGCAAAAACACAGAGAGCATGTGATCGGTTGAGGTAGTCCATTTACTCCAATTAAAATCCACTGAAATTGAAAAAAATGCACAATGTGCTTTGGTAATTCTGGCGTTCTGTTTGCCTGCATGTGTACGGGCTTCAGTCTTTCTACACAGTGTTTTATGTGCAGTGACATCGCTTGTGTTTTCTTATGAAACAGAAACGGCATGACCCTCAGTAACCTCTACTGTGTGCTCAGAATTCAAACACATGAGCTGCTTGCTCCTTCCACTTTCAAAAGACCCACTGTTCATGAAGGTGTCAGTTGTTCAGGTTGGAGTTGCCAGCCATCGTTAAAAACGGAAAAGAGGGAAAAGCCGTTTCCTTTGGCAAAATCCGAGAGGTTTCCGTGCGTTTACAGGATCTATGAAGCTTGTAACGTCCTCCACCAGCCCGGCGCGGATTTTCACAAGGTGAAAAATCTTTAAAGCTGAATGAAATTAATGAGCAGAGGCATGAAAGAAATGTGGCAATATTTTAAGGTTTACATGGCCTGGATTCGTTCTTTAAACGCGAGGCGGTTCACCCGCCAGGAATCATCACAGATCGGCTGACTTTACAGCGAATATGTCAGGGTCCAATCGATCAACCGTCAAAATCTGTCCCCCGCTAAGTAGAAGGAAAACATTTTTCATCCTGGTCCCAGAACGTGAGTCCCGCAGAGTTGAAAGAAATGAAAACATGACAACTTAAACCTTTCAGCACTTTACAACTTACGCTTGTCACTAGATTTGGAGATACAGTTTTATCATGCCCATCAGCTGTTTTCCATTACCAATAACGATTTTTTTTTATCAGGTTGAGTTCCATTAGCAGAGCAAGGGGAATAAATGCATTATGGGTAAATTCCAAACCCACTCAGGAAGTTTTCCTTTTAACACAGAAGTAGTCTGTTTATATAGAGCGTTGTCAATGCTTGGACCAGCTCGCTAGGTCATGTAGCAGGAAGCCGTCAAGAATGCTTTACGCAGTGCTGGATTCTCACTAGACCCTAAGTAGATGATAAGTGTACTTTAACTGAATAGTCTGTTCTAGTCATTATGTATTATTAGGTTTGTATGTAACAAAAGTTATTGACAATTAGTGCTAACAAATAAAGAATGAGCTACATTCCATGTGCTTCAAATGAAGTAGAGCAGTTTCTGAGAGGGCATTATATGTTAAAGTACTTGTGCATCTAGTGAATATAAATGTCGATTAATGTATTACTCAGAATTCTAGGGTAATCATTGGATTGGTCAACAGTACTCGGTGTAGTTTATGACATCACAATGGAGATCCCCTGGTCAAGAATATCAACCATAGTTGAGTCTCTACAAAATGCTAATGTGCAGGCAACAGGAAATGGAAGCACTTGGGTAAATGAGGGACAATTAGTGTTTGCAAAGCCTAATACAAAGGCTACCTCAAAAGCACAGCTCTTCTCTTTACTTCAGCAAATGAAATCCCAGCATGCAGAGGGTCGTGTATTAAAATGCGGGCCGGACTTGCCTATAATTATGTCTCCAAAATGAGACTTAGGAGACATTGAAAAAGGGGGTCATTGTTGAGGCGTGTTTGGCGGGAACTTTGTTGACTAGGATGACTCTTACTTGCTGGTGTTTCACGAGCAACGGTATCCAGGGTGATGTCAGCATGTAGCTTGGATGGAAAGACACGATCAGCAAAAGGGCAACAGTGGGCGGAAGAGCATTCACCAGGACTGCAACAGTCCACGCATTAATTATACACGAAGAAGCGAGACAAAACAAGCACGAAACCAGAGGATCAGCTGACCGCAGATTTCAGCGTGGGGTTGAGAGCAGCCAGTTTCAGTAGAAACACTGACAGCCAAGCGCCCCTACTGAGTGACATCACACAGGGATTCCTTTTTTAGTGGTCACCATCTATTTTGCTGTTTCTAACTTTTTTGGGTGCTATATGGAGATCCACCTTCCTGTGTGTTGGCTGCAAAGCAACCGAGTGAGTTGTACATTAATCTGGTGAGTAACGCCCCAAAGTCACTGATTCATGAGAAGCACAGACACTGATGTGTAAAAACCATAGATGCCAATATGAAAAAAAAAACATAGAATCTGATGTGTAAAAACCATAGATGCACATGCATTAAAAACCATAGATGGTGATGTGTAAAAACCAAAGATGATTTGTAAAAACCATAGATGCTTATGATTGAAAACCATTGATACTGGTCTACAAAAACCATAGACGTTTCACTGAGAACCAACAATAGGTTTTTTTTACTCAAGATGAGGCTTTTTCACAATATCAGTTAAGAAACCTTCGGAACTTTCAGGAATTGCATAGTAACAGACCATGACTCATACGTATGTCTGGCTCCTGCACCATTCGCCTGAATAATGAAGAATATAGGAGTGCAAATAGTGTGAAAGCTGCACCAGTTTCTGGATCGTAAACAGATGTGATGAAAGTCTCATAAAGGTGTATCAGACCCCATTCCTGTAGTGTACCCATGGGTTTTTGTTGCATTCCAAGATTTATGTGAATACTATGAGTCACCGATTGGCTAAAGAGACCACACACCTTCTTTATGAGATAAAATAAAATAACAAATAGCTACTGGATGATGGGAAGCCACAAAAAATCCAGCAGGCTCTGTAGCCTTCCAGCACTGGAGTTTGACACCCCCATCCCTGAAACAAGTTCATGAATAAAATTCACAAGTCTTGTAATTTGTATCCTTGCAACACAAGTGTAGAGGAGTATGTGTGCATGTGCGTGTGCGTGTGCGTGTGCGTGTGCGTTTGGGATTACCTTGCTGGTAAAAGTTATAATGTAGGTATCATACTGAATGGAGGGTTGGGTCCAGACAATAGTGACGGAGGTGTCTGTTATGTCTTTTGTCCTGAGCTGAGGTACACCGACGAGGGCTGAGCAGAGAGAAGGAGAGAGGCAGAAAGACAGGAGCAGGAGGGTGTGGTCACAAATCAACCAATGAAAAGGCAAAACCATCGCATCTCAATCAATGATGGGAGAGGAACTGTACTATGACTCACCTGTGCTGCAGTCCTCGCCAGTGAATCCCTCTTCACACTGGCTGCAGTCCGGGGCAGCGAAACCACGGCGACAGACACACTTCCCGTTCACGCACCTCCCGTTGTTGTTGCAGTTGCCGGGGCAGGATTTGATGGAGCAGTCGGTCCCTGTAAATCCAGTGTCGCACACGCATTTTCCGTCCACACACCTCCCCTTGTCACTGCAGTCGTTCAGGCATGTCTTTTCTGAACAGTCTGGCCCGGTGAATCCGCTATGGCAAACGCACTCGCCATCCACACACCTCCCCTTGTCACTGCAGTCGTTCAGGCATGTCTTTTCTGAACAGTCTGGCCCGGTGAATCCGCTATGGCAAACGCACTCGCCGTCCACACACCTGCCGTTGTCATTGCAGTCGTTCAGGCATGTCTTTTCTGAACAGTCAGGACCGGTGAATCCGCTGTCGCAGACGCATTTGCCGTTGACACACCTGCCCCTGTCCCTGCAGTTGTTCGGACAGGCCTTCTCGGAACAGTCCGGACCGGTGAAACCAGGATTGCAGACGCACTCGCCGTCGACACAACGTCCCCTATTCCTGCAGTTGCCGGGGCAGGATTTGGTGGAACAGTCGGGCCCCACAAAACCTGCATCGCACACGCACTTGCCCTTCACACACCTGCCCTTGTTGCTGCAGTCATTCAGACATGTCTTCTCAGAACAGTCCGGACCCGTGAATCCAGGATTGCAGACGCACTTGCCGTCCACGCACCGTCCCTTGTTGCGGCAGTTGTTGGGACAAGATTTGACAGAGCAGTCTGGCCCTGTGAAACCTTTTTCGCATACACATCTACCTTTTACACACCTACCCCTGTTACTGCAGTTTTCTGGGCAGGCCTTCTCAGAGCAGTCAGACCCTGTGAACCCACTATCACAAACGCATCGACCATTAACGCATCTTCCCTTGTTGTTGCAGTTGTTAGGACAGGCCTTCTCAGAACAGTCGGGACCGGTAAAACCAGGATTGCAGACGCATTCCCCGTTGACGCATCTTCCCTTCTTGTTGCAGTTGTTCGGACAGGCCTTCTCAGAACAGTCGGGACCAGTGAAACCAGGATCGCAGACGCACTCCCCGTTAACACATCTTCCCTTGTTGTTGCAATTGTTTGGACAAGACTTTTCCGAGCAGTCTGTCCCAGTGAATCCACTGTCGCAAACGCACTCGCCGTCGACACACCTGCCCCTGTCACTACAGTCATTCGGACACGTCTTTTCGGAGCAGTCGGGGCCGGTGAAGCCGCTGTCGCAGACACACTGCCCATTCACGCAGGTCCCCCGGTCGTTGCAGTTTGACGGGCAGGTGGGAGTGCCGCAGTCAGGCCCACTGAATCCTGGGAAACAGACGCACTTGCCATCCTCGCACCGGCCCTGGTCGTTACAGTCATTTGGGCACAGGTCTCCCTCCGGCTTCAGGGTGCAGTGGGCACCTACGTAAGAGAGAGGGGTGCGAAAGAATAAAAACGGTAGGAACAAGAAGGAAAGAGTCAGAGGGGCAAGAAGGAGAGAAAGTGACAGGGACAGAGGAAAATGGGAGGAGAAGGACAGAGGGAGAAAGGAAAAGAGAGATTGAGAAAGGGAGAGACAGAAAGAAAGAGAGATGAAAAGGAAGAGAAAGAGCAAAAAAGTCAGTCAGTCATTCCATCATACAGTAAACATGTAAACATCTTATAGGCTGGACAATATATATTATGATAATTACCTGGACTTTCCTCCAAATCAATAATAACCATTATGCAAAAAAATGTGTATTCTGAACTATAATTACAGATGTTCATGGACATTATAGCCATTTCCAATTGTTAAGATCTCATAAATGATTCAGTTATGAAAAAATGGCATACATTTTGACACAATAAAATTGTTTTATCACTCAGGCCTATTACTCAGCCAGCAGATCAGCCAGTC
This sequence comes from Albula goreensis, assembly GCA_022829145.1. Taxonomy (NCBI): domain Eukaryota; kingdom Metazoa; phylum Chordata; class Actinopteri; order Albuliformes; family Albulidae; genus Albula; species Albula goreensis. The sequence goes on along the minus strand of CM040743.1, from coordinate 47,125,851 downwards.
AGTAAACCAGTCAGTAAACCAGTCATTCAGTCAGTAAATCAGCCAGCCAAACAGCCCATTAGAAAATCAGGTCAGTCAATAAATAAACCAAACAATATGGCAGTTAGTAAAACATACAATCAATCTGCCAGTCAGTAAGTCAGCCAAACAGCCAGATTGAAACAAAAAAGCCAGTCAATAAATTTGCCAGCCTTTCAGTAAAGCAGCCAACCAATCAGCCAGTTAGTAAACCGTCCAATCAGTCAGCCAGGCAGGCGGGTCTTACCGGTGCTCTGCTGTGAGGTGCAGCATGCCCCGTCTGGGCCCCCACACTTCTCCCTTAGCGCCGACACCTCCCTCTCCAGCCTCTCCACGCGCTCCCGTAGGGCCGCCACCTGGGCCTCGCACCCCCCGCCGCAGGCCCCCGGCGACGGGACCAGCTTGATCCGGTGGGTCAGCACCAGCGGGGAGCCCGGCTCCAGGTCCACAGCCGAGCTGCTGGCCCCCTCACCCCCATCCCCGGCTGCGTCCCGCTGGACGCAGGTGTCCGAGATCAGGACTTTGATTGGCTGCTGGGCGGAGGTGGAGGCGGAGTCAGTGTCCCTGGTGGTCCTTTGATTGGTCCCTTGAGAAGGGGGCTCAGGCTCGTGGGCGGGCTTCGGTGGGGAGAGAGGACCCTGATTGGCAGGGGCCCCGAGGAGCCATTTTGTGTGGGGGTTAAGGTTAGGAGTGAGGGACAGGAGAGGAGGATGAGGGTAAGGGCAGGGAAAAGGCTCATTTTAAAGGGGAGTGTTCTTAAAGGGGAGGTGAGAGCCTTTTTTGGTGGGTCAAAACAAAGGGGAGGTCACTTTGTCATTAAAGGTGTGTTTTAATGGTGGTGTGGACTGTGTTTAAAATGGAGAAGGGCTTTTTTTCAGGAGGCAGTAGAGCAGAGGGGTAATCGTGAACAGAGGCGAATGATGCACAGGGGTGTGTCGATCTCTCCACACAAGCAGATCCGAAGGCGAAGGGCCTAGGGAGGACATAGAAATCAAGGTTACCAAAATATATTTAAACCCGGGTTGCCAGGTCACCTCATATGTGGGAATAGGTGCTGTATGGGCCTTTGCATGTCCCATGCTCAATGTGCAGCCGTGCATTCTGTGAGGGAATAATTGGCTCAGCCTTGCCAGGAAGGAATGGGGGGTTTGGGTTGGTGAAACTCATCACTATCTGGCAACCTCTCCTGAACCAATAAGCACTGGGTCTTGGTCCATGCCACACACTGACAGAGGGGTTTTGATTGGATGAAGAAAATATTATGGTAGAAAGTAATAAAAAGGCTTTGCTTGACTGAATTCGGCAACAAAAATCTGTAATACAAATATTTTTCGGGGGTGCTATATTATACCCAAATTAAAATGATAGTGTTTCTGCCCCCCCCACCCGTACATTATGAGGTCAGAGGTGAGAGTGAGTACCGAATCGCGTGCCTTTAATAAAGAGCCATGGAGCTGGAGCTCAGTTTCCTCCCGTCCCTTAATGAGTGCTTTTATGTGGCTGTGTGGCTCTCGGCCCAAACCGCTCGCTGCCCCTGGATCCCAGCGCAATGCCGTGGATTCTGGGTAAAGCAGGGTCGGGCCAGCTCAAAGGGCACCAACAGCAGAGTGGAGCTTTCTCATGCCCCGGGTTCAAACGCATGAACCGAGTCTGCCTAGAGGCTGAGCCAATCAGCCATCTTAAATCAGTAATTACATCACTTGTTGTTTAACCCATTTATACAATGTCTGCAATGGCGAGTCAGCTTAAAGGGTGGCAACACACTATGGGTTCGAACCTATGAATGGAATCTGCCTAGAAGCTCAGCCAGCTGCCCAGCATTAATGATTAACTATATATGATTAAAATTTTCACGCATTTAGCCAATGTCTGGAGTGACGTCATTGGGTTTGCACATGCTCAGTGCACCCCTCTTTCTGTTTAAGCACAAAAAACTTTTATCATTATTATTTGAAGGCAACCTAAACCAAAATCATTAGAAAACCTTTTCAGCTGTTCTGAATGGTAAAAACAGATGTCTATGATGTTTCGTAATGCTATCAAGAGTCCAGTAAACCTCAAATGTTAGCACTTATGAACGCTTCAGAACTCATTCCGAGAGAAATATGTCACAGCCGTGACTTGTGAATCTGATTTAGGGCGCATGATATCACGATATAAAAACATTGCGATACTCCACCCACTTTCCTCGACTGCCAATGTCATCGTCTGCCCTAGCGTTCAGTTTCGCAGTCCTGCGGGTTCTCCCGGGTTCTCATGGTAAAACCGGCTCGGGATCTCACGCTCAGCGTCCAAACCCGCCGGCACAGCCTAAAAACTCAGCCAGGCGTTTTAAAAGGCGGCTTTCCACTGTTTGACCACTAAGCTCCGTCATAACGAGAGCGATTATCCTCGTTATCCAGAATACGAGCAGCCATTTGAGTCTGTAATTGATTTCAGCAGCCGAGTGGTATGAACTTCAGCTCATTCCTATTAAAATGAATTTCTTTTATTTTAAAGAATACATTTAAAGAACTGAATCTGTATGAGCTTTAAGTTTTGAAAATCATTTTTGTTTCATGAGTTTGCCATACAATCTACACAGAGCAGAGTAACAGGTGTTTACATCACGATTACTTGAATTTTTGCAGGGAGAACAATTGACTTAAAGTAAGTTGTGCATTTATTTATTTATTTATTTCATATTTGTTTCTTTCCACTTGGCTGTCCTGCAAAGAACTACACAATAAAATAAATAAATCTGTAGTCCATTGGCAGGGAAAAAGAACCATATATATACAGGCAAACATAAGAAACGTTGACATAAGCATCGCACCCACGCACGGACACTACTATGGTAATTGGTAAACCTGTACAATTTGTGGTACAGTGCCCCGCTTTAGCCTGCAGTTCTGACAAAAATGGGGTTAACGACCGTTTATTTCAGGAGAAAAAAAAGCAGCAAAGCCATACAACTCCCACAGACTGCTGTGATTATAACCGACTTCAGCTTTCTTTCAGCTTTCTTTGAACGGATCTCAGTCTGCGCAGCAATGGACTCGATTCCAACCGCTATTGATTCAGTGACCAGAGCGGGTGAATAAAACAAGAAGACGACAAAAAGAAAACCTTAAATTTTAAGTGTGGAAAACAGATGGCCAGAAAACAGAAGCGAAGAACAAAGCAAGGCAAAGTTGCAGCGGGGAGAGACGACAGGTAATTCGATTTTGGTGAGGGAGGGGAGGGCAGCTCGTAAAAAGGGTAAAAGCCGCCCCAGTTGCGCGCGGTCGCGCATGTGGAACGCGGAGAGGACTGGAGGAGTGGAGACGCGCGGCGGATATGCCCCGAGAGACCGTATATCTTTGCGCTTACAGTTTTATCATCTTTTCGCTAACTCTCAGAGACAACACCGGTGAGCCAAATTCCCAGCTTCACGCTAATCGTTCCTAAAGAAATACGGCTCTGGTTAAACTCAGTGGGGACTGACAGGAGCAAGAAAAATAAATGACTAGAAAACAACCATCAATAATAATAATAACTAACAAACAATAACAATAACAATAATAATAATAAAACATAATATATATTTTTATGTCTGATTAAACAAATGCATCTTTGCAGAGTGACATACAAAAAAGCAGACAAAAAAGTATCTTCATCATCATCATCATCATCATCATCATCATCATCATCATCATTCACAATGTAACCCTAATATAATAATCAAAAGCTACTCTTTCCAGTTATGTGATGAGCGCACTGAAGGAGCCCAGGGTGACGGGCACAGGGCAGAGGCTGGATGGTCTCTGTGGAGCCCTCATGCCTGCAGCCTGCAGCCCCGCTGCCAGGTACTGTCCCCAGCGCAGAGCATCGCTATGGCACAGGGTCAAACTCCGCACGCTGAGGGTGCGATTTCACCTGAGCCCGACCACCCTCCACCGCTCTCATCAGTCCGTCTGTGTCTTTCACTCCATCCCCTTCTCCCTCTCCATGCATCTCAGTTCTCTCACACCTCTCTCCTTTTTAAAGCCGGTCAGCGGCGCACACAAAGAGTGACAAAGAGTGGCGCTGGCCCGCCGTACAGCCGCCTCCATGAAGCGTAACCTGCCAGTGTGAGCGCCAGCCTCCTCCTCTCAAACGCAGGTATTCCCTCGTTCACACCTCACCTTCTCCCCTCGCTCCCTTTCCGGCTGGTGCACAAGACTTGAGAGGAAGCTTGTGGTTCAGTCCACAAAGTCACTATCCATTTATACAGCTGGATATTTTACTGCCGCTATCCAGGTGAAGTTCCGTGCTCAAGAGCACAACAGCGGGACCTGCACCTGGGACTGGAACCCACTACCTCTGTATTAGAAGCTGCAAGCCCAGCTCTGTAAGCATTGTGATTTTCTTGATATACACAACTTTCATATTTGTAATAATCAAGAAAAAAATATTATTATTATTACTATGAAGATGAAAGCTTCTCTGCACATTTGTGCAAAACCAACACATGCAGCTGAAGGTGCAAAACAAGGCACAAGGTGTGCAAAACAAGTGTGCAAAACAAGAGATACCCAGCAATTCTAGGACAAACTCAAAGCCCATTACTGCACGTGATGCTTTATTTGTTAGATGCATGTATTTATATTTGTTCATATTTATTGCTGATATGAGGAGAAGAGGAGAAATCATACCTGGAAAATTAATAGGTGACTCTCGCCCTTGCTGTCTGACCGTCCGCGTGTCCGTCCGTCCGTCTGTCTGACAGCGCCCTGTCTGTCTGCTTTGAAAGGCTCTGATTGACTGACTGAGAGAAAGACGGGGAGGGGGGGAGAAAGACAGAGAGAAAGAGAGAGAGAGGGAAGGAGAGAGGGGAGGGGAGCTGTAAAATTTTCTCATACTTCAAGAATTTTTCCTCCCTCTCTCCCTCTCTCTCTCCTCTCTCTCTCCTTCTCTTTCTCTTTCTCTCTCTCTGATGTAATTCTCTGTGTTTTACTGGTCCCTGTTGGGCGGTGTGTTACTATGGAAAACATCTGAATTTTTAGATGTTTTGAACGGCCAGGCCTGGTCCCTCATATCGTTTGAACTGATCTCCTGCTCTGTGCTCCCTGACAATTTACGACGTCAGTGAGACTTTGTTTTTTTTTTTAAAATTATCGCCTCTCTGTCTTTGTTCTCCCTGTGGATGTGACATGTGAAAAGCAGCTCTCATTCATATTTGGCATATGAGAACAATTTAACCCACTCAGACATGTGGGCACCCCGCTTCAGAGCATTTAGAAATTTTGGAATACATATGTCATACCTGTCATCGGGTGGATGTAGCGAGCAAAGACAATTTAATGCTCAATTTGTCTTTTTTTCTGCCTATTATGTAGACTTATTGTTATCTTGATTTTTTTAAAACGATGAATGATATTTCTTTTCCTTCAGCCACTGTTTCCTTTTGTTGGCTTTTGGCGATTCATCAAACATTCAATCATGTTTGTTTATTTTAATAGTCATAATTTATGATAAAAATTAAAGATTACAAACTGGACCTAATCTCCCCTGAGACTTGTGATAGACAGATGCACACATATCGTTGCATTGAGGCCATGACAAGTGAACTCAGAAAGCCTAAAATCATTAGCCGTGCCCTAAACAATGATGTCAGTGTGGTGCAAACCCTCCCCTTATTGCGAGAGAATGGATTCAGAAAATTTATTAGAGGCTTCTGTTCAGATGAAGCTAAAACGAGACTCCAGACCTCTAGTTATGTCAAAAATATTGCCACAGACTTCTGAAATATTGAAAAGGCAATAAATTTTTCACCATTACGGAGTATTGTCCAACTGAAAAAAACAACTCAGAGCACTTGACTGGACAGAGGAGGTGGAGTTATATCCCTATGATTTCATCGCTTCAAACGGTCTTGTGCAGAGACAGACGAAAGTTTTGGTTTTGATTAGAGATGGTGAGTTTCACTGAATTAGAACTGGGACAAGCTACCGTATAGAATCAGTGACTCAATGATTTGGGCCAATCACTGCAAAAACATTTTTGATCGGTTCAAACAAGCCAATGATTCACATCTGAGTGCATCAAATGCAGGCCACCAAATTTTGATTTTAATTTGGCGGAGTTTCAAGTTTCAGAGTTTAATTATGTGCGTCTATCATCTATCAAACTGTCACCCTGTCTGACACTGATCACAAGGCACACCTGTGACACACCTGCTAACATTTATATCATTATACTGGTACTCTCACAGTCACTGGCAGAATCAACACTGACAAACTAACACTGTTAGCATTAGCACAAAGATTAGAATGCCGACTTATTGTGATGTCACAGGAATGACTCACAATGGCTGATTACACCTGAAGAAATAGTCATGAAATGGAACCAGAGAGAGAAGACATTTAATTTCACCAGCCAACTGGACAAGTCATGCCGTTTCATTTGCTCGATAACATCGTGAATGGGACGGCTGCATAACACCTTTAATGTGAATGCTCGCAAAAACACACACGTGCCATGGCACCTGCAAGGAAGTGGGAAAATGGCCTTTTCCCATATAACTACTAATGCTTTCACCGACATGTCAGTTCTCAGACCTGTCTTGCCGTGCAACACTTTTTTTGGATGTAAAACGTTGCTCTAAAATAACGTAAGGGTGACCCAAGTGGGTCTTCCATCAGGTTACTGACGGGCTGGAAAACAAATGAATCATTTCATGCACGATTAATGTAAAAAAGAGGAAAGAGCTGCAGGGCTGCTGGAAGAGTGTTTGACCGTTGGTAACCTGGCCCTTGAGTTAACACCCACAGTGTTATCCACTACCTTCACCTCTAAACAGAGGGGTTGTTTACCATACATTATCTGGATAGCAGAGTCTGTCACCGGCCACTCAAACACACGGTGGATTCATCACAGCTTAACATGAGATGAACATAACAGATTCAATTTTTTTTACCCCTCTCCCCCACACACCCACGGCCCCTTCACTTTTGCACTGTGTGACAAAGTAAAAACATGCAAGGCTGGTTTTTGCCATTTGACAGCACCTCGGGGAGTGGAACGTGTTTTCAAACTGCAGGAAACGTTAGAGCCGGTGCAGCTGTTGACAAAAAGGGAAGAAAAAAAACCGGGAAAAAAAATGCGCTGGCCGCTGAAGTGTTCGTCGGAATACTCCGGTCGCGCACACACTGTGATGTATTAATTGAAAAATTCCTATGGAAAATACTGACTGCCTCTGTTTTCCTGACCTTACGACATTCACAGTCAGCAAACTAGACCTGTAGATGTGCAGCAGCTGCTCTGATCCAGAACAACTGTCAGAGTTTACTTTTTTTTTTTTTTGAAAAACACAATCCATTTACACAGCTGGATACTTTTGCTAAAACAGTTAAGGTTAAAGTGCATTACTCGAGGGTACAATGGCTGTGTCACATCTGGGAAGTGAACGTGCAACCTCCAAGTAAGAATCCCGGGGTCCCTAACCGATATAAGACACTATAAGTCGCTCGCAGGCTAAACTGCCGTCCAGACGTGGGATTCAGAATGAAATCTGAGATTTACAGCGGCCTGCAATGGAACAGTCGAACATGTGGAGAGCACAGTGGCTTTACTATACAGACAGGCTGACCTGGGCCCTCCAGGTCAGGCCATGCGTAAAAATCGTATAAAAAACATCCCTCCAGGCTGGAGGAATTTTAAACACATACATACAGAACCTCAGTGTGACATACATGTCCCTGGATTTGTGGCTTTCTTCCGCAAGGCTGCAGGCCCCAGCACTGGTCTACATCTATCAAACCAGATTGCTGGCGAGAGTCTTTCAGGGACTAGGTCTAGTGATGTGGATACTGTGCTTTAGGAGGTGTCATGCAGGGCAAAATTGTGCAGGACAACATCAGAAATACATGCAACAAATCTGTGTTGATAAAACTGCATAAGTGTGGCTCTATATTCAGAATTCACTAACATTTCAATGTCAGGGCCCAGGGTGTATTTTTTAATTAACTGTTACCATCAAACATATTTTATGAATGGGTTTTATGGAGTTATTTTTAAATATCAAAGAATCACATTTGAAAGTGTAGTAATAACTGGAATGGTATGATGTCTCAAAAGGACATTTATCAAAATGATGTATGGGCTCAGTTTATGCTTTCATGCTGTAATTAATATTTTGGTTTTGCCTTTTAAGAGTTCATAGAGCTGTGTTCACTCTTTCAGTAGCACTCATTCAGTGGCCAATGACTTCATTCTTTCATTCTTTCGCTTTCAGCGAGTGGTCATTGAAGGCCTCGACCTGGCATGTGAATCACCGGTTTTGTCAGTTGGAGGGAAGGTGAGGCCTCGTGGGAGGCGTAGTTTTTAATGTGGTTGCTGACTGGCCGCCACGTGGTGACCCAGACCGCACGAAACCCGAGATGACCCCAGAGATCACCCCGCCCACCCCCAGCTCGCCCCCCCACCCCCATCCCTCGGCGAACCGTTGGAGGTGTTCCCAGAAGCAGTCCGTTTCATGGAATCATGGGTCGGAAAAGCTAAACACTAGTGATCGGGAGAGCGAAGTTTCATTGATCCGTAAATGGGAATAAACTACTGAATTACCATACGGTATCAGTGACTCTGTGATTTGGACCGATGCCTGCACTAGCACTGGTTCGATAAATCATCTTTTGATTGGTTAAATTAAAACAAGTCAGTGATTGACAGCTGAGTGTAGCTCCACCCTAAAGGGGCACGGTAAACCTCATCTCCACTAAGCTCATCATTGCTAAACATGTTGGCTCTCGGAAACTCCCCGGTACTTTAGGAAAGCTCGTTTGACAGTTCCCAGCTTGTGTGTTTGTCCATCTTCCAGGGGATCCCTCGGATGTTATTTTTAAGGCGCATTGATCACCGTACGGATGGGCTTAGGACATTGTGTTCAGTTCAGTTGCGTAATTCCAGTTACAAAAAATGAGTATTTAGTCATTCATCACACACTCTTATCCAGAGTAACTTACAGTTCACACATCATACACTGACCATTCGTGCAGCTGGATATTTACTGAAGCAGGTCTGGTGCAGCACCGTGCTCACGGGTTCAATAGCGGTGCCTTAGCTGGGATTCGAACCTGCAACCTCCCGGCAGCCCCTTTCACAGCACCTGCACCTGATCAGGTGTTTAACCCCCTGTGAACCTGGGTGGACATGAATCGCTCCCAGAATGCCGGGGGGTTTTGCTTAGAGTCCCATTTAGAATCACATGATACAGTGTATCACCAGACGATTTATTTAACCTTTTCACACTATTCCAAACGGTACTTTTCCGCTCCTCTGTGCTCATGCATATTTCCATAATAAATGATATTACTGTGTATTTATGATGTGCTTATAATTTACCCAAAGTGTTTCACATCAGAATAGTAATCCTTGCCATCTTCATCGTCCCTCATCGCAGTGAAAGATTTTCTGCTTTCTCCTTTTTTTTTTCTCTCTGAATTTGGAAGCTCCGGCTGTATTAGTGTGCCTGTCTCATCACAGAAACATGCTCTGACAGTTTTTGGGAGAGCGCAGGCGAGCGCGTGATCTCCTCCAGAATGCTTCGTCCCCAGCTGCAGGTTCAGTTTCACTCTGCAATCCAAAGACTGAGCTGCGCAGTCACTCTGCAGTCCACTGTCTGAGCTGCGCAGTCACTCTGCAGTCCACTGTCTGAGCTGCGCAGTCACTCTGCAGTCCACTGTCTGAGCTGCGCAGTCACTCTGCAGTTCCCTGTCTGAGCTGCGCAGTCACTCTACAGTTCCCTGTCTGAGCTGCGCAGTCACTCTGCAGTCCACTGTCTGAGCTGCACAGTCACTCTGCAATCCCCCAACTGAGCTGTGCAGTCAGTGTGATATTGCATCACATCTGTGATACACACAAAAACTTGCATGGAAAATAATATTAGGATACATAAATAAAATAAACTTTTGCAGTCAAAGTACTCTTTTCACTGACATCAGTTTTCAGACCTGAATCATTGTGTGGCACCATTTTCTAAGCACTGGGTGTGATATATCGGCTGAAGAAGGTCCAGACAAATCAAGTGGGCCTCTATGGTCTGTCAGTGTGTCAACTTAAAGGTACCGTGTGTTTTTATCATGGCACTCTTCTCTCTGGACCAAATGGAAATCTAACACTCTTGGAGATTAAGCAATAGGGACACTGTGTTGCAGGAGGTGCCATCCCATGGATGAGATGGTCATTAAAGATCCCATGGCACTGTTCTGAAAGAGCATCAACCTCAGTGTCCCGGTCAAAGTTTCAGGGCCAGAGAAACGGGCCATGCGAGGAGCCAGGAAGAGTCACGTGGGAATTTAGCATGCCACCGCCACACACAGCAGGAAGGAAAGGTGCGAAGCAACGGTATTCTTTTATGTCGACACGGTGCATCCTCCGTAGGGCTACATGCTAATGCGGCCCTGATGCAGAATGCGCGGAAGCATCGATGGCATATGTTACTGTACAGGAGGGCTTTTCCTTTCTGGAAATTTCTGTTTTGTCCATTTTCAATAAGCGGAGTGAAGGCTGGCGGAACATCAAGAAACGAAGGAGCTATCAGTCCTCCGAGAGAGAGGGAGGGGGGGAGGGAGAGAGAGAGAGAGAAAGTGAGAGAGCGAGTGAAAGAGATCCAGCGATAGACACAAACAGGGACAGAGAGGGACAGAGAGAGATGGACATAGAAGAAAGAGAAGAAGAGAAATGAGAAAACAGAGAGCAGATGTAGAGAAAGAGTTTGGGAAACAGTGAGGATGAGAAACAGGAAGGGAGAGCGAGGTGCTGGTGGAGCAAGGGGTGACTTTCATTAAAAAATGTTACAAAAAGAGAAAAGAGTCTTTCCCCCACTGAACAACCTGCAAACGTTGATCTTAACAAACAAATCAAAAACAGAAAACCTTACCAGCCAGGACAAAAAAAAAAGAGAGCTAGGTTCTCAAACAATGAAATATGAAATGTCACAATTTCGTGAGCATGAGAAACATTTATTGAATTCCTGACCTTTGAAACAATGTTTGGATTGTTGGAAATCTCCAGTCCTCATTTTTCCCGGCTTCAGATGCACGCAGTGGGCTTCGATGACGTCACAATCTTAAGTTGAGGCACAAAATAAGCAGGCCTACAAATGAGCGGAGATAAACTTAAATGCACAACAATACAGAACGCAAACATCATGTGATCCTTTCTCATCGAACTGCCTGCGTGTCTGAACGACAGACATCATGTGATCCTTTCTCATCGAACCGCCTGCGTGTCTGAACGACAGACATCATGTGATCCTTTCTCATCAAACTGCCTGCGTGTCTGAACGACAGACATCATGTGATCCTTTCTCATCGAACTGCCTGAACGTGTGGAAATCTAGAGGTATCACATATTAAACTCTTTATGATCACAGAAATAAAAGTGCAAATATTACATGAAAATGAGTGACTTCCAATCAATACATGATGAGGTATACTGTAGTAATGACTAATGAAATTACACAGGGGTGTGAATTAGCACTATTGGTAAAGAGCACAATGAGGAGAGTCGGAATTTCATCAAGAGGAACGCAAGGAGGCGAAAATTACAGGTATCTTTTGGAAATGCAGTGTAGAAATAAATCCTCAATACCGTGATAGATTACCAACACCTTAATTATTGGTTATTGATTTCAGCTGAGAACAGCAACTACACAAGCATAAATACAAGGCTTCCATATTGTAAGAATTCAATTGTAATAAAAAAAGGGACCTGAATTAATTAAATCGGTGAACTTGAAGGCTCTTTCAAAGTTACGAACATTTCAGAGTTACGGAAAACCTCCATTGCTAAACTTTTTTCATCGCGGGGATTATGCTGTAGATATAAAAACCATCCAGGGAGGGGGAGAGAGAGAAAAGCAGGGAGAGGGAGACTGGAACGGGTGTGGGGGGGGCATTTTGGGAAAGCCATGAAACAGGGCTCTGTAACCCCCCCATCCCACCCTCGGGGGAGTGAAAGACCGTCATTGTGACGATGCAAAAGACGGACAAGCAGAGAGGAATTTTTTTTTCTTTTCCAAAACTGAAAGCAAACCATTCAAGAAATTAAAATAAGGAGGCAAAGAATGTGAGAAATCTGTCGTGACAGAACCGAGAAATGAAAAAGAAAAAGGATGGAAAAACAGTGAACAAATTGAGAAGGGGGTAGAATGGATTCAGAGGTGGGGAGGGGGGCCGCCAGACTGGAGTAGAAAAAGAAAAAGAAAAACCAAAATGAAATATGTGAACTTTTTTCAGAGTAACCCTTGTTGACTGTTGACTCAGAAATTAATGAGTGTTTGAAGGGCGGGGGGGGGGGGTTTGTTGGGGGGGAACAGCAGATGTATTGAAACAGCAGGAAGGAGACGGGGGGGGTTGGGGGGAAAAGTGAGGCCGTTTTTGTTGGCACCGTTTTATGAGATTTGAATAATACCTGTGCACAGACTTGAGCCTGTTCTAAGCCCTCTACACCTCTCCAGCACCCAACCTTTCCATCCCTCCATCTCCAAATCCCTTCATTCCCTCATCCTCCTTCTCTCTCTCTCTCTCTCTCTCTCTCTCTGTCTCACTATTTCTCCTCTCCTGCTCTCTGATCCCTGCTTCCTCTTACCCTCTCTCTCTCTCTTTCTCTTTTCTCTGTGACCCTCATTCACTTTCTGCCCAATTTCACCTTTGCCTCCTCTCACACTCCCCTTTTATCACAGCCCTTGCTCTTTCTTTTCCCGTCTCTTATTTCGAAAACCCGCCCCATTCTCCTGCCATTTTCTTCACCTCTACCTCTCCTCACCCCAAAGGACCTCCCCCCTCCTTCTCTCTCTCTCTATTTCTTCCTCCATCCATCTCTGCACGTTTTCCCAACTTCGCCTGCTTTTACTCCATTCGATGTCATTTTCCCCATTCACTTCAGCTCTCTTCAATTCACTTGCATTACATTTCAATCATAATACTAAAACAGCAATAAAATAAGCTGAGGGCCTGTCATTGAGCTGGTCGTTATAATTCTAACATATGTTATTACGTTATCACATTTTTTATCTCGCGCAGCACTGACTGAACGCACAGCAATATCCACTATAGATGATTTACTGGATTCAAATGGATTCAAACTGGCAGTACTAGAGAGACAGGACTCTTCCCCTCCTGCCAAAAACCATTTTCTCTCTGGCCCTCTTCTTTCACCTCCTCCCCCTTGATTTCTCACTTTTCCTCTCCCACTTCTTCCTCTCCTTCCTTTTGCCATTCCCCTCCTCCTCTCTCCACACCTTGAAGGCCGAGAGAGAGAGCTAAGCCTCATAGCCTTCCTGATAGTTTCTATCCCTGATCATTTTTAGATCTGTACTTGAAGGGGTTCCTGTCTAAACCTCCTCTTGTGTTTTTGGGTTGGTTATCAGATTCAGTTCAATTCAAGCAAACCTTCACCTATACCTTCCAATCTGTTTTTACCTACCTCCCTCCCTCCCTCTCTCTCTCCTCCCTCCCTCCCTCCCTCTCTCTCCTCCCTCCCCCCTCCCCCTCCCTCCCTCTCTCTCTCTCTCTCTCTGTAAGGTTGAATGCTCGTTGCACAGCACACAGGATGAAGCCAGGCAGTGTTTGTATAATGTATTACCCTCGTCTCAGCCCCATTCCCTGTGTGATTTATATACAGTGCTGTGGAGTAACTCAGTGCAGCGCTAAACTGTGTACACTAATGTTGTTCACTTCCCCTGCCCCCCTCTCTCTTACACAAACTCTTTCCTCTCCTCTCCCTCTCTTACACAAACTCTTTCTTTTCCTCTCTCTGATGAGCGAGGGATTTTATTCAGAGTGGCAGTTACTCTCAGGCCACAAGAAAAAAGAGAAAGAAAACAGGAAAGAAAAAGAAGTTAGGAAGATGAATTCTGTCTGAAATTGAATCGCAGCACTCATTTGAGTCATCTGCTGAGCTATAAAACGCAGCGGGCGTGTGGCGTAGCTCGCCTGAGTGTGTGTGAGTTTATAGTGAGTGAGAGTAAATGCATGTGTACTGTGTGTGTGTGTGTGTGTGTGTGTCTGTGAGTGTGTGTGGTGTATGAGTGTGTGTGTATGTGTGTGTATGTGTGTGTGTGTGTGTGTCTGTGAGTGTGTATGGTGTATGAGTGTGTGTGTGTGTGAGTGTCTGTGAGTGTGTATAGTGTATGAGTGTGTGTGTTTGTGTGTGTGTGTGTGTGAGTGTCTGTGAGTGTGTATAGTGTATGAATATGTGTGCGTGAGTGTGTATGGTGTATGAGTGTGTGTGTGTGTGTGTGTGTGTGTGTGTGAGAGTGTGTATGGTGTGTGAGTAAGTGTGTATTTATGTGTGTGTGTGTGAGTGTGTATGGTGTATGAGTGTGTGTGTATGTGAGTGTGTGTGTGTGTGTGTGTGTGTGTGAAGTGTGTATGGTGTGTGAGTAAATGTGTATTTATGTGTGTGTGTGAGAATGTGAGTGTGTGTGTATGTAAGTGTGTATTCGTGTGTGTGTATGTATGTGAGTGTGTATGGTGTATGAGTGTGTGTGTATGGTGTGTGTGTGTGTGTGTGTGTGTGTGAGAGTGTGTATGGTGTGTGAGTAAGTGTGTATTTATGTGTGTGTGTGTGAGTGTGTATGGTGTATGAGTGTGTGTGTATGTGAGTGTGTATGGTGTATGAGTGTGTATGTGTATTTGAGTGTGTATGTGCACATGAGTCTGTGTGTTCAGGCCATTAGGAGTCTGTGATAAGAGCTGAAGAATCAGACAACTGGATAAAGCTGCTCACGTACAGTAAGCTCGTCCCTCCAGAGGTTTTATTTCCCGTATTCCCTAAATTTCCCTCAGAGCAGGGTTTGATTCCCCGTGTTTCCCCTCAGAGAGTAGCTGAGCTTCAGGAAGCTCTTCAAATGCACCTCCGTGCCGTGGTTTTTTCTTCACTGGCGGAATCACGCTCCCCATGAACCCTGCCCCTGACACTCACTGCAACACACCAGGGGAGAGCAACATCAAACTATGAACAATTATACGTGCATGTGACAAAATGTGAAAACATAACTGTATGTAAATATGTGTCTGTGAGTGCATGTGTGTGTGATTGATTGTCAATATGTGTGTATTCACACATTTCTGTCTTTGTGTGACACGTTTGAGTGTTGCGTAAACATCTGTATGTGTGTGTTTGTGTTTGTCAGAATCATTATGTGTCTCTGTCTGTTTCCTACAGGCATTATTTTCCTTTGAGTTTATCCGTCAACTGATATCAGCATGCTAAATGTCTCAGGTGTTTTGATTAATTTTCTTTTATTTTGCAAATAATTAGTTCAATTATTTGTGTGTAAGTGTTTGGGGGGGATTCTTTGTGTCAACTGTCAATAAGACAGATGTGCCAAGCATTTTTTAATTAATTTTAGAGAAGGGGTACAGACAGATTGCGTTTTTGTGGGGTGGGGCTTTGTGGAGGATTTTCTGACAGGGGGCTGACAGGTGTGACGTTGTGCTGCGGGAGTTCATTGTCCAGGGGGAGGTTTTAGGGTGACCTGCAGACAGACTTCCACCACAGGCACCAGGAAATGACAACATGGACAGGTGTTGAAATGTGTGAGATTTAAGGGCTGGTCTTCAGGTCAATCTTCCACGATGATACTTTGGCCCCAAAGTTTCAGTGTTGCGTATATCTATGCTCTCTGCGTCTGTCTTTTTCTAAAGGAAAACAGATAAAATGGAAAACAGCTTCATGCTGTCTAGAGTGATTATTATTGAGTAGATATTGTTTACTATCACATTGTTATTAGGTTTAGTTAGTATTTTATTGAATTGTTATTGAAAGTATTTCTTGTGCAATATGTAGATAAGTGAGTATAAAATCTTCATCATTTCTGTTTGTGTGTGTGTGTGTGTGTGCGCGCGTGTTTGTCTGCAGTACATTAGGCATGCATATTTCACGGCAGCTGTTAAAACCATCACAGAAAACATCTGGTCGTGGAGGGAAATCCCTTTTATTGGGGACACATGACCGTGTGCATCCCTCAAGTCCCTCCCACTGGAAACGCAGCTGTCAGGTTAATGGGGTCCAGGTGAGTTCTGTCTCTCGCCACATTGCGCCAGTGTTGAGTTTATAACAGTGAACCAGAGCTTCTGTGGGAGGTGTGATGGCGTCTCCATTAATGTCCCGTGCGTTGGTGCCCCTTTTCCCGAAGGTTGCGTTATTCTCTGATATATGGAATTTTTTTTCTTCGCAGCAGTCGCACGCGAGACTCGTTTCAGAGTTTCTCTGGTCTGACGTCATTCAATAATGTCTCGCAGCGCCTCACAATCGCACATAAATGTCCGTGTTTAAATTGGTGCTGAACGGTTGGCGGACGTCCCGGAGCGTTGCATGTGCGGCCGGTTCTCGGCGATGTTTCCTGAAACCGTAATCACCATGTCACAGCGCGAGATGCGGGAAAAGTGATGCATTGTCAAGGTAACAAGCGAACTCCTAAGGCACGAGTCTTACATGCTGTCGGTCGCTAGGGGCCTAAATATCACAGCCCTCTCGCCTCCAAAATCCAGCTAACCATGTTACGTTCACCAGGAGGAAGGACTGCAGTATCATAAATTTTATGTTTTTTTGTGAACAGCTACTTTTATTGGGTTTCATTAACCTAAAGGGGGAGATTTGTAAAAAAAAAAAAAAAAAAAAAAAAGGTAAGAACAGCTTGCTACTTTTCATCCAGGTCCCATAAGCTGAAAAGGGGGAGAAATAAGCAAAACTAGCATGAGACACATTGGTTAAACGAATGTTATACAAACACAGACTATTTTATAAATGTTTAATAACTGAATAGAAAATGTAATCAATTTGATAATGGCTCTGAAACAGGCTATGTTACTGCTGCCTCTGGTTACAGCAATGGGCGAACCCTGCCCACCCTCACACCCAAATGAAATCTGTGGTTGCTCTGTACCCCCTCCAGCACATCCCCCAAACTGGAGCGAACAAAACTCAACTGAATGAGGGGATTCTCATTCTGGAGAACTTCAGCAGGACTACCTGAAAAGAAGGAAGCCTGGAGCGCTCAGAACACACTCATGGTCCAATCCTTACTTCACTGTGCTCAGGAGCATGTGACATTCCACCAATCAAACGCAGCTACGTGAGCACATGCTTGCGTTTGATTGGTGGAGTGTCACATGCTCCCAAGTGAAGTTTTCTTGGGCAGAAGATTTGCCAGGAGTGGACTGTAGCCTGGCCTAGAGGACACTTTGAATAAACAGGGGGAACATGTCACAGACAGAGCACTTTCCACAAACGCAAATGCAAACGGTTTCCCCAGCACAGCGCTCCAAGGCTTGTGTAGCTTCAACGCGATCGGCTGCGAAACATCATGAAATGTTTTGCGGTTTGAACTCGGCCCCGATCTCGCAGAGCCCAACAATGAGGTCCTCTTGCCTCCCACGCCCGCCCCCAGACCCCCTCCCCCCCCCCACACCCCATCGTGTTGCACGGAAACGGCTGTCCAGCACTGGCGGGGCTGGCCGTCGCTCCCAACCCTTTTACCGCCGTCATCTGGCGCCTTTCGCCAGCATTGCTCACCAGCGGGGTTTTAAGAGCTATGACAGGAAAGACCAGCGGGTCATTTCCTCTTATATTCTTTCTCTCGATCCCTCTCTCCTTCTCACTCCCTCTTTTCTCTCTTTCTCTCTCTCTTACTCACTGGCCTTCTCTCGCTCTCTCGGTGGTCTTTATGTTTTTGCGAAAAACATAAAAGGTTGGATGGTCCCTCGGTTTGTTGTACGCAGTGCCCGTAAATGCAGCCCTGTATATCCTATTATTGAATTAATAACAAAAACATACCTTTCTCTCCTCCCCCTCACTCACCCCTTCTCCCCTCATTCTCTCCCTCCTCTCTCTTCCTCCTTCTCTCTCTCTCTCTCCCTCACGTTCTCCATCCTCTTTCTCTCTAAGTCCCTGTCTCACCCTCTCCCACTCTCTCAACCTTTCTCCTCTCTCTCTTCTGCTCTTTCACCCTTTCTTCTCTCTCTCTCTCTCTCCATCGTTTCCATCCCTCACTTCTCACATGCCCTGTTCTCACCCTCACTCTCAAACCCCCCACCCCCTCCACCCTTGGATTACCCCTCCTGAGTTTCACTGCCCCAAATCTTCCCAAAATAAGTGACTTCATAGCCATGACAGCAATATTTAAATTTTGCCAGAAACACTTAAAAGACGTAAATCATGACAAACTCTTTGGACACACAGTTCCAGTAAGAATGGGCACGTCGTACCTATTCCCTCCTCTCCTCCTGTTATATCACCTCCTCCATTTTGTTTTCTGGAACCTTCAACCTTTTTTACCCTCACTGCACCTCTGGGTCACAGAGTGAGGCCGCTGGAGGGTTTTGGGGCGAGGGATGGAACAGCGCTCGATCTTGATGCTTCGCTAGGGCTCTGTTTTATGGCAGATTCCTGTCTCCTTCCCTCCTCCCTGTCATTGCCTCTTGCCCCTGCATTCCCAGGAGATTCATCTCCCTCTGCAGGGAAAGACATAATCACTCTGCGACCAGAGCCAAGATGGACGCAGGCCTGCTGCCACAGCACCTCCTGAGTCGGCACTGAATTTGAGCCAAAATGGTCCCCGGAGCGGGAACTCTGCTCTTCATTTCCAGGTTTCCACAGGGCAGTCATACACACGCAGACATGCACAAAACACACTCACACATTCCATGAAGCTGAGCCTGGGGATGGCTGCGTCTCTGGAATACGGCTCCAGCAGGCAGTTATGACCTTGGAGCCAAAATGGTGGCGCAGACCATGTTTACATTTCAGGAAACAGCAAAAGGGACAAACTAGGGGGAGGACAGAACGTGAGAGAGAAAGGCACACACGTACCGACTGGTAGAGTGAGAGAGAGAGATTGACTTTTAAAAGCCCTTTATTTAACCTAACATTAAACAAAGGGCGCTGATGCCAGAATCAAACTACATAAATATTAGATTCCGTCTGACAGAATCAAAACAAACCCCGACCCAAACAAACAACCCGTATGCAAAAAAACCTTACACAAATAGACAGGAACCCGGAAAACTCAAACAAAAGGGAGGACATTTTAAATAAAGAAGAACGCACTCCATTGATGGAACATTGGCCAGGAACCTTCATTAAGACTGTTGTTTGGTTTGTGAAAGGTGAACTCCAGCTTAAAATAAAAAACAGTCATGAGAGAGAGAGTTTTAACCACCTTTTACGATCCATATAACCTTGCTACAAACTACACCTTAGATAAACAAAAAAAAATAAATAAATAAAACAACCAAGGGGAAAAAATTATAAATAAAAATAACATCATGACAGAGAGAGAGAGAGTTCATGTTCTAACGTATTGTTTTACGCTTTGGGAATATTTGCGTAAGTACTTCCTGCCAACAACGCATCTTGAATTTGAATTTGAATTTGAGTGAGAGAGGTGGAGGAGGAGGATGTGGGTGAGAGAGACAAACGGAGAGGAAGATAGAGACATACAGAGGAAATAAGGGAGAGATTTATTAAGAAGAGAGAGAGAGAGTGTGTGTGTGTGTGTGTGTGTGTGTGTGTGTGTGTGTGTGTGTGTGTGTGTGTGTGTGAGATCAGTGGAGGAGATTCAGAGAAAGACAATGAGAGCGGGTGAGGAACGCACACAGGCAGAGAGTCGCTCTTAGAGTGTGCATGGATGAGAGATTACTTACTCTGGCCTTGGTCATGCTCTCTGATGACTTATGCAGCTGAGGACTAAGCGAGGACATACACACACACACACACACACTCTCTCACACACACACTGACACACTCACACACTCTCACACACACACACACACACACACACACACACTCTCTCACACACACACACTGACACACTCACACACTCTCACACACACAGACACACACACACACACACACTGACACACTCACACTCTCACATATACTTATACACACGTACACACATGAGCTAACTCACACACACACACGTAGACACAGACACACACATGCACACACTCACACACACCCCACAATGACACATGCATTGAGGCCCAAATGAGCGTTTCATCATTTTAATGTCAATATTTATTTGTGAAGTTTTATCAGTGCAGAATATCTCATGGAGATCTCTTCTGCTTAGCGCATAAGTTTGCATTTGTTTCTGATGTTGTACTTTAAAGTTAATAAATTAAAAAAATTATTGTTGGCTCTCTTCTTAAGTTTGACAAATTTAGCTTAGGCCTCTCCAAGCCCTCATGTTGTTCCAGACTCCAGATCGTAACGGGTGTCAGTGCAGTTTTAGGCCCTGAGGACGGGTCCATATTAACTTTTATGCATTGTTTATGTGTTCCAATACAATGTGTTTATTAGAATAAGAAAACAACACAGAGGGGGCGAGTGAAGGAATTCATTAGCCAGCCGAAAAGTTGAGCGTGCCGTTCTCTCTGTATCTCTCTCTCTCTCTCTCTCTCTCTCCCTCTCTCTCTCTCTCCTGCTCCATGTGGAGGTAGTTTGACGGGGCAGAGTGGATGCCATGGCGTTCTGAAGTTGCTCGTAATGGCCACATGGTCAGGACGTTACCAAACGGGAGATAATAAACATCAGTTAATGGTGATTACTGGGTGAGTTAGGAGACCCCAGGGAGCGGGCTTGGTTGGCCACCCCATCGCTCTGCATGGTAGGGTGAGTTTAAATGCATACCCCACACACCAGGCCAGGGGCATTGTGTAATTGTGTGACCATCTTAGTTTCCTACATACACACACTCACACACACTCTCTCTCACACACATACACACACACACACTCTCTCTCACACACACACACACACACACAAACAAACTCTGTCTCTCTCACACACACACACACATACACTGACACATACACACTCACACACACATGCACGCACATATACATTCACACACACTCACACACACTCTCACACACACATACACACATATTGACACACACACACTCTCTCTCTCACACACATACACACACACAAACAAACTCTCTCTCTCTCACACACACACTGACACATACACACTCACAGACACATGCACGCACATACACATTCACACACTCACACACACTCTCACACACACACACACACATACACACACACACACACACACACACACACCTACCACATTAACAACAACAGTTTCAACATTTCCTTCATGTGTAAACAGTGTTCACATGTGTCCCTTCACTTACACACACACATAAATCACACACCTGTGTCCACACACGTTTTTATGTTCTACATCTCATGTATGGACTTTCCCTATCTCTCTCTCTCTGTCACAGACAGACATGAGCACACACACACACACACACACACACACACACACACACACACACACACACACACACACACACACACACACACACACACACACACACACACACACACAGTGCCCCCACTAATCCACTGCCTGAACAAAAGCCCAGTGGAACCGCTAGTCATAAATCAGGGAGCCAGTTTTTAAATGTTGAGTTTCCAGTGCCGATGAGTGAGCCAGCCATAACCCAACCAAATACACCCACAGAGACTACACTGAGCACAGAGAGAGACCAGCCATAACCCAACCAAATACACCCACAGAGACTACACTGAGCACAGAGAGAGACCAACCATAACCCAACCAAATACACCCACAGAGACTACACTGAGCACCGAGACAGACCAACCATAACCCAACCAAATACACCCACAGAGACTACACTGAGCACAGAAACAGACCAACCATAACCCAACCAAATACACCCACAGAGACTACACCAAGCACAGAGAGAGACCAACCATAACCCAACCAAATACACCCACAGAGACTACACCGAGCACAGAGACAGACCAACCATAACCCAACCAAATACACCCACAGAGACTATACTGAGCACCGAGAGAGACCAACCATAACCCAACCAAATACACCCACAGAGACTACACTGAGCACAGAAACAGACCAACCATAACCCAACCAAATACACCCACAGAGACTACACCAAGCACAGAGAGAGACCAGCCATAACCCAACCAAATACACCCACAGAGACTACACCAAGCACAGAGAGACCAGCCATAACCCAACCAAATACACCCACAGAGACTACACTGAGCACCGAGACAGACCAACCATAACCCAACCAAATACACCCACAGAGACTACACTGAGCACCGAGACAGACCAACCATAACCCAACCAAATACAGCCACAGAGACTACACCAAGCACAGACAGACCAACCATAACCCAGCCAAATACACCCACAGAGACTACACTGAGCACCGAGACAGACCAACCGTAACCCAACCAAATACACCCACAGAGACTACACTGAGCACCGAGACAGACCAACCATAACCCAACCAAATACACCCACAGAGACTACACCAAGCACAGAGAGAGACCAACCATAACCCAACCAAATACACCCACAGAGACTACACCAAGCACAGAGAGAGACCAACCATAACCCAACCAAATACACCCACAGAGACTACACTGAGCACAGAGAGAGACCAACCATAACCCAACCAAATACACCCACAGAGACTACACCAAGCACAGAAACAGACCAACCATAACCCAACCAAATACACCCACAGAGACTACACTGAGCACAGAAACAGACCAACCATAACCCAACCAAATACACCCACAGAGACTACACTGAGCACCGAGACAGACCAACCATAATCCAACCAAATACACCCACAGAGACTACACCAAGCACAGAAACAGACCAACCATAACCCAACCAAATACACCCACAGAGACTACACCGAGCACAGAGAGAGACCAGCCATAACCCAACCAAATACACCCACAGAGACTACACTGAGCACCGAGACAGACCAACCATAACCCAACCAAATACACCCACAGAGACTACACCGAGCACAGAGAGAGACCAGCCATAACCCAACCAAATACACCCACAGAGACACTACTCCGCACACAGAAACCGTATCCAATCAACACACTTTATTTTACTCAATGGAGAGCAGAATAGAGCCGAAAATCCTAGAATTTGAGAATGCTGATGTAAATGGCCAAAACAACAAAATGTAACTGCTCCATGGTTGGTTATGCATGTGTGCAGTTGTGTGTCAGGCAAACACACACACACACACACACACACACACACACACACACACACACACACACACACACACACACACACACACACACACTCACACAGTCTGTCAGTAGTAGTAAAGTGTTAACAAGGCCCTGTTGTTCCGGATGGTTGGTCTTTATCACTGACTCCGGCATTAAGAGCTGTTAGACACTGGGGTGCAGTCCAAACACCAGATTTTCTGACGGGCCCTCTCTGGGCTCCCCCTCACAGCTGCGGGTCCTTCTGGCCCCTGTCCCTCTGTCCCAGACGCCTCCCGTAGAACAGGTCAATTTACAATTGCAGCTCACAGAGAAATCTGTATTAACAGATGACATCAAACCATTCAAACCCAGCAGAGAAACCTGTAATAACAGATTATAATTAAAACACTTCACACACACACCAGAGAAACCAGTAATAACAAATTATAATGAAAACACTCAAAACACAGCAGAGAAACCTGATGTGAGTAGTAATAGTAGTATTATTAGTGTTATACTGTATATTGTCAATACTTTTGCACAATGTAATTCTATGGTAAATACTGTGTTCAAGTATTTAATGTATTGTTATAAACATATTTGTACTTATATGTGATAATTTTGGTAATATATTGGCAGTATGTAGTGCCAAAGTGTATAACAGTACATTATAAAACAATACACATGGAACATATTGAATGTGAGAGAGACAGAGAGAGAGAGAGACGAGAGAGGAGAGTTTACAGGTACTTTATATTATGAGTTTAGAGGTACTTAGGTTCCTGAAATTATGATAATAACTGGAAACTGTAATAAATACTGAGAGACAAAAAAGTGGGAGATGAAGAGGAATGGAATGGGGAAGAGGACACACACAGGACACACACACACACACACACACACATACACACGCACCCACACACTCACACACACACACATACACACGCACCCACACACTCACACACACACACACTCACACACACACACATACTTTCTCACGATCAAATGTGTGCACACACACACATATACACACACACACACACATACTCAAATGCATATACACACACATACACATATTACATAAAAACCTGCATGCACACATAGACACACATACAGATCATGTATGCAAATACACGCTCAAATGCATTTACACACATACACTCTCACATAGTCAAAAATGTACACACACTCACACACACACACACACACACACACACACACACACACACACACACACACACACACACACACTGCAGTTTCCCATCAATGCTCAATTTCAAACCACTTCTCTCTGGGTGCCAGTTGGAATGGTGGTGAAAAGTAGAAATGAATGTGAAACTGCATATATTACCATTTTATTGAACAGGGCAATATAAAATGTCATCTATTCCCAATGACATCATCTCTCAAAACCACACAGACAGGAAATGATGTCGTGGCTGTTTGTATCTTGCTAAGCTAAACTGACTAATGAGTTTCCAGGGCTGACAGTCCTTAAGGGCAACCTCTCATCTGTGTCTGCTCCCCACTCTTCCTCTCTCTCATCTGTTACTTCATCCCTCTTTCCTTCTGTTTTCACTTCGCTTCAGACTGGCTGCATTGGCAATATTGTAAATCTCAGCTCTCCCTCCTTTTCTTCTTCTCTTTCCCTCTTTCTTGTTTTCTTTCTCTCACTTTCTTTCTCTTTCTCTTTCATCCATTTTCTGTTGCTCTCAAATTAAAGTTCAACTAAGCTTTATTGACTGTATTAGTCAGTCATACCATGTCACCATGTCATACAGAAATGTAAAAAACCATCACATGGGTTCAAATTAACAATAAAAGAAAAGTGGCGTTAATTACAATAACATAAAGAGTAACGTAAATTAAGTGCATAAACACTGCAACAGAACACTGAACTAGGAATTTGGTCAACAACTAGAGTCTAGTAAATTATTTTCTCCCTAATTGTGTTCAGCTCAATAAAATTTATAAGTACAGCAAGAAAAACGAACAATAAATCTCAGCTCTCTCTCCCTCTCTTTCTCTCTGTCGCTCTTTCTCTTTTTCTTTCTGTCACTTTCTCTTTCTCCCATCCTTTTCCTGTCTTTCCCAAATTAAGATTCGGCTCAGTTTTATTGGCCATATATGGAATTGTTTTATGATATCATACAAAATGTCAAAAACAGGAAGAGTTGCATGGGCTGGGGGTGCTAATTAACAATGAAAAGAGACTAGTATTAATCACAATAACAATCATATTAAGAGATGTATAAATTAATCTGTCCAACAGTGCAACAGAAAACTGAAGAAGGTATTTGGTCAGGGATTATTCACTGCCTGGAGTTAATTGATCTATTTCTAATTCTTTTCTGCTCAATAGGATTTATTGGTACAGCAAAAACACTAGAGGTCCCAATGAATATTCTGTGTTAGGAACTATTATACATAAGCAGAAAAAGAATGATGATTAAGAAAGACAGACATAGATAAAAATGTTTTTTTCATGATTAAGACAGACAGAACCTTCTGCTCTGAATATATGACACATGAGCCACGAACCTTGTCTATCTCCTCTCTCCCTCTCTGTCCCCAGCTCTTTACTTTTTAATCTCTCTCCCTATTCTTTCCCTTCTTATATTATTTATTTTATTTCTCCCATCCGCACCATTTTCATGTGTATGTGAGAATGTTACTGATGTGTTGTGATGTGGAGATAGTAATGTACCATGTGAATTATGTTGAATAATAAAGGGAGATTTTGAAATTCGACTCTCTCTCTCTCTCTCTCTCTCTCTGCCTTCCTCATTCACGCAGACCTGGTCTTTGGCTGTAACGTCAGATGTCCAATGTCGCCCCTGTTGGTCTGCAGGAATGACATGTAATTGAGATGCGAATGGTTACACTGCCCTCTGGACAAGAAAAGGGCAGTTGTGTTATAAACGTGTTATAAGTGTTATACTTTACTAAAATGGCACCATTCAATGTGGAAAAACTGGGGGAAAATAATATAAAATATAATTAATATTTTATGTTTAAAATTAGGAGTATAATGTAATATTTTAGAGGTTGCCTGATGTGTCCTTATGAGCCCTGGCACTTTTGGTATTTCATAACTACTGCTTTGACATTGTTTGATTATGCTGTGATAGAATGTGTAGTCCTGGGTGTAATGAGTGCTGTATTAGAGGAGGTAGTGTAGGTTCAGTAGCCAGCTGTTTTTAAGGGCATAATTGTAATCAGGAAAACAAACACACAGAAAAGAATTTGAGCAGTAAGATACTGTCGTATGTTATTAGTGAAAACTAGTATGTTACTGTGAAAACTGTCTGCTGTGTTTGTACTGTGAGTCACTGTGTTTTGAGCAATATTTGACTGTGAAAGCTATGTGCAGTTTTTTTTACTGTAGTTATAGCACGTTACTGCAGAAGCTGAATACAGTGTTTGTACCATAATCCCTTTATGACAATACAGTATGTTACTGTGAAAGTTGAATATATAATTTGTACTGTAAGTCCTTTTGTTATAAAACAATATTTTACTGTAGAAACTGTATACAATATAATAAAAATAGATAAAACAGTATGTTATTTTGAATTTCTCAGGAAATTGTCTACAGTATCATTCTGACAGTGTCACTATCTGTAGGGATATTTCTCTAGGGATAATTTTGTCGATTCAGAAGAATAAAACACCTATGGAGGGTGCAATACTTTAGAAGTCATTTCAGTAGACTGGCAATCAGCTGGCAGACGGCAAACAAACAGGAACACCACCATGGGAGCCCTGCTCCATGGTTTAGAGGCTGGTCATGCAGCAAGTGCACTGTTCCTTTTTCTGGACATTAATTCTAGCTCTTTTTTTGCTCTTCCTGCTCTCAGGTAGAGCACTGCTCATACAGTATACTGTTGTTGGGAGTTTTGATGTGATTTCCTGGCTGCATTTACTTTGTTGCACTTTGCCTTTTCCGAAACATAGGTTTTACTTGGACCAAGGCATATTAAGTAAATCTGGTATATATATATATATATATATATATATATATATATATATATATATATATATATATATATATATATATATATATACACATATACACACACACACACACACACACTACATGTACAAAAATATCAATCTCAAATATTTATTGTACTCTAGGCAACTGCTAAGGAGATCTTTTATGTCTTTTAATCTAAGTGAACATGGTGTGAACCATTCTACGGAAGTTGTAATAGTCTGGTATAATTAATTCTTACAGTAGTGTTAGCATTCTTGCTATAAACCATCTCTTTGGGGATGTGAAAAGGAGAATGGTGAGGCAAAAGAAGAACTGGTTAGGAAATACAGGGAGGCGCCACCCAGTTGGTTTTGCCTGCTTATCGCTAAGCAGGCGGATGGCAAACCAGTGCCGTTCACAAACAGAACATCAGAGAGTAACTAATGAATGAGGATGGATTGGTCTTTCCTAAATGTAATTTCCAAGGCTGCTGCTCTGGTCCAGAACATCACCGTGGTGATCCTGCTCCAGCTTACAGAGATGCTGATGGAACCTGTGTTTACCTGCCCGTGCAAAAAGGGTTTGGCATTTGTGATTCTGTACTTCACAGTTCCAGCTTTTGCCTTTGTGGCATTTGCCTTTTCTCTGCACCGGGGCAAGATCTTTCTGAAGAACAGAAACAATGGAGGTCCTAACCCTTCAGCCAATGGCAGTACAGACAGTACAGATGGGAACAGTGGCATCTGCTGCTCTAATTGTTGCTGTGGATGCTGCACCCAGTCCTGCTGGAGGACACTTGGAATGTCATTGTACACAGCTGTGTGCTGGGTTGTGATTCTCCTGATCGATGGAAAGTATCTGGCTTGTGCTATGTACACAAAGTGCAACGACACAATGACCAATGTGGATATGAAGGATCCAGAAATCCTGGACAAGATGGTGACATCCAAAGTATGTGCCAACATTTTAGGTGTGATTATGATGAAAAAACTAAGGCATAATGCAAATGACAGGCAAGGTATGGGGTTGTAAACATCTATGAACTATAGACAACCTAAAATGTTAATTTATTTTTTAGTTCATTTATTTTTTTATATCAAGACCAAATGATCTCAGGTGTAAACTAATGATTTATGTATGCCAAACAATTAACAAAAGTAACTAAATGTAATTAAAAAATGGAAAGTTCATTATTCTTGATAAGTTCTCAAAAATGTTTTTCCAACAGCTGTTTGTTCAATGTTACATTACACTGTTTGTGTGAAGACAATGAAACTGTGTTCTTTTGATTTTATCGGGTGAAGTAGATCATAAAGTATAAATCCTGTAAAGCAAGCGTTCATGAAAAACCAGAAAGGGAAACACGGAAGAAGCAGAAAAACAGGGGACACAAAAAAGAAAAGTGATGTGACCTGAGCTTATTTTAATTTCTATCTCTGTCTACTGCAGGTGATTGGGTTGGGTGTAGTTTTTATACTTGTGCTGGGGTATTTTATTTACCTGGTTGTGGAGTGCCAGTGCAAAACACCTAATCAGCGATATGAGAAGATCTGTACCAGGATGCTGGAAGAGAACATGGAGGAGTGCGCTAAAAAACGTGCAGAGACATGGGCCAAGGAGAGAGCTGCAGCAGAGGTGAGAAGAGCATTGGACTCCAACCAGCCCAGAGCTGGAGATGAAGAACAGCCCAGAGCTGCTGGAGGAGATCAGCCCACAGCTCAAGATGGAGAAATCCCCAGAGCTGCTGGAGGAGATCAGCCCAGAGCTGGAGATGAAGAACAGCCCAGAGCTGCTGGAGGAGATCAGCCCACAGCTCAAGATGGAGAACAGCCCAGAGCTGCTGAAGAAGATCAGTCCAGAGCTGGAGATGAAGAACACCCCAGAGCTGCTGGAGGAGATCAGCCCAGAGCTGGAGATGGAGAACAGCCCAGAGCAGATGGAGGGGATCAGCCCACTGCTCAAGATGGAGAACAGCCCAGAATTGCTGGAGGAGATCAGTCCAGAGCTGGAGATGAAGAACAGCCCAGAGCTGCTGGAGGAGATCAGCCCACGGCTCAAGATGGAGAACAGCCCAGAGCTGCTGGAGGAGATCAGTCCAGAGCTGGAGATGGAGAAAAGCCCAGAGCTTGAGATGAAAAACTGCCCAGCATTACAGATGGAAGTGAGTCTCAAACTGTAAGTGGTATGTACAGATGTGAGTTCATAGCTAGTCTTCATAAATGAAGGGGAACATGACAGGTAGCTCAGCTTGACATTCAGTGCATTAGGGTGTCTGCTTTTCTGCTGACTGTAGTGCAATTTTGTGCTCTATGGTTCCCCTCACCCTCTCAGTTCTGGATAAAGCAATATCAGGGATATTAGAACAGGTCTTAAGTTGTGGGTATACAGACAAAGCTCATACCTAGTCTTGTCCCTTCCTGATTTTATATTGAAAATACAAATGAATATGTAAAATTGGCTTTTTTTTTATTGGCCACAGTCAGCCACAAAGTCACCCTAAATAATGGTTACTCTGGTGACCTCTCCAGCCATCATTGCCTGAGGCATGATGGGAAGAGTGAGCAGAGTTCAGCACATGCCTTTGCTTGTGATCTGCAGGAGGAGGAAGTCAAGAGGAAGATGCAGATCCAGAGGAAGGGCGAGGATCTGTAGGTGGGGAAACATCGACAGCACCTATGACATCAGATGCAGTAGTGGACCTGGAATGGTAATTGTAGGAAACCATGTGGCTTCCAAGGTAATATAAAGCATTAAAGTACTACACTTATTTGTATGCCACTTAAACTTGCATTATGTCATATGTTGTATTTAGAATTAAAATGTGAGTATGATCATTCATTTTTTATTTCATACTGTTTATAGAAGATCTATAATTTCTCAAAAACCTAATGCAATTTTTATTTCGCAATTTACTCATTTTTTATTTTGATCAAAACCTTTATCAGTGGATTTGTCATTAACACCCAAACATATGTATGATATTATATTGATACATGCAGATGAATATTTTTGGATTATTGTATTTAAAAGATACATACACACAGGTGATTAAACATTAATAATCTTCAGAGATTCCCTAAATATTTATACACTCTCAGATTTAATCACTCAAAAAAATACAATTTCAAATGACTTTCCCCAGTTTTCTAATATTTTTTTGTATTAGAAGGTATTGTATATTGTTTCTACAATGGCTTCTGTATTCAGCACCGCAGACTGACCGCTACGCAATGGCTCAGACTGCTCACACAGACCCACATGTATTTCATCCCCAAACAGAACTACTTCTTTGGGTTTCAGGAGGTCCCCTTCTCAGCTTTCGATCACACTCATTAGTTTTGTTATTTAAACACATCTTCACATATTCCCTTGCATATTCTTCTTTCCTCTTTTCCAATTTCCTCATGTACATCTTCTCATACAGTTCTTCGGATGATCTGCATTTTTCATAGCAAGGTATAAAAGATAAAGTAGCACAAATCCAGCAACTATACCAAATCCTATAACCTGAAAAAAAAACATAATTTCATAATTATTCAATTAAGTCAAAAAAAGGGGCATTTTTCTATATCAGTACTGTGAAGCTTTTGTCTGTATGATGACTAATTCAGGTGTATACTACTTTGCAATTTCAGAACCTTTTTGACTGTGCTTTATTTCTTTATAAAATGCAACAGTATTTGACAGATGTCAGTCAGGTAGAAGAGATATATGATACATCTTAGCATTAACTAAGCATTAAATGATTCAATAAATTAACCAGATCATGAGTCTGTCCTATTTCTGATGTTTGTGTAGGTGTATTTGTTCATACATACATTGGGTTTAACAAATGAAGCTGTTTTATATGAACTTGAATGTCAATAATCAATAAGGTAGGGATTGAAAGAACAGCTACTTTAGATACAAAATCTTATGCAGCTTGCGAGTATCTGTAAAGTGAAAGACAATGGTATTGATACATACTTTGGACAGTTCCATGTTCTCCACCATCTCTTTATCCTTCATATTTGCAATGATCATTGTGCTGTTGCACTTGGTATAACATCCGCAGGCCAGATACTTCCCATCAACCAGGAGAATCACAACCCAGCACAAAGCAGGGTACACAATAATTGCACATTTCTTCATGCAGGAATGGCTGCAACATTGACAGCGGCATTGACAGGGGCAACACTTGCAAAGACTTTCACCCATTGTGTGGAACCATCTGCCAATCCTACCAAAGACTTTGCAGAGTTTGCATGGGCAATTGTAGATCTTATCTTTAAAGATCCTGCCCTTCTCCAAAGAAACAGTGAACACTATGAGAGCGAAAGCTGGAGTGAAGAAGTACATCCCCACAAAAGGAATCCTGTAATCATTGCATGGGCAGACAAAAACAGGTTCAATCAAGTGCTCTAAAATCTGCAGCAGAACAAACAGGGTGATGTTCTTGACCAGGAAAAAGACAGTTGCTTTTCCTTTCAGAAAAGTCCAGTCCATCTTCTGCAGGTCTGTACTCATCAGGCAGATGCTCTGTGCTCCGTGTCTGTGCCGTCTGCCAGCTGAAAGCCTAACCAACCTCTTCATATTATCACAAGCTTTAACGTGGGCTTGGTTTCTGTGAGCAATCTTATTCAAAATATACCCAGAGATCACTGTCAGATAGAAACCAGACTAAAACACATCCTGAAACTGGTGCAATGTTTCAGAAAGCAGGTTTAGCAAAAAACCTGAGTTTGTTTGGAGAAGTAGCAGTGACAGATTGTATCACCTTTTTATGACTATCGTGGTCAAATATTGGCTTGAAATTGTATAGTGTGCTGTGATCCCACAAAAATCTGCATTGGGTGAATCACTAATTATTGTTTTCTTTTTATGCATTAGCCATCCTCGTAGTCACAATTATGCCTTGATGATCAGATTTAGGAGGGACCAATTTATCTTTATATGTGTTTAAGCTCTCTCGGTGTCAGCTTGTCTAATGCCGGTAAATAGAAAGAGATTCACATTTATGTGGGTTTAGTTGTTCTCACGGTACAGCATCCTGCCACAAAAAGGAACACCATACATATGTGAAACCACCCTGTACCATATCTTACCATATAAGGTGCAGGACCACCATCTGTAACAGGATGATGTGCTCAGCTCAGCACTTTTCTTTTGCTGTGCCCCCAGCAGCACTAACTGAAGTTTCCACAGCAACAATTATAGCAGCAGATGCCACACTGTTCCCCTCTGTACTGTCTGTACCGCCATTGGCTAAAGGGTTAGACCTCCATGAGTGCATTGGTATTGACTGTAAGGTTGTCACCTCTGTCATCCCTCTTATGGCCGCCAAAAATGATTTTCCTCAAAAAGATCCTGCCCTGCTGCAAAGAAAGGTCAAATGGCGCAAAGGCAAAAGCTGGAGCCGTGAAGTACAGAATCACAAACACCAAACCCCAGTGCATTTTAGATGGGCAGGTAAAGGCAGGTTCCAGCAGCATCTCTGAAAGCTGGAGCAGGATCACCATGGCGATCTCCATGACCAGAGCAACAGCCTTGAAAATTACATTTAGGAAGGACCAATCCATCTTTTCATTTGTTTTCGCCCTCTCTCAATTTTTCTCTCTCTCTCTTTCTCTGTCTGCTCACCTAATGCCAGTACAGAAAAGTTATTGATTATGTGATTGTTATGATTGACACATGGTATGTAATCCAGTAATGTAATCCAGACACAAGATATGATATAACTTGAACATGATATAAGCAATGATGCTCTACCTAGCCTTGTGCTGGGGTGTGGCTCTAATGACTGAGACACAGACCCTACAGCTAATAGGAATTCAGACCAGAATGATGGGGTCACTCAACCTACAGCCAATAGGCAGGCATATATGTCCCAAGTTTTGGTTTAGAGTTTTTGATGTTATTTTCTTTCACAAGATTTAGATCTTATAATCTTCATGACTTCATGAAAATGAAAAACACGATGAATAAATACATACATAACACACATTAAGCAGTGTAATGTCTTCATTATTCTGTTTCTGAAACCAGCACTGCACTACAATCACCACATTAACACATGTATTTTTATGTTCTGTAGAGGACATGTCTGCACTGCTGCACTTGCAGGTCCTCACGTAGGCTAATTAAAGCTGACCTTATAAGGAGGCAGAGCAGGTCAACACAAGGATAGCTGTGGTCTATAGCTGTGTGTGTATTACTGAAATGTACTGTATTTTTATGGTAGTTCTCTTTTCATTCTGACAGCATCACTGCCTGTGGGAAACTTGCAGGACATCTAAAGAGGACGAAAAACTCTGAAGATTATTATACTGGGCTGAGTTAAGCTCAGTACAGACCTGAGACACAGTGCTTTGACAAAGATCACAGCAGGTTGAGAGGATTAAGAAGATGGATTTATCTTTGTTGAAAAAGGGGATAAAGAGTGTTGGTCTGGCCCAGACCATAACCGTGTACTTTGTGCTCCAGATTACAGAGCTCTTGATGGAGCATCTTTTTACCTGCCCGTGCAATAAGTACAGGGTTCCGTTCATCTGCCTGTTCTTCTTTGGTCCGGCATTTGTCTTCGCAGCTTTTGTATTTCACCTGCAGCGCCACAATGCAGAGAATAAGAGTACAAAGAGTGAGGGGAACAATGATACAAAAGCGGGTGAGAGTACAAAGAGTGAGGGGAACAATGATACAAAAGCGGGTGAGAGTACAAAGAGTGAGGGGAACAATGATACAAAAGCGGGTGAGAGTACAAAGAGTGAGGGGAACAATGATACAAAAGCGGGTGAGAGTACAAACAGTGAGGGGAACAATGATACAAAAGCGGGTGAGAGTACAAAGAGTGAGGGGAACAATGATACAAAAGCGGGTGAGAGTACAAACAGTGAGGGGAACAATGATACAAAAGTGGATAAGAGTACACAGAGTGAGGGGAACAATGATACGAAAGCGGATACAGAGGTACAGGACCTGTATGGACTGCCACTATATACTTTTGTGTGCTGGTTTCTGATTCTCATAGTTGATGGGAAGTATCTGGCCTGTGGATTGTACACAAAGTGCAACAGCACAATGGTTGTTGCAAATAACCAGGATTCAGAAATGATGACGAACAAGACGTTCTCCACGGTATGTACAGCATCAGCTGTTTCACTGCCTTCAGAATATACTGTGATGTTTTACCTAAATTATCATAATTTTGAAATGATTGATACTGTCAGAAGAACACATTGACTTGAAGACCCTGTATGTTAATTGAATATGAATTCTAGAAACAGGACAAATTATCAATTTCTGATCAATTCTATATTTGTTTGTGCAATATTAATAAAATAACAATAAACAGTGTGTTCAAAACCAAAAACCTATAATGATAAAACAAGTAGCAAGCACTAAAAAATCCAAAGACAGAAAGACATTTCAAAATTTAAAATAACTTCAATCACTGTCTTTTGCAGGTAATTGGGTTGTGTTTAGCCCTAGCATTCGTCTTTTTGTATGTAGTGACAGTGGTAGTGCCAGTCCTGTCCCAGAAGTGCAAGCGGCTTGGTGCAGCACATGGAGGAGATTCTGGAGCTGCAAGAAAAAAACTCCTTTCATTCAACATACCATGCATAACATATTTGTTAAAGAAATTCAGACCTAGTTCTGAAAGTATACCTCTATTAAGAAACCATAAATGGCAAAAAGAGTACAATGAATGAGGAAGACATTTTAGGCCACACAAGATGCAACATGTAAAACATTGCTTTTCTGTAGAACCCAGATTCTGACTGCACTGCTACATGAAACTTTCATTTCATGTAGCACTGAGTAAATTCCCACAATCATCTGAACCTGTTCTGTTCCCATGGAAGGAGGATAAATGCAATCCTAAAGCATAACTTTGATGAAATATAACTTTTGATTAAATGTGATGAAATAATGTCTTAGCCGTACCCTGCTACGTGTCCACTGTTAAGAGACAAATGCATATGTATGTGTTAATGCATCCACCATGATTACAGACTAAACTGACTCAGTTTGTTGGTTTGGGTTACTTCAGCCTGTCATGTATCCTCAAAGGGTCACTTGTAGTAAGATCTGAACTTACTTTCAGGCAACATTGCATGCTTTTTGTTTGAGTTGAATTACAAAAAAAGGTAGTAGGTATGTAGCAAATAAATACAAGTATACTGTGAGAGAAAGTCAGTTTTCTGCTTTACATGGTTTTGTAGACTTTTAAACATTTTAGTTGCAGCCCTAGCCTGTATGCTTTGTGTTGCATTAAACCAAACCCATGTATTTATTATTTGTCAATAATGAGGTGTTTAATCATTTGAAATGTTTTCTGCTGTATTCTGTGCAGCTTTTTATCACAATTGATCATACATTCTTCACCAAATTTTTTAATGATTTTTTTGTATGAATAAAATATTTTTTCATTTTTTGTCTTTGTTGTTAAACCTGCAGTCCCCCCTACCCATTGTGAGTTTCACAATGTTTAATTAATTAATTAATTAATTAATTATGTCGATTAATTGGTTGATTAATTAAGATATAGATGCTTGTAACTTGCAAGGGAATCTCTTTAAAGAAGACAAACATAAATGTATTCATAAAATTTTACAGGTCTTTTACAATTTGATTGTTTCAGAGAAAACAGAATTATTTTCAATTTTTTCATACTTCTGATTATATTTTCTTAGATTTTCTCTTACTTTTTTTTCCTATTAGTTTTTCTTACTCATTTTCATTTCATGTTTATCTTAATATTTTTTAGTAAGTAATTAACAGAAAAAGAGATTACAACTGTATTTACCAAAACATTTTTCTTGTACATGCTTGGGTATTTGTTCAAATAATTATTGAAGGTATGAATGATGGTAGATTATTATATTGAGAATCATAATTTTGTAAGCAGTTTCTCCAATCACTCCACACCATTACTAAATAATTAAAATATGTAAAACATACAGTTAACAATATCATGCAATTCTATCAGTGTCGATGACATGTATTGATTGTTTTTGTCTTAAATAAAATTTAAGTCTTAAAAAAAAATTTAACTCTTACTTTTAATTTCGAATATTTGTTTTATTAAAAAGTATGTGTAATTATAAGCTCCAATTAAGGAATCCAATTAATAAAGAACATTTCTGAAAAAAAAACACACACAAATTAATGTACCTGGAGAATCCCTGTATTATGGAACACATGCAGTCATGCTTTTCCAAACAATTTCTGTAGTTGACAAAATAAGCTAACAAAAACAAAGACAGAGGGAGATGGACCTGTTTTTCTGTACATTCTGACAGATGGACAGAGAAACAGAAAGCCGCAGATGGAGAGAAGATAAAGACTGAAATAATTCTGTGGGTGTGAGTTATGCTCCACACAAACATAATGGTTTTTTTTTCAAGCTGAGTTACCATTTCCTGTGTGTGCAGTCATATTATAAGAGTGAGACCGAGCTGTAACACCACCATAAACACAATTCAGCAGCACATACATATCAGTGGAACAGTTCACTGGAAACCACAGCTAACCTTGTGTTCACCTTTGTCTCCTTATATGGTAGTTTTTGATTTGCCTGCAAGAGAATTTGGATGTGCAACCATATCATTTGCAGAATACAAAACCATGTGTCTCCTGTTTGATTGTTATGCAGAGTTGGTTTAAGCAATAGAATAATGAGAAGATTACTGATGCTAATTCTGCTTAATATGTTGAATAAGAACAAAGAAATAAGCTAAAAATGTCATTATGTCTACAGCATTTGATGAATGATTTATGTCACTCATTTGATGTGGTGGTTACTTCATTGTATTAGCCTATGTTACCCTTTGTGGTTGTGAAGATTATTCTGGCTGATTAAAGGGGAAATGCTGCATTAGAGAAAAGCAAGCAAGAAATAGTTTTGCATACTGATGAAGAAGAGGAGAGAAAAAGAGGGAGAGAAGGAGGAAGAGGAAGAAAGAGGAGGAAGAAGAGGAGGGGGGCATAGAAAAAAGACGACAAGCGATGTTTGTTATTTGATTTTCATTATTCAATCTCTTGCCAGAAGAGAAAGTGAAACCACAGCAGACAGAACATTAAACAGGAAGGATGTGACTGTTAGAGGTGAAGCTTAATATCTGAGGTCACTAAACCCACAGACAATAGGCAGGCATATATATGACATATTATGTCCTGAGTTTTGGTTTAGATTTTTTATTTTCTTTCACAATATTTAGATTAAAATATGTATGTAAAGGTACAGGTGTGGAGTGAGGTCATGTAAGGACAGGTAATGATGTGTGAAGCGTAATATTTGAGAACTGGGAGCGCTGACTCAACGCTGTGGCTTGGTCTGATTTGGTTTTCAGTTCTTTCAGTTCACTCAGTGGACAAAAAAGATGAGACACGAAAACCAAGCTCACGCTGAGGATGTGCTTCTATAAGGAGTATGTTTCTGCTGACTGGCTCTAAGTCAGCAAATGGACATTAGGACAGCACTCTGTGGATCTGCTGAAGACAATTCATAATAAGAGGATGGTTGATTATTCTTTTCTTTTTTTTCTCTGCCTGGGAAAAGACAGCCTTCTCTACAGACTGACTATGCATGGGCTGTTCCATTACAGGGTCCCTCCTTTTGGCCTCCATGGAACTCCCGCTATATAATCAACACCTGATTGACATTGAAGTGCAGTTGCCACTAACCTGGTGGGAGTATGCCAGCATGTAGATAACATCATTTTCCTCCCGGTTGACTGGGAATGTCACCTGAGGAGGGTCGGTCCTTTCTATGGTCCTGTATCTGTATCTTTTCTTCTTCACTGGTACAGAAATGTAGCTCCCCCGGGTGGTGTGGGGGTATGTTTTTTCATGCCTGCTTTTTCCTAATGCTTCTTTTCCCCTTCAATCAGCCTGAATATTCTTCACAACCATAAATGGTAACATAGGCCAACAGAATTAAGTGACAACCACATTGAATGAATAACATAAACCATTCATCAAATGAATGACACACAATGACATTTTCAGCTCATTACTGTTGCTTAATCAACATGTTAAGCAGAATGTGTAAGTAATCTTTTAATTACTTTAATATTTGCACTGGAACAATAATCATTACGCGGGCATATTCTGTAAACGGCGTGGCTTTACTTCCAAGTTCTCAGGCAAACAGAAAACTGCCATATAAGGAGACAGAGAAGGCCAGCACAGGTGTAGGGACTACTGAACTGCGTTTCCCATAGTTCCACAACCAAATTCCAGAGATAACTAACTCACAGCGTAACTACGTTAAAAGCCATAAAACGTAGGTAATAAAAAGGACCAACACCCCAGAAATCGGGCTCTCTCTCAATCTCTCTCTGTCTCTCTCTCTCAGTGTCTCCCTCAGACTCTCTCTCGCAACTTGCGTGCTGAACGCACGCATGAAACTCTCTAATCTGGGCCTGGCATGCACACCGCATGCCAAGGAATTCTGTCCCTCGTCTGCCTTGTGTGCAATAACTTCCCGGTTAAATAGGCCCGCTCAATGCAGCCTAAAAGTTAGCTTCGAACCCGGTGGTCAGCTAGAGGGAACAGAGACGCACAGCCAAGAGGCCACGAGACGACTGGAACCCTGCCGCAGAGAGCCACGCAGCAAACCCGGAATCCAGCAGAGCGAAGACCTGTAAGTCCCAAGAGGCCAGCAGCCTGCAAAGAGGATCCAGCTACATGAACGACGGCATCGAACCCCAGAGAGAACGACCGAGCAACCAACTCAGCGCCCTGGGAAACCAGAGACCGTAACAAGAGAGGACGAACGAGCGAGCAACCAACTCTGCGCCCTGGGAAACCAGAGACCAAAAACAAAGAAACGCACTGGACCCGTCTAACCAACGGAGAAAACCCGCAACAGTAAGGCTGTAACACTGGGCACAGATAGATAACATAGCTTAGGTACATATGGTTATATTCATAACTAAATGTAATTAACTGTGTTATTTATTTTTCATATCTGTAATCATTCTTGTGTTTGATCACTGTTTAGCTGGCTCCTAGCCAAGCGCCCGGCGTTAGCAAGCAAATATCTCACTACAAACTAGGTTTTGCATGTGATCTATTTAGCTACTAACCTACGACAACCCGGCATTAGTGATCTGCACGATTACATCCATTTTTCCACCCTGCATGCGCCATTTTCCTGAAACGCTTAGCTTCAG
Source organism: Albula goreensis (assembly GCA_022829145.1). Classification (NCBI taxonomy): domain Eukaryota; kingdom Metazoa; phylum Chordata; class Actinopteri; order Albuliformes; family Albulidae; genus Albula; species Albula goreensis. The sequence goes on along the minus strand of CM040743.1, from coordinate 47,086,647 downwards.
CTAAGTTTCAAAACTCCCACCATCTCTTTTCCTTTGTTCTCCATGAACACGTGTGTATCGCGCACACACCCAAGGCTGCGCGACCCCCACACGTAGGAGAACATTCCTACCACTACACACAAGCCAACGCCCTATACATTCCTGAACTATATGCACATACATACGCACACACACACACACACACACACGCATCGTTTATTGTTACATTGTAATAAATCGTGCTTTGCCGTTTAGTACATGTGTTCAATAAACTTTGTTATATTCTAAGGTTGTGTGTTTATTAATGTTGCATAAATATTGAATGTTTGCCGACCTCTGCAACTCCGAAGAACTCTGAATGCCTTCACTTTTTATCAATCATTAACGTTATTAATTCAGGTAAAACTGAACCAATAGTGTTGTGATTTGATTATGATTAGTTATTGATATTGTAATTTTGATTATAATTATTGATTTAATTATTAGTTGGAATTACGTATTTATAGCTATATAACGAGACTAATATATTTTATGAGACTGATATATAAGACTGATTAACCGTAGTTGCACCATTATTTGTAGAATATGTTGTAGAATTTCTACCACGTAAGTGACGCCCTTTGTTGTGGGGAATATAATAAAGTCTTGCGTAACTGGTGCCACACGTGAGGTTTAGATAATTCCTAACACTTTCGGTGTCCTGTGCGAGGAATACTATAACAAATCCCTACACAGGGTTAGCTGTGGCTTCCAGTGAACTGTGCCACTGAAATGCATGTGCTACTGAAATGAACCCTGTTTATAGTTGTGTTACAGCTTGGTTTCATTCTTATAATGTCACTGCGTGTACAGTTATGCAGGAAATGGGAACTCAACTGTACTATAAAGGCTTATGGTTGAGCTCAGACCTGGGACACAGCCTTTAGACACCGAAAACAACGAGTTACTCTGAGAAAATAAAGAACAAATCATGGATAATGAAGAGAGGGCAGATTTGTCTCTCTTGGCAAATGTCAAGGCTAGTGGCCTGGTCCGGATCATAACACATCCTGCCACAATTGTTCTGCAGGTACAGAGAATAAGGAAGGCTTTTATACAACAGAGAAAAAATTAAGAAGTTTTTATCAGGACTTGGCAATGCCAGTATATACCGCTGTGTGCTGGGCTTTGATTCTCATCATTGATGGAAAGTATGTGGCCTGTGCTATGTACACCAAGTGCAACAGCACAATGACAATTGCAGACGTGAAGGATAAAGAGATGGTGGCCAACACGACATGGTCCACAGTATGTATCAGCATCATCCTTTTCACAGCCTTCAAAATATACTGAGATTTATAACCTACTCATGATTTAAATTATCATATTTTTAAAAAGTATTTACACTGTTAGGAAAATGCATTGACCTGTTGATCATGTAGAAGAATTCAAAACTTTCTTTAACAAAAGGGACTCCAGAAAATGGAAAACAAATTTCTCAATTCTGTGTTTGGACTGTTTGTGGAATGTCCATAGTGATAAAATAGTGGTAGTTAATGTAAAAAATTAAATGAGGACAAGAAAGAATAAGACTTATTTTCAAGATCAGATATTTACTGACAGAACTGAGAATGGTCATGTTACAGGAAATTAGCTAAAGCTTGACTACAATCACTGTCTTTTGCAGGTAATTGGGTTTATTTCAGCATTGGTATTGGCAGCTTTGTATTTATTGTCAGTGTTAGTGTCAAAACCCTGCCGGAAGTCAGAGGGGGGACAGCGCGGACCTAGGGCTGCAGAAGGATACGGCGCTACAGATGAACATGATGCACACATGGAATCAGATTCCAAGGAAAGTCGAAAAAGTCTTCGACGTGCCCAAAATGCATATCAGCAGATGAAGTAGTGAAGAATTATAAAATGTGCAATGTCATTTTAAGAGTTTTGTTTTATTGTTTTTACACAGTTCATGATTGCATTCCAACACTTCTGCTTTAACATGCCACCAGCTTAATACGATTTGTACAATTTGGCTTTTTAGGAAATGCAGCATTAATGAGAAAATGCTTAACACAACTTCTCCGCATTCTGGTGGTGGAATTCATTGTTGAGAGCAGATTTCAGGAAAGCTAACTACAGCCAGGTAATTATTGGAGACCAGTGCTTATTTGCTGGAACATGAGTGTTTCACTGTGGCCATATGTAAAAATAATAGATTAGTTGAATATCTAAATTGAACATTTCATGGAATAGTCTGTTATGAAAATAATTTCTAGTTGCAGCCATATTCTCTGTTCTTTGTGTTTGTAGTCAACCAAACCAATGTCATTATTTGTCAGTAATCATATGTTTTATCATTTGTAATATTCTTTAAAGCTTTGTTTTCACTGCAATCAACAATACTTTTTATGTTCATTTTTTTGCCATGCTTATGATTTTAATATAAATGAAATGCTAGTAGCTTACTTTTTCTTTTTTCATGTTTGTTGTTCAGTCTTTTCAATTAAAATATAGTTGCTTGTAACTTGCAAGGTGGCCTCTCTCTGAGAAGAACATGAAAGCAGGCATAAGATTTTTCAGATCTTTTCCTATTTAATATATTCCAATCATTCCAAACCATTACCTAATTATCAATTATGTCAAAATTGTTCCTAGTTTATAATGCAATGAAATTCTATTAGATATGATGGCAAGTATTGTTTTTGACTTGATCATCTCTTTTTATTTCAAAATTTTTGTTTTATTAAGAATGTGTAATTAAGAGCTTCTTAATGTAATAAAACACACATGTACACATGTAATGTACCAGGAGAATCCTTCCTTGTATTACTGAATATTGGCAGTTGAGCTTAAAGACAGTTTAATTTTCCAAATAATTGGTATAGTTCACTTCCTCCTCATTTTCTTAAATGGTACACAAAAGCTATGATGTGGCAAACACAACAGATGACTTACTTAGGAACACATTAAATATAGTCAATATACCTGGTTACATTAACTATTATATTACCAACCTTGAAAAGCAAAACTCTACTAACTCTAAACCAACATCATAAAATACATTAAAGTAATGTTTTAAAAGATTGTTTGGGGGAATTCGTTGGCACAAACTTAATTTCCAAGCCACTAGAGGGCGCTGTCATGTGATCATGATAAATGTTGCCTCCTTGTCCTGTACACATGCATTCCATCAAAACATGGGGCGGTCACAAACTGTTGAGATGAGGATAATGTTAAGCCCAATATTTTAGGGGCAGTACCCTGAGGACATGGAAAGCAAACACAGTCCTTACACTAACACAGTATAATAATCATTACAGGGACACATGTATTTTTATGTTCTGTAGAGCACTTCCAAGTCCTGAAAGCTGCCTTAAGGAGGCAGAGCAGGGCAACACAACCTTGGATACCTGTGGTCTCTAGTTGTGTGTGTATTATGGAATCGTATTTTGTACGTTTGTACTGTAAGAGTAATGGTAGTACTCTTTTCATTCTGACCGTGTGACTGACTGTGCAGGACATCTGGACGTTGAAACGCTTCCTGAAAAAATTATAAAATCATATTTTGTTACATGCACACGTACACATACAGCTTTCTACTGAATGTGTATTGTGTATTATAAAGGACATTCTGGACATTACCATAATAGTCCTGAAATGACCCTCAATGGTCTATCACAAAAATAAATAAATAAAAAACAAAACCGAGGGATTGTCATCACTTTGGAAGAGAACATCTCTCAGTGATAAGAGAGTTCCTGATAGATAAGTGAGTTTGTCTGTCTGTACTTCACAGCTCTCATATTTGCATATTTGCAAAAGAGAAGAATAGAAATATTACACATGGAAATAAGCAAAGACAACAGAAGGGCAGTATGAACGGTCAGAAACTATAGAGTGAAATAAGGGTACTTCTCCAGTCACATTGAGATTGGAGCAATAATTTTCAGCCACTAGAAATGTAAAGTCTGGGCCAGCCAGCAGAGCAAAAACTTAAAAAATATACTGAATAAGAGGCAAAAATTATTCTTCATAATTACAATTAAAAACAGTTAAAAGATAGGAAACATTGGATAATCAGTTGAGATGAATATGGCTACCCTAACTATCCCCACAATGAAATAAATACAGTGCAACAAGTTGAGGACAACAATGCTGCAAGTTTTCAAATTACTTTTAGTTACAAATAACTGTTACTTCCACTGTGACACTGTGACTTCATATTAATCAGCTACCTGGAACACAGTGAGCTGACACAGTACACAGAGTAGTAGTTTACTGAAGAACTAAACAATAGAGAATAAAATAACGAAGCTGGATTTCCTTCACTCAGCAAAGGATGTCTTCACTCTGGTGCCAGAGATCATGTTTGCAATTATGCTGCAAATAACAGAGGACTTTTTGCAAAGCAATTTAATCTGCCCATGCAACAAGTCTTCCTGTACGTTTTTGGCTCCGGTGTCATGCAAAATTTGTATCCCCACTGGGTTTGTGTCCTGGTGAGAGCACGCTCGCTTTCTCTCATTGTAGCAGCATTGTGCTTTTCTCCTCTGCCCTGCATTCATCATTCGAGAAAAGCCTTTTTTTTTTTTACTTGAAACTATAGGTACACACAAATTTTAAAGACATTTTAAAAACCAATGTAAGAAGGTTAATCTACAGGATTGAAGATGAGGCTTTATTGTTATGTCACCGACAGATCAATTCAACTTTCCTCCTGGGTTATACTTTCAGGAAGTTAGCTAGCAGTGTTATACTAACTAAAGGCAAGCAGGAGGGAAGCGAACTGTAAGTGGCTAAACAACCAGGCTATAACTACCAGGAAAATGGTCACGTCAAATAACAAAACATGACCCATGAGATTATATATTCAAAGTTAAGTAGGTCAGGAATTGAGTTATGCACAGTTTGTTTTTTTTAACCTCAATAAATACAGTAATACTGTAATGTTTCTAACCCTGACTTTGGCTAGGGTGGAGCAATAATCTCCCAACTCTAAGCATCAACACACAGACTAGGTGTGGTTTCCAGCAGACTTTTGCTTTGTTTTTTTTTAAAAGGGAGTGGCCAGGCCTGTGATTCTCCTGATGCACATGTTTAACCTATAAAAGATCTGTGTGGAGGAACTGCCTGTCAGAGAGCTGCAGATATCTTAATATGCAGAGAGTGGTTAATTTTTCATGGCAATATTGAATGGACGAACAAGCTCAGGACTCAACTTTGGAGAGCAATCAATGGATAAAGATGGATTGGTCTTTCCCAAAGGGAATTTTCAAGGCTGTTGCTCTGGTCCGGAACATCACCGTAGTGATCCTGCTCCAGTTTACAGAGATGCTGATGGAACCTCTGTTTACCTGCCCGTGCAAAAAGGGTTTGGCATTTGTGATTCTGTACTTCATGGTCCCTGCATTTGCCTTTGCGGCACTTGTCCTTTCTCTCCAACCGAGCAAGATCTTTCTTAAGAAGATCTGTGACAGCTACACGAGGGGTGATGGAGGTCGTAACCCTGCACCCAATGGTAATACAAACTGCTGCTGTAATAATTGCTGTGGAATCTTGAGTCAGTCCTGCGGGAGGACACTTTTCATGTCATTGTACACAGCTGTGTGCTGGGTTGTGATTCTCCTGATCGATGGAAAGTATCTGGCTTGTGCCATGTACACAAAGTGCAACAGCACAATGACCAATGCAGACATGATGGATCCAGAAATGCTGGACAACATGGTGATATCCAAGGTGCTTATCAACATTTTTATTTTTAGGCTGTTTTTTCTAATATTTATTCACATTAGTCATTGAGCTTTGAGCTTTTCAGGTTTTAAGATGAGCAACTACATTTTTCAACTATGCTGAACAATTAACAAAGGTAACTAAACTAAAAACAGAGAAAGTTCATTATTTTTTAGAATTTCTGTCGAATAATTTTCAGCAGCTGTCTCTTTAATTGAACTATTCATGTAAAGATGATAAAAGTGTTCTTTTGGTTTTACGGAGTGACGTTGATCATAAAAACAGATCCTGAAAAATAAGCATTAATGAAAAACCAGAGAGGGAAAAACTGAAGAAGCAGAAACTCAGCGGGCACAGCAAAACAAAACCGCCCTGACCTCAGCTTATTTTAATTTCTGTCTCTGTTTTTTAAGGTGATTGGGTTGGTTGCAGTTTTGATATTTGTGGTGGGGTATTTTATTTACCTGGTTGTGGAGTGCCAGTTCAAAACACCTGATAAGCGGTATAAGAAGATCCGTACCCGTATGCTGGAGGAGAACATGGAGGAGTGTGCAAGGAACGGCGCAAAGACATGGGCCAAGGAGAGAGCTGCAGAGGAGGTGAAAAAAGCAGTGGAGTCCTACCAGCCCCAGGCTGCAGGACAGGCCGAGGCTGGAGGTCAAGCACAGGTTGGAGCTGATGGTGGAGGACAGGCCGGAGCTGGAGGTCAAGCACAGGTTGGAGCTGATGGCGGAGGACAGGCCGGAGCTGGAGGTCAAGCACAGGCCGGAGCTGATGGTGGAGGACAGGCCGGAGCTGGAGGTCAAGCACAGGTTGGAGCTGATGGCGGAGGACAGGTCGGAGCTGGAGGTCAAGCACAGGTTGGAGCTGATGGTGGAGGACAGGTCGGAGCTGGAGGTCAAGCACAGGTTGGAGCTGATGGTGGAGGACAGGCCGGAGCTGGAGGTCAAGCACAGGTTGGAGCTGATGGTGGAGGACAGGCCGGAGCTGGAGGTCAAGCACAGGTTGGAGCTGATGGCGGAGGACAGGCCGGAGCTGGAGGTCAAGCACAGGTTGGAGCTGATGGCGGAGGACAGGTCGGAGCTGGAGGTCAAGCACAGGCCGGAGCTGATGGTGGAGGACAGGCCGGAGCTGGAGGTCAAGCACAGGTTGGAGCTGATGGCGGAGGACAGGTCGGAGCTGGAGGTCAAGCACAGGTTGGAGCTGATGGTGGAGGACAGGTCGGAGCTGGAGGTCAAGCACAGGTTGGAGCTGATGGTGGAGGACAGGCCGGAGCTGGAGGTCAAGCACAGGTTGGAGCTGATGGTGGAGGACAGGCCGGAGCTGGAGGTCAGCACAGGTTGGAGCTGATGGCGGAGGACAGGTCGGAGCTGGAGGTCAAGCACAGGTTGGAGCTGATGGTGGAGGACAGGCCGGAGCTGGAGGTCAAGCACAGGTTGGAGCTGATGGTGGAGGACAGGCCGGAGCTGGAGGTCAAGCACAGGCTGGAGCTGATGGTGGAGGACAGGTCGGAGCTGGAGGTCAAGCACAGGTTGGAGCTGATGGTGGAGGACAGGCCGGAGCTGGAGGTCAAGCACAGGTTGGAGCTGATGGTGGAGGACAGGCCGGAGCTGGAGGTCAAGAACAGGCTGGAGCTGATGGCGGAGGACAGGTCGGAGCTGGAGGTCAAGCACAGGTTGGAGCTGATGGTGGAGGACAGGCCGGAGCTGGAGGTCAAGCACAGGTTGGAGCTGATGGCGGAGGACAGGCCGAGGCTGGAGGTCAAGCACAGGTTGGAGCTGATGGTGGAGGACAGGCCGGAGCTGGAGGTCAAGCACAGGTTGGAGCTGATGGCGGAGGACAGGTCGGAGCTGGAGGTCAAGCACAGGCCGGAGCTGATGGTGGAGGACAGGCCGGAGCTGGAGGTCAAGCACAGGTTGGAGCTGATGGTGGAGGACAGGTCGGAGCTGGAGGTCAAGCACAGGTTGGAGCTGATGGTGGAGGACAGGTCGGAGCTGGAGGTCAAGCACAGGTTGGAGCTGATGGTGGAGGACAGGCCGGAGCTGGAGGTCAAGCACAGGTTGGAGCTGATGGTGGAGGACAGGCCGGAGCTGGAGGTCAAGCACAGGTTGGAGCTGATGGTGGAGGACAGGCCGGAGCTGGAGGTCAAGCACAGGTTGGAGCTGATGGCGGAGGACAGGTCGGAGCTGGAGGTCAAGCACAGGTTGGAGCTGATGGTGGAGGACAGGTCGGAGCTGGAGGTCAAGCACAGGTTGGAGCTGATGGTGGAGGACAGGCCGGGGCTGGAGGTCAAGCACAGGCTGGAGCTGATGGTGGAGGACAGGTCGGAGCTGGAGGTCAAGCACAGGTTGGAGCTGATGGTGGAGGACAGGCCGGAGCTGGAGGTCAAGCACAGGTTGGAGCTGATGGCGGAGGACAGGCCGGAGCTGGAGGTCAAGAACAGGTTGGAGCTGATGGTGGAGGACAGGCCGGAGCTGGAGGTCAAGCACAGGCTGGAGCTGATGGCGGAGGACAGGTCGGAGCTGGAGGTCAAGCACAGGTTGGAGCTGATGGTGGAGGACAGGCCGGAGCTGGAGGTCAAGCACAGGTTGGAGCTGATGGCGGAGGACAGGCCGGAGCTGGAGGTCAAGCACAGGCTGGAGCTGATGGTGGAGGACAGGTCGGAGCTGGAGGTCAAGCACAGGTTGGAGCTGATGGTGGAGGACAGGTCGGAGCTGGAGGTCAAGCACAGGTTGGAGCTGATGGTGGAGGACAGGCCGGAGCTGGAGGTCAAGCACAGGCTGGAGCTGATGGCGGAGGACAGGTCGGAGCTGTAGGTCAAGCACAGGTTGGAGCTGATGGTGGAGGACAGGCCGGAGCTGGAGGTCAAGCACAGGTTGGAGCTGATGGCGGAGGACAGGCCGGAGCTGGAGGTCAAGCACAGGCTGGAGCTGATGGTGGAGGACAGGTCGGAGCTGGAGGTCAAGCACAGGTTGGAGCTGATGGTGGAGGACAGGCCGGAGCTGGAGGTCAAGCACAGGTTGGAGCTGATGGTGGAGGACAGGCCGGAGCTGGAGGTCAAGCACAGGTTGGAGCTGATGGCGGAGGACAGGCCGGAGCTGGAGGTCAAGCACAGGCTGGAGCTGATGGTGGAGGACAGGTCGGAGCTGGAGGTCAAGCACAGGTTGGAGCTGATGGTGGAGGACAGGCCGGAGCTGGAGGTCAAGCACAGGTTGGAGCTGATGGTGGAGGACAGGCCGGAGCTGGAGGTCAAGCACAGGTTGGAGCTGATGGTGGGGGACAGGCCGGAGCTGGAGGTCAAGCACAGGCTGGAGCTGATGGTGGAGGTCAGGCCGGAGCTGGAGGTCAAGCACAGGTTGGAGCTGATGGTGGAGGACAGGTCGGAGCTGGAGGTCAAGCACAGGTTGGAGCTGATGGCGGAGGACAGGTCGGAGCTGGAGGTCAAGCACAGGTTGGAGCTGATGGCGGAGGACAGGCCGGAGCTGGAGGTCAAGCACAGGTTGGAGCTGATGGCGGAGGACAGGTCGGAGCTGGAGGTCAAGCACAGGTTGGAGCTGATGGTGGAGGACAGGTCGGAGCTGGAGGTCAAGCACAGGTTGGAGCTGATGGCGGAGGACAGGCCGGAGCTGGAGGTCAAGCACAGGTTGGAGCTGATGGCGGAGGACAGGTCGGAGCTGGAGGTCAAGCACAGGTTGGAGCTGATGGTGGAGATCGACCAAGGACCGGACAACAAACTATGAGTAGTATATACAGAGGTAAGTACATAGTCTGTTAAAATAAAAGGGTACAAATGAAGTATGTCGAGGTAGCTGGACTTGAGTTTTCTGCTATTGTAGTGCATGTCCTGACAATGTTCGTGATAAAGAAATATTAGGACAGATGTTTGCTTGCAGCTATACAGACAAAGCTCACACCTCATACCTTACTGATTTTATCATAAACACATAGAGGGGTGTGTAAAATTGGCCTTTTTTTATTGGCCACATTCAGCCACACAGTCACCCTAAATAATGTTTACCTTGGTGACCGCTCCAGCTGGCGTTGCCTGAGGCATGATGGGAAGAGTGAGCAGAGTTCAGCACATGCCTTTGCTTGTGATCTGCAGGAGGAGGAAGTCAAGAGGAAGATGCAGATCCAGAGGAAGGGCGAGGATCTGTAGGTGGGGAAACATCGACAGCACCTATGACATCAGATGCAGAACCCGGACAGAAAAGTAAATTTAAGTCGAGTGAGAACAAAACTGAAATTGAATTATCAACAACACAGACAAATTAATCAGGAAAAACTTACTGTGTGCATAAGACCAGAGACATGGACAGAATTTTTCCATGAAGTCTTCATTCACCTTTACTGCAAAAGTAAATCACTTCTGTTCTGTAAGGCTTTTGATCATAACGCTAACTGTGTGTAACCTCCTGAACTCTGTTGGCTTATTGTATCTACCCTTAGCTTGACCCTGAGCAGGGCAGATGACCACAAAGGAAACAGAGCAGATCACAAATCTCTTGCTCATAAGTGCGACCGAGTGCTCTTTTCTTCATATTCCTCTGTGGGATTCTTGTAAGTAGTTAATAGAAAAAGAGAGTAAAATTGTATTTACCATAACATTTTTCTTGTACATGCTTGAGTATTTGTTCAAAGAATTATTGATGGTAGAAATAACGGTAGATATATTGAGGGTCATAATTTTGTAAGCTGTTTCTCCAATCACTCCATACCATTACTCAATAGTCAAAATTATATAAAAAAAAAAAACTACAGTTAACAATACAATGCAATGCTATCAGTTTCGATGACATGTATTGATTGTTTTCGACTTAAATAATTTCAAATACACTTACTTTTAATTTCAAATATTTGTTGTATTACAGTGTATGTGTAATGACAAGCTCCAATTAAGGTAATAAAGAACTTTTCTGAAAAAAAAAAACACACACTTTAGTGTAAAGACTGAAATAATTCTCTGGGTGTCAGTTATGCTCCACACAAACATAGCCATATCTTTCTGTCCACCTGCTTTCGTTTTCTTTACTGAGAGGATATTACATTAAGAAGTCATGTCTGTTCAAATGTAGAAATCAGGACAGTCATAAAGAGAATAAGGGTACATATACGTTATACATATAGTACATACATTAATGGAGTCAGTGAACATTATAAATACACTGCATAATTTCTGAAAATATTCTTTCAAAATGTCTGAGATGAGATGGTGAAATGGGGTTTCAACACAATCTGTTTAGATCTTACCACTTCTCCTTGCAAAAGCTACAGACGTGATGGAATAACTGACATTACTACCTGGGGAATAATGACCTGCTCCATATGGAGGCAAGTGGTGTTGTTTGCTTTGCTGTGTTTTGTTTGCTGGTTTTTGTTTTAATGTATTGAAAGGATGTGCAAAGGTTGATCAAAGGCTTTTTAAACATCTGATAGTTCTCCTTCTGTCAAGAGATTCTGGAACTCTGAAAGGTGAGCCATACATGAGGAAAATTGAAGAAAAAAAAGAAGAGGAGGAGAAAGAATTAGAGGAAGTGGTATCAAAGGAAGTACTGTACTTTCATCTCTCAGCCAGTGTTAAGGTAATGACAGTGATCAGAGGAAGACAAACAGAAGCACTCACAGGCGTAACCAAACTTTAATGCAAATACAGATCAGTGTGTGCGTGTGTGTGTGTGTGTGTGCATCAAGTGTGTGTGTGTGTGTATGTGTGTGCATGTGTGTGTGTGCATGTGTCAAGTGTGTGTGCATGTGTGTGTGTGTGTGTGTGGGTGTGTGTGTGTGTGTGCATGTGCATGTGCATGTGTGTGTGTGTGTGTATGTGTGTGCATGTGTGTGTGTGCATGTGTCAAGTGTGTGTGCGTGTGTATGTGTGTGAGTGTGTGTGTATGTCAAGCGTATGTGTATTTGGGGATGGTGAGGCTTAGAGTAGGGATACAGGTGAATATATTTATATTTATATTTTACAAGCCATAGATACATGTGCACTCAAGAAAACTTGGTGAGTACAACTCCATGGAAAACACACATGGTTTCGTGAATAAATAAATAGAGGCCAAATTCAGACACACGCTTAAGTGCATTTTCTGTGCATGTCTCCCATCCTCACAACTTTAAATGTTCGTTTTAAATGTTGAATTTTAATTGTTAGCTTTTTTTGTAAATAACTTACCCTTGATTTGAAGCTACCAATGATCAAGTCAGCAACAGGAGTTTCTAAGCACACATTTTAAACACACATGTACACCTGTAGATGATATATTGTCTTAAGCACACATATACAACTATTCTGTCTGACCGTCCGTACAGATACACTAGTTGTTGCTTACACTAGTTCTGTGAGTATTATTCAGATTTATCATCTGTTTATGGTAGTGCTACAGGCTGGTTTCATTTTTACTGCGTGATTTTCTGTGAGGATCCTATCTCTATAGCTGGAGCATGTAGAGCTAAATGTGGGGGTAATCACACACACAAAAACAGTGTGTGGTGTGATTAAAAGGACCTGCCTTGAAAATGTTGTGAACCCAGGGACAATAAGCTTTAATTAGTTGCATCGCATTCGCTGCTACTCTATGGCAATCAACAAATCTCTGCCCTCATGTTTTGTCCAGGGTTTGAACCTTCAACCTTGTCATCACATACCCAGATGTCTTTTCGCACATGTCCACAAGAGGGCGCCAGTTACCAGCGATATTCCCTCACCTCCACTTTCTCTGTAGCGAAAGTGAAACTAAACCACAGTGTTCATCAGTATATGACTGTGGGAGTGTGGAGTCTAACTGTCACCCAGAGGATTATTTCACTCTATTGTTATAAATAATAATATTTTTTACTCTTTCTGTTTCTCTGTCTCAGCCTGCCTATTCCCATCCTTATGTTTATGTCTGTTTAGGTTGTGCACCTATAAATCCCTACATTGGTATCCACATATCTCCCCCTGTCTGTAAATAAATGAAGCCCAGTTACCTGCAAAGGAAAAAGATCATTAAAGAACATCATTTGAAATCAGGCCAGGTTGTGCTCAAGTTTTTTATTCGCTCGGAGGAATTTTACCATGCATCATTAATAAAAAAAAACATTTCCCTGCAAATCTTGTGCTCTCCTGACCACAGATGCATGTACGTTTTGTTATTCCTTCAGGTTTGTAGCTTTCTTAAAGTGAAATAGTAAGATCTGAACAGCTTTCTATTGAAACATGTCAAAAAAATTTAGAGAAGACTTTCAAAAGCTCGACTACCCCAAACTTTTGATGGTCAGTATATCTAATGTTCACATGTGTCAACTTATACTCTTCATGTATATACAGCTTCTGTATTACTTTATTCTCCTCTCTGTAAAGAAAATGAAAGCAGCCAGACAGTGTTTAACAAGGTAAGGTTGTGTATGTGTGGAGCATAACTCACACCCAAAGAATTATTTCAGTCTTCATCTTCTTTCCATCTGTGGCTTCCTGTTTCTCTGTCCATCTGAATGAAGGCTCATCTGTCTCCCTCTGTCTACCTTTGTTAGGTTGTTAACAGATTTGAGATGCACTGCAGAAAACTGTTTCAGAGGTCTTTATTATCTTCCAACACCAGACAAACTGGAGCTTTGAATTACAAATAGTCTGTAATAAAACCATTTTTGAAATAAATGAAAAAAGAAAGAAAGCATAAACAAAAATATGTAAAGAATGTATTGTTGATTGCAATAAAAAAAACCTTTACAGAATACTGCAAAGAGCATGTCATTATTGACAAATAATAAATACATGGGTTTGATTTAATGCAGCACAAAGCACGGAGACTAGGGCTACAACTAAAATGTTTAAAAGTCTACAAAACTATCTAAAGCAGAAAGAAAACTAAGTTTCTCTCACAGTATACTTGTATTTAGTTGCTAGGTACCAGTGACCTTTTTTCTAATTCAACTCAAACAAAAAAACACAGTACTGCATGAAAGTAAGTTTGCCAAATCATTCAACAGCCCCGTGAGGATACTTGGCAGCTTAACTCCACGATGGGCCTAAGTAACCCTAATCATAAAGCTGAGTCAGTGTAGTCCGTAATCATGGCGGATGCATTTGTCACAAAAAAACATGTATTTGTCTCTGTACAGTAGAAGCATAGCAGGGTACAACTGGAACTTTTTTTCATAAGTTGCTCAGCATTTTTCATCGCAGTTATTAAAATAATGTTTCAGGTTTGCACTTATCTTCCTTCCAAGGAAATGGCACAGGGTCAAATAATTGTGTGAATTTACCCAGGAAATAAAGAGGGAATGAAAGCAGTGCAGTCAGAATCTGAGTACATGCTGCATCCTGCATGGCCAAAAATGTCTTTCTCATTCACTTTGGTCATCATACTCTTCACTTTTTCCTAGTAGTAATTTACTTTCAGGACCAGTTTGCTTTTTCTTTAAAGTGAAAGTAGATCTTCGGTCTTGTTTCCTGTCTTCAGGGGGATTTCTTCCTATAGCTCCATATCCTTCACCTGCCACACCAGGCTGCTGTTGCCCTACTGCAGCACTGGGCTGGTTTCCGCCTGGCTTCTGGGTCAGGTATAACACTGACACTATCAATATATACAAACCTACAAATATCAGGACTAAAATAAACCCAATTACCTGCAAAAGAAGACAACTGAAAAAATTAAAAATGATGTCAGGCTCTAGCTACATGGCTGTAATGTGAACGTTTTCCATCCTGTTATTGTCTGTAAATATCTGACCCTGAAAATAAGTCTTATTCAGACTTGCTCTCCTTGGATTTTTTAATGTTTACGACCTGACGAACATGGCACAAACAAATGTGGAATTGATCCGAAATTAATAATTCATCCTGTGTCTAGAATTTTCCTGCTGGGTCATTAGATCAATGCGTTTTCCTGACAGTATAAATCATTTTGAAAACATTATCATTTCAATCATGAGCAGGTTATACACTGCAGTATATTATGAAGGCTGTGAAAAGGTTGATGCTGGTACATACCGAGGACCAGGTTGTGTTCTCCACCATCTCTTTATCTTTCATGTCAGCAACAGCCATTGTGCTGTTACACTTGGTGTATAATCCACAGGCCAGATACTTTCCATCAACGATGAGAATCAAAACCCAGCACACAGCAGTGTATAGTGGTAGTACCAACGCCTTTAAAAAATGTGTGTGTGATTTTCTCTCTTCAGCATGACTGTCCTCCACATTTTGTGCATTTGTCTTTTCTGTAGTGTTAGTGCCTCCCTCATCTGCACCAATTTTTTGTCTAGTATCATGTTCTGCTGCATTTTGTGCATCCGTCTTCTCTGTAGCATTAGTGCCCTCATCATTTTCTACACCCTTTTTTTGCCTAGTATCATGGCCTGCTGCATTTTGTGCGTTCGCCTTCTTTATAGTATTAGTGCCCTCCTCATTATTCTCACAAGAGTTGCAGCATCTGCATTTATGTTTCTTTAGAGCAGTGCAGATTTTCTTCTTAATGCAACTGGCATTCTGCAGGTGAAATGCAAGAGCTGCAAAGAGTAACGCCGGAGCAATGAAGTACAGCCAGACAAAAGGAACCCTGTACTTGCTGCACGGGCAGGTGAAAATTTTATCCAGCAGGAGCTCGGTTATCTGAAGCAGAAAATATACAGTCATGGTCCTGACCAGACCACTAGCTTTTAGATCTTCCAGGAAAGGCAAAGACTTTGCTTCAGCAGCCATGATCTGTTCTTTATTGTCTCAGAGTGACTCGCTGCGTTCTGTGTCTAAATGATGTGTTCCAGGTCTGATCTCAACCTTAACCTTTATATAGTGCTCTTCTGTTTTTTGTTTTTGTTTTTGGGGGGTTATGCTGAGTTACTGTTTCCTGTATGTGCAGTCATATAATGAGTGAGACCAAGCTGCACCTTTGTCTCCATATATGGCAGTTTTTGCCTGCGTGAGAACTAATGTGCATCCAGACCTGAGTCAGATAGAGATACTAATTGAACTGTTTCATTTCTAATATTTGCTCTGTGTGGTTGAATTACTTACAAAGTGGGCCAAACAAATGACTTTCATTTGGGAGTATTTGTAAATATTGCCTTGAATAAACAAGTTTATTTTATTTGTAGGTAGTTAAAATAATTCAAATGACTGATTAAATTGTTATTTTAAGGAAATGCATGCAAATTTGAAGAAAAAAGTTATATGATTGCTGTAAAATAAATAAAATAATCTCACATTTTAAGGTCACTTAACAGTTTTTTTCTGTAATTAGCAATTTAGGGTTGAGGTGCTATCCAACAACCAACAAAACAACATTCTCTCACTTCTTATCCAGGGTTTGAACCTTCCTATCATCATATGCACAGATGCCTATTCACAAGGGCCCACAAGAGGGCGCCAGTTAGCAGTTATATTCCCACACCACCACTTTCTCCGTAGTGAAAGTGAAACTAAAGTAGAAATAACGTTCATTGGAGTCTGACTGTGGGCAGTGAGAACAGAAGGAATGCTGGAGTGAAGTCTAAAGACTCTGAGGTACTACTTTTAACACTATCTTTGGGCTAACATATGTAAACAGCAGCATACTGAAGCAGCAGGGGACTCAGAGAGGAGACCAAGGGACAGGCCTGTTAGCCATGTTTACTCACCAATGCCAGCAGGGCATGAAGTACCCATGTGCCCATCCCTCCCCCCACAATGCACACAAAATGAAACTTTTTGCCAGCCCAGTGCCGGCCAGAAGCGGATGGGCTCCCCCTCTGATTCTGGTTCTGCTCACGGTTTCTTCCTGTTTGTCAGGGAGTTTTTCTCTTGCCACTGTTGCCTTGGCTCGCTCTGAGGAGGTTTCAGGCCAGGGGTCAGTTGTAAAGCTGCTTAGTGACAGCTATATGAATAAAACTGGACTGAACTGAACACAAGGGGGTGGGTACATAAAATTAACGAATTAGAAATAAAAGGGGAGCTGCACAACAGGAGGCACTTCAAACATATGGTGATAAAAACAAAGGGTAACAGATACAGCACAAATGTGTTCAGCTGTAAAATACCATTATGACACCCAGGATACCTGGATCTGGGTCTAAATATACAAGTGCAGAAATATTGCTGAATCTGTTCATAATTTTCACAATTTATCTGCTATAATGATAATAATAATAATAATAATGATGATAATAATAATAATAATAATAATAATAATAATGATAATAATGATAAAATATTATATAATAGCAGTTTTTCTTCATAATTTTGTATCTTCTTTAGATGAAGTTAAAACCACACTCAGTTTTAGACAGTTCAAAAACTGACAGTTTTTGACAGGATGTGGCTATGCATGTTTAGCATGTAACTCACACACAGAGAATTGTGTGGTATTCAGTTTCTGTACATCTGTGTCTTTCTGTCTTTCTTTCTCTCCACTCTGCACACTGGCCCCAGAGCTGGCGGACAGCAAACAGACACAGTGCATCAGGTTGAGCGAACACAGAAAAACCGAACATGATTGACTGCTCTTTCCTAAAGGAGGCAAAATCAGTTATCTCTCTGGTGCAGGGCATCAGTGTGATTATTCTGCTGCAGGTCACAGAGCACCTGATGGAACCTCATTTCACCTGTCCATGCAACAAGTACAGGTTTCTCTTCCTCTGCCTGTTCTTCATAGTTCCAGCGATCGCCTTCATCGTGTTTTCCCTGTTCTTGAACGAGGTCAGCACCCTGCTGGTGAAGTATTTTAACAAATCAAAGGATCGCATATACAGATGTAGCCTCTCCAGCTTGAAGATCACTGGGATGATTCTGTACCCACCTGTGTGCTGGCTGGTGATTCTCCTGATCGATGGGAAGTACGTGGCCTGTGGCTGGTACAGGAAGTGTAACAGCACGATGACCCATGCAGACATGAAGGACCCCGAGGTGTTGGAGGACATAACGATGTCCAAAGTATGTATCCATGATTTTATATTTTTATTAACTTATTGGTTGTGAACTACAGTTCTTCAAAACAAATTCCAAACTCAAAACAAATGCAACTTGGTTGATAGCAGAACCAGGACAAATGTGTGCAATAATCAATTTCTCCACACACTTTTCATACAGCAGCTTGCAAATGTAATGCTAAGATGAACAATATTACATTTCTGTTTGCCTAATTTCCAAAAACTATTTTCCATTGGTGACCAAAAAACATGGTGAAAAAGTTATATGAATCATAAAACAACTTCTAAAAAAACAACAAAGCTTGTACTTTTTTAAAGTCATTTTAATTTCACCATTGCATTCATGGATTATCGTCTAAGAACCTCCACAGAAATGATAAAGCAGTTTGTGCTCTGATCTCATTTAATAACCTCACATAAATGACGGTGTTTTGCAGGTATGTGGATTTGCTGTTCTGGGTTTGTTTGTGATACTGGCCTACCCCTTATACCTGTGCCACGAGCACTGCTGCACTTCTGCTGAGGCTCGGTTTCAGCACGTGTTTAAGGAAAAGCTGGAGAAGAAAAAAGAACAGTTCCCAAGGGAATATGCAGAGACACTCATAGAAGAGAAAGTTAAAGAGTGTAAAACCAAGCTGGACGAGGAACGCAAGGGCAATAAAAATCCTGAGACTGTGGAACACAAACGGAATGAAGGAGCCATGGAACTGGATTCAATTAGTCCTGGAGTAAACCCTGAATCTAAAATGAAACCATTATCTCCAAAAACTGTAATAGAAACAGTTGATAAAATCTTTGTACCAGATGACTTAGAGTAGATAAGGGGCTCTAAGTGGCTCACTGGGTGATAACCTGCCTAGGAGCCCTGAGGCTGGGTGCTTGACCCCTGACCTCTCCATTACCAGTAGAGGCCTGCATTGGCATGCAAGATAAATGTGCAAAGATATGTGCAGAGATAAATGTGCAAAGATAAATGTGCAAAAATATGTGCAAAGATAAATGTGCAAAGATGTATGCAAACAAGAGAGCTGAAGAAAAAAAAAAGAGGAGAAAGTAAGTTTAAATTTAGTTGTTTTCATAACTATCTTGTCAGAGAAGACAGAAAACTTTTAACGTTCATATTTTTCACAAGTTTTCCTAGCAGGCAGTTCAGAGCTCAGCAGTGCTTTTCGATAGAGTCATGCCCTCTCCCCTCTGTTAGATTTTGGTTCAGAGACTGAATTAATATTCGCATGCAAAGAACTGTAGCTACACTTCAAAAAAAAAGTATTGACAAAAATATTCAGTTATTCCACTGCATTCATATGTGTTTAAATTAATTTGGTTAAAACGTATTATCACGTTTGTTTTATTGTTTACAAGTATGTTACTTTCTTTCACATTATTTAGATGTGTTTAAAATGCGTGTGAAAGTATAGGTGTGAAATGCAACCATATGAGACGGTATGTGAGACTCAACCTCAATACGTGGGAGCTGGAGCCTATCTTTGAGGTTGTGGTTTCAGCCTTCAGTGCTGTAATTTCACTCTGCGATCAGATTATGGAGTAAAACCATAAACACCAAGCCCACACAGGGGGTGTGGTACTATGAGGAGTCTGTCTCTGACGCAGATGGACATCAGGACATGAAGAATCAGTCTGAGGGAGGTCGGAGCAGAACATGATTGATTTGTCTTTTCTAAGGCAGGCGATGACAGTCTTCGCTCTGGTGTAGAACCGCACCATGCTGAATCCGCTGGAGACAGCAGAGCGCTCCATGGAGCCCCTTTTCCCCGGCCCATGGCACAGGTACAGGGCTCCTTTATGGAGGACGTTCACCACAGCTTCAGCAATGGAAATGGCTCTTGTTGGTGTCAATTTTCACATTGAAGTGTGTGCGTAAGTACAGAGAGGAAGTGAGTACATGTGAGACACGTCAGACTGAAGCTCAATAAATGAGAGCTGGGACACCTGCTCTAAGTTTGTGATAGAGTATGGTTATGTTGCTTTCTGTGGGGTTAACCAGGCTCTGGTCAGATACAAAAGCAATATCAGCAAAGCACTCAGGTCTGCACTTTCCCCTGTACTTCCACACTCATTTTAATCGAAATCCTGTGAAATAAAACAAAATCAGACAAACCCTACCTGTATACAATCCCCATTTGCGTATGATCAGATCTCTAGGATTTAGTTAGTGTGTGTATGTCCATTGCCTGTATTATATAAATGTTGACCTCTCTGTAAGCTCTGAAGAGATAGAGTTGAAAAAAGACAAAGATTTTTCTAACTCTTTCTAAGATTCAATGTCTGTTTTTATTCTAAACTCTTACAGAATCCATCTTCCAAGTTGCACAAAACTGCAATCGTCATTCTTGCTTTATCATAGAACAATCCATCTTTTCTCTGTTGTAATAGTGACTGATGCATAAGTTGTAACACTGCCATAAATTCATGGTACATTTCAGTAGCACGTGTGTAAGAGGAAACCAAACCTCACCTTGAGCTAACCTTCGCATCACATTCACAATGGCCTCTGCCTCAACAGGAAGTGAGGAGCCACACAACAGGAAGTACAGTTTTGGGTTAATTGACTCAAAGCACTCAAATTTAAAGTTTTAAATCTGAATTTAAATTTAAAATTTTCTTTTCTTTGCATTTTGTAATTAGAACTGAAAAAACTCCATCTGTTATATCCGAAACAGTTTTTGCATCTAATTCAATGATTTCTGCAGTTTTTTCATTTTCCTAAGCCATTGCCTGCTCCAATCTATGTTTACACGCTTCTGTTGTCTTGTTTGCACATTCCTTCACATATTTCTTTGTGAACTCCTCTTTTTTCATATGTAATTTCCTCAGGTATATGCTCTTATACCGAGCTTCACGTGAACTGGAACAATGCTTGAAATGAGAAAAATCTACTTTTAATGGGAAAAACAGCATCATGGAAAAAAAGCAGAGCTAATAAAAATTCATCTCATGCTAGAATCACAACCCAGATTGGTTCCAAGAAGAAGAAAATATTAAAATGGGATGTACATAGCAGCTCAATGGGAGAATCACTGTCAGATTGAAGCTCTCACAATATTCAGTTTGGAGACATCAATCTAAAAACTAAACAACCGTTATTTCACATCACATAATAGTGAACCAGAAAAGCTTCAGATTATACAATAAAACATGAATATTTGTAATTTGCAGCTGAATAACTGTAACCAACAAGCCACACAACAGGAAGTGTGGTGCAGTCAACAGGAAGGGAAGGGGAGCGGGCCAGCTTTGTTACATTGCTTCTCAAATTTATTCAACTGAAAATGATAAAAGTTAAAGTTACTGCTTTTCTACGGATATTGCAATTGGAGCTGAAAAAACTTTATCTATTATATCCAAAATAGTTTTTGCATCCAACTCAATAATTTCTGTAGTTTTCTCATCCTCTTCCTTTTTCTTGTTTTCCTGCTTTTCATCTCTGTTCTCTGGTCCAGACTGTCCTCCAGCGGAAGCTGGACAGAGTTTTTTTCGTTCTTCTTCTAGTTTGTTTTTGCACACTCCAGCTCTCTTGTTTGCACATTCCTTTGCATATTTCTTTGTGTACACCTCTTTTTTCTTTGCAATTTCCTCAGGTACATGCTCTTATACCGAGCCTCAGGTGAATTGGAACAATGCATGATGCACAGGTATAAGGGGTAGATCAGTATCGTGAAAAAACCAAGCAGAGCAAATCCACATACCTGCAAAAGGCCATCATTTATGTGACATTATTTACACATCAGCTCTATGAAGGTTTGCCCAGTTCAGGTTTAAGCCTGAACTTATGGAAAAGGTGTTGAGAAATTGACAAGAGGACACATTTTTAATGGTTCTGGTTTGTCAACACTAATAATATTAAGTTTTGCAAGTATATAAGTCAACAAGTATAATGTAATGAAGTATAGAAAAGCAAAACAATGAATGGGTTGCAAACCTCTATAGAAAGAGACTACAAAAGAGCTGATATCAAAATCTGCACCTGGTTCCATCTAATGTTCAAAACTGAAGGTTATCTCCTCTACCTCACTATATCCTCAAACTCACATGGAAAATTCTGAAACCAGTTAAGGCTATCACACAGAAATATATTCGGTTATAGCTAAAATTACTTATTTAGTACCTCAGCTGTTCTAGTATTTCATGCACTTTTGTAAGTCGCTCTGAGTAAGAGCATCCGTGAAAAGCCTAAATGTAATTGTAAATCAATACATACCTTAGATATCACCATATTCCACACCATCTCTGGATCCTTGATGTCCACGGTGGTCATTGTGCTGTTGCACTTGCTGTACATAGCACAAGCCAAATACTTCCCATCAATCAGGAGAATCACAAGCCAGCACAAAGCAAGGTAGGCAAGTACCCTGTTTTTAATCAGTCCACAGCATATGAACTTCTTCTTTAGAAAGATTTTGCCAAGCTGCAAAGTAACAGAAAATATAACAATGGTTAGCGCTGGAACCAAGAAGAAGATGCTGACAAAAAGAACCATGTACCCATTGCATGAGCAAGTGAAAGATGGTTCCAAAAGGTCTTCTAAACACTGGCACAGGATCAATAAAGTGATTTTATGGATCAGATCAATGACTGCCTTCTTTTGTGCTTTGAAAGGCCAGTTCACACTCTGTTGTATTAGCCCTGTTGCATCTTCTCTTCTATTCTCTGAGACTGAGCTCTCACTGTGTTCTATGGCAGAATTCAATCATCCTTATTCAATCCATTATAATACTCTTCAGAATTGTGTTTTTTTATTATTCCGAGTTCACATTTCCCACAAGTACATGTATCCCACAGGTAGAGACATTGTAAGAATGAAACAGAGTTATAATAATACTATAAACAGTCAATGCATTTCAGCAATGTACTCATAATTGGAAACCACAGCTCACCTTGTGTTGAACTGCTCTGAGACTTTATGCTGTGGCTTTGGGTTTGCCTATATGAGAACATGCATGTTCAGCCATGCCATTTACAGAATACAAAACTACATGGACCCATGTGATGATGACTGAACAGTACTGGTGTTAGAAATAGAATAAAGAACAGATTACACTTACACTGATACAGACCTAGATAAGACACTGCTATAAGTGCACAGTAGCAGACCAATCAGTAGAAAGCACAGCTGACCTTTTGTTCACCTTCTCAGCTTTCAGTTTACCTGCATGAGAATGTACAAGCGCATCCTTTCATATGCAGAACACCAAGCTGCACGTGTCCTTGTAATGATTCTACAGTCTCACTTTGTGTGTCTGTCTTTCAGTCCTTCCCAGATATGTGAGCCTGTTAGCCTGAGGTGTTTACTTGAGGTGCATTACAGTTGTCTTTAAACACAATGCATATGTTTAGTGATACAGTACAATATGAGGTTTTCCTGGTACTTCCATATGAGCTAGATGTCTCATTAAAAACCACAGAAATGCCATATTAAACATTTATAATCTTGCAAATCAAAAATGTTGACCAAATAGTATGTACAATGGATATTCAAAAATTTCAATGATATCTTCATTCAGTTTAACTTAGCAATTAACATTTCCACTTCAGTTGAGTTTTTGGAAATGGCTGAGTAGGCCATTTTACCAGTGGTGTTATTCCTTTTGCTTTTGTTTTCATCTGTTTACTTGGCTTTAGGGTCTATGGTTGCTTTTACATCGTTCCTCTTAAGGAAAGGCCAACTCATAAAGATACTTGTTACTGAACATTTCTAATGAGTCAGCTACATGATACACATGTATTTTGCATCTGCATCTGAGTAACTGCAACCAGCAAGCAAGGAGCCACACACAGAAAGTGTAGTTCAGTCGACAGGAAGGGGGGGAGGATAGGGGCACAACTTTGTTGCATTGCTTCTCAAATTGAATTGGCTGAAATAATAATCAAATTTAAACTGGTTTTCTTTGTTTAACAGTTTTTAGTCTCAATAGTTTTTGTATATAATTCTACCGTTTCATTTTTTTGCTCCTCTGGTTTGCCCAGGTTGTACTTCCTCTCTCCTTGAACCGAGGGGCTGGTTTAATTTAAATAGCTGTCTTGAAGGGGTGAGTTCTACTATTACTGTAGCTAACAACAGAAAACTTTTCAAATGGAGAATATGAACTGTGTGTTTTAGCATTGATTTGATTGTTTCAGCTAGTTCCATCTGTTCAGGAATGGACTATTAGCTTTGCGCTGCAGTTGAAATGCAGTTACTTTGAGTTTTGTTATCCTGTAAAATAGAGGGTGAATACTGCTGTTCTTTCACCAAAGGGAGGGGTTTGAGTGCATGGGGTGTTCCCATGGAAATGGCAATGGTAGGAAAAGGGGGACAACAATGGGATTTATTTTGGCATGTCATTTATAACTGGTGAGCGATTTTTAAAAATGTCAAAGATGCTGACTTGTGCTGGGAAAAACCGATGGGGCACACTCAATGATGGAACGTGTGAGTGGCCTGGTCCCACGTGTCCAGCAGGTAGCTCTGCTGGCAAGACGGACTAATTGCAGTCTTGTGTTGTAGGTATGAAAAGCTGCACTTGTATGTTCTCTCATAGTCAAACCCCGAGCCACAGCATAAGGAGGCAGATAAGGTCACTGCAAGGTTAGCTGTGGTTTCCATTTATGTGTGTGTGTGCAACTGAAAATGTGCTTTATGTTCCTGGTTGTGTTAGCGCTTGGTTTCATTTTCTATCTCTGTCTGTGGAAAACATGAACAGGAAATGTGAACTGAAAAAACAACAACAAAGAACCCTGAAGAGTATTATACTGGGTTCAGCCTCATCTATGAAGATAAATTAATGCGGGATGTGCTTGTCAAAATGTCTGAATTAGCAGCGGTAGCATCAGCGCCGCGATAGCTGGTAAACTGACTGACCTTTCTGGATGAGTTCTCAGGTGTCTGATGAAGTTTGAGGTGGATGCTCTGGTGTCTTTGATTTTAGTACTGCAAACTTTATGGTGTGGAGCCTGAAGTGACGGGGGCCGGGCTGAGTCCAATGATTATCTTTCATCATCATTTAAATGCTGGAATTTGGCAGTCATTTTA
The DNA here is from genome assembly GCA_022829145.1 of Albula goreensis. NCBI lineage: Eukaryota > Metazoa > Chordata > Actinopteri > Albuliformes > Albulidae > Albula > Albula goreensis. Next base: position 47,062,046 of record CM040743.1, on the reverse strand, counting down.
AGACCCTTATTGTTCACAAGTCATTATTGAGTGTCAAGTTGTTTTAGGACAAATTCATGTAAAATGTCAAGTCTGTGTACAATGGTGTGACTCAACATGGAAAGTTAATGGGAAATAAGTGCTGATTTGTATTCTGACCTGGTTTATGTGGCCACACCCGGCCTGTGCAGGGCAGAGAAGTAGGAGAACCCATATATATGGTGACCCTGAAGTGCAAAACAAAATAACAAACCTAACCAGAAACCTAAACGCAACAAACCAGAAAAACTCAAACCGGACATGTTGGATAAGGTTCCTTGTCACTGACTGGAAAATTGTGTCAATCTGAGTGTTAAGGAAGTAGTTTTAAGCATGTACAACTTAACTGCACCTTGCGTCCCAAAAGCATGCTACGTACTCCATACTATTGAGTATACACTGCGCACTATTGTAGAAAGTGCATGTTTTCATTAGTTAGTGTACGTGAGTGAACACACTTGATAGTATTTTACCATCTAGAAAGTGGAGCCTTTGGCCATGGCCGGAAATGGCGAGGCTGGTGATCGGGCCTCTGACTGCAGGGCATGCAGGCAACGATTTATCCTGTGAGCCACCCAGAGGCCCCCATTTAACAGATTTTTAACATTTTAATCATAAGTACACACACACCAGGCGAATCAGTTAAGACGCAGGACCACACATTTGGGGTTTATACCAAGCGATTTCAGAGTGGTGATTCCAGGGACTTGGGATCTCACAGAAACTCATGTGATTAAATGTTTTTATTTTTTTATTAGCATGCAACCAAACAATGTACAATGTTAACAACAGAAGAACAGGAAACAAGCAACAAAAATGTTTGATATTTACAATTAGAAATTGAGGAGTCTCCGATCCAGTTGGTATCATTGTGGGTCTTCTAATAGAGGTGTACTTTCATCTTCTGGAGGATTGAGCTGTGGGGGATTTCTTCCTATAGCTCCATATCCTTCACCTGCCACACCAGGCTGCTGTTGCCCTACTGCAGCACTGGGCTGGTTTCCGCCTGGCTGCTGGGTCAGGTATAACATTAACACGATCATTAAATACAAAACTACAAATATCAGGACAAAAGTTAACCCAAATACCTGCAAAAGAAAGCAATTGAAATAATTAAAAATGAGGTCAGGCTCTAGCTGCTTAGCTGTAATGTGAATGTTTTTGGTCCAGTTATTGTCAGAAAATATCTGCCCCTGAAAATAAGCCATATTCTCTCTCGCTCTCCTTGGATTTTTTAATGTTTAATGTTTAATGTTATTGTTTTATCTTCATAGCTACTTATTATTTCATGGATATTGCACAAACAATGTTCAATCAATCAGATATGAACAATCTGTCCTGTTACTAGAATTCCTTTTGTTAAAGCAAATTTTGAATTATCCTGCAGGCTCATCAAGTCAATGCATTTTTCTGACAGTATGAATTATTTAAAAAATATGATTATTTAAATCATAAGCAGGTTACAATGTATTCTGAATTTTAGTGAAATGGCTGATATTGCTACATACCGTGGACCAGGTTATGTTCTCCACCATCTCTTTATCCTTCATGTCAGCAACAGCCATTGTGCTGTTACACTTGGTGTACAATCCGCAGGCCAGATACTTTCCATCAATGATGAGAATCAAAACCCAGCACAGAAAAGTATACAGTGGCAGGGCCAATGCCTTAACAGCATATTTACATTTTTCACAGGTAATATGCAAAACCATACAAAAGTTCCAGCATCTGCAGTTAGATAGAGCAGTGCAGATTTTCCTCTTAATGCAACTGGCATGCTGCAGGTGTAATGCCAGAGCTGCAAAGAGTAACACGGAGCAATGAAGTACAGGCAGACAAAAAAACCCTGTACTTGTTGCACGGACAAATGAAAATTTTATCCAGCAGGAGCTCTGTTATCTGGAGCAGAAAATATACAGTCATTCCCGTGAACAGACGACTAGCCTTTAGATCTTCCAGGAAAGAAAAAAATCCAGGAAAGTGGCCCGCTTCAGCAGCCATGATCTGTTCTTTATTGTCTCAGAGTGACTCTGCGTTCTGTGTCTAAATGATGTGTTCCAGGTCTGATCTCAACCTTAACCTTTATATAGTGCTCTTCTGTTTTTTTTTTTTTTTTTTTTTTTTTTTTTTGGGGGGTTATGCTGAGTTACCGTTTCCTGTATGTGCAGTCATATAATGAGTGAGACCAAGCTGCACCTTTGTCTCCATATATGGCAGTTTTTGCCTGCGTGAGAACTTGTGTGCATCCAGACCTGGAACAGATAGAGGTACTAACTGAACTGTTTCATTTCTAATATTTGCTCTGTGTGGTTGAATTACTTACAAAGTGGGCCAAACAAATGACTTTCATTTGGGAGTATTTGTAAATATTGCCTTGAATAAACAAGTTTATTTTATGTGAAGGTAGTTCAAATAATTCAAATGATTGATTAAAATGTTATTTTAAGGAAATGCATGCAAATTTGAAGAAAAAAGTTATATGATTGCTGTAAAATAAATAAAATAATCTCACATTTTAAGGTCACTTAACAGTTTTTTTCTGTAATTAGCAATTTAGGGTTGAGGTGCTATCCAACAACCAACAAAACAACATTCTCTCACTTCTTATCCAGGGTTTGAAACTCCGTGTCATTATATGCACAGATGCCTATTCACAAGGGCCCACAAGAGGGCGCCAGTTAGCAGTTATATTCCCACACCACCACTTTCTCCGTAGTGAAAGTGAAACTAAAGTAGAAATAACGTTCATTGGAGTCTGACTGTGGGCAGTGAGAACAGAAGGAATGCTGGAGTGAAGTCTAAAGACTCTGAGGTACTACTTTTAACACTGTCTTTGGGCTAACATATGTAAACAGCAGCATACTGAAGCAGCAGGAGGCTCAGAGAGGAGACCGAGGGACAGGCCTGTTAGCCATGTTTACTCACCAATGCCAGCAGGGCATGAAGTACCCATTTGCCCATCCCTCCCCCCACAATGCACACAAAATGAAACTTTTTGCCAGCCCAGTGCCGGCCAGAAGCGGATGGGCTCCCCCTCTGATTCTGGTTCTGCTCACGGTTTCTTCCTGTTTGTCAGGGAGTTTTTCCTGTCCACTGTTGCCTTGGGTCGCTCTGAGGGGGTTTCAGGCCAGGGGTCAGTTGTAAAGCTGCTTAGTGACAGCTATATGAATAAAACTGGACTGAACTGAACACAAGGGGATGGGTATATACAATTAACGAATTAGAAATAAAAGGGGAGCTGCACAACAGGAGGCACTTCAAACATATGGTGATAAAAACAAAGGGTAACAGATACAGCACAAATGTGTTCAGCTGTAAAATACAATTATGACACCCAGGATACCTGGATCTGGGTCTTAATATACAAGTGCAGAAATATTGCTGAATCTGTTCATTATTTTCACAATATATCTGCTATAATGATAATAATAATAATGATAAAAATAATAATAATAATAATAATGATAAAATATTATATAATAGCAGTTTTTCTTCATAATTTTGTATCTTCTTTAGATGAAGTTAAAACCACACTCAGTTTTAGACAGTTCAAAAACTGACAGTTTTTGACAGGATGTGGCTATGCATGTTTAGCATGTAACTCACACACAGAGAATTATGTGGTATTCAGTTTCTGTACATCTGTGTCTTTCTGTCTTTCTTTCTCTCCACTCTGCACACTGGCCCCTGAGCTGGCGGACAGCAAACAGACACAGTGCATCAGGTTGAGCGAACACAGAAAAAACCGAACATGATTGACTGCTCTTTCCTAAAGGAGGCAAAATCAGTTATCTCTCTGGTGCAGGGCATCAGTGTGATTATTCTGCTGCAGGTCACAGAGCACCTGATGGAACCTCATTTCACCTGTCCATGCAATAAGTACAGGTTTCTCTTCCTCTGCCTGTTCTTCATAGTTCCAGCGATCGCCTTCATCGTGTTTTCCCTGTTCTTGAACGAGGTCAGCACCCTGCTGGTGAAGTATTTTAACAAATCAAAGGATCGCATATACAGATGTAGCCTCTCCAGCCTGAAGATCACTGGGATGATTCTGTACCCACCTTTGTGCTGGCTGGTGATTCTCCTGATCGATGGGAAGTACGTGGCCTGTGGCTGGTACAGGAAGTGTAACAGCACGATGACCCATGCGGACATGAAGGACCCTGAGGTGTTGGAGGACATAACGATGTCCAAAGTATGTATCCATGATTTTATATTTTTATTAGCTTATTGGTTGTGAACTACAGTTCTTCAAAACAAATTCCAAACTCAAAACAAATGCAACTTGGTTGATAGCAGAACCAGGACAAATGTGTGCAATAATCAATTTCTCCACACACTTTTCATACAGCAGCTTGCAAATGTAATGCTAAGATGAACAATATTACATTTCTGTTTGCCTAATTTCCAAAAACTATTTTCCATTGGTGACCAAAAAACATGGTGAAAAAGTTATATGAATCATAAAACAACTTCTAAAAAAACAACAAAGGAGTCATTTTAATTTCACAATTGCATTCACGGATCTAAGAACCTTAACAGAAATGATAAAGCAGACTCTGCTCTGATCTCATTTAATAACTTCACATAAATGACGGTGTTTTGCAGGTATGTGGATTTGCTGTTCTGGGTTTGTTTGTGATACTGGCCTACCCCTTATACCTGTGCCACGAGCACTGCTGCAGTTCACCTGAGGCTCGGTACAATGACATGTTGAAGGAAAAGCTGGAGAAGAAAAAAGGACAGTTCCCAGGGGAATATGCAGAGACACTCATAGAAGAGAAAGCTAAAGAGTGTAAAACCAAGCTGGACGAGGAACGGCAGGGCAATAAAAATCCTGAGACTGTGGAACACAAACGGAATGAAGAAGTCATGGAACTGGATTCAATTAGTCCTGCAGTAAAACCTGAATCAGCAAGCAGTGCAAAACCTGAAAACCTGAAACCATTACCTCCAGCAACTGTAATTGGAATAGTTAATGAAGTCTTTGTCCTAAATAAAAAAAAATAAATCAGGGGCTCTAAGTGGCTCACTGGGTGAAAAACCTGCCTAGGAGCCCTGAGGCTGGGTGCTTGACCCCTGACCTCTCCATTACCAGTACAGGCCTGCATTGGCATGCAAGATAAATGTGCAAACATAAATGTGCAGAGATATATGCAAAGATAAATGTGCAAAAATATGTGCAGAGATAAATGTGCAAAGATGTATGCAAACAAGAGAGCTGAAGAGTGTGAACCGAAAGAGAAACTCCCCTCCGCCCAACATAGAGGACAGCCTGCAGCAGAGGACGCAGCCGCACAGCAAGGACCTCCTGCCCAACATAGAACAGCATGAAGAAGCTGCAGAAATGAAGCCACCCATTCCTTCCGCAGTTCAACTTTCTCATTTAGAAAATGACTATTCACAAATAATAGATGAAGAGATGAAATTGAAAATTTAAAAATAGTTTTTTAAAAGAGAGGAGAAAGTAACTTTAAATTTGGCTGTTTTCATAACTGTATCGGGTCAGAGAAGACAGAAAAAATTTCACTTTCATATTTCGGAGGATGCTTTGTTTGGTTTGGTGATTTTATTCTTAATTTGTATTATTTTGTTAATCTTTTTTGTCCTAACTTTCTTATGTTATTGAGTCTACTAGGTAAAAACTCAGCTTAATGTTTTACTTTTACATGTTATTGTATTGTATGTTTTAATTGTTATAATATTATATGTATAGAAATAATCATGGATCTTTAGAGAATCTCTGCAGTTTAATTAACCCGCCTTGTATGTAACTATCTGTCCTAATATAACTATACAAATACATGGAGCCCCCTGTATCAATGAAATGGTATTGTTTTGTTTTTCTCCTGTTACTCATACTTTAACATCTGAATTATTGGACTGATTGAATAATTATGCACCACACTTCACCAATTTCAGGATATAACTTATAGCTAGAACATTTCAGAATGAGTCAAATGGGCTTTCATCTCTTCTTTATGAGAAATTCAGTACAATGAACTTTCAGACAATATTGAACACATCTGGAGGGAATTTATTGGATGTGGCACGTTGTATAACAGTACGGTCATGTGATCTTGGGGTTTGAGTCCATGAAGCCACTATTTTGGGTGAGGTGAACCTCCACTGGACCACTACAAGAGAAGAAGAAATACAGAAGAGAGGAAGTAAACATGAAGGTGGAGATGGGGAGGGGAGGGATGCCAGAAGCAGAGAGTGTGATGGGAGAGAAGGTACATGGCAAATAAAAATGCTTTTCCCAAACTTTTACCAAACTCCAATTGTAGACATTATGCCCACTCATTTGAGTGTCTAAGTTTTCCTAGCAGGCAGTTCAGAGCTCAGCAGTGCTTTTCGATAGAGTCATGCGCTCTCCCCTCTGTTAGATTTTGGTTCAGAGACTGAATTAATATTCACATGCAAAGAACTGTAGCTGCACTTCGAAAAAAAAGTATTGACAAAAAATATTCAATTATTCCACTGCTTTCATATTTTAAAGTGTTTAAATTCATTTGGTTAAACATATTATCACGTTTGTTTTAATGTTTACAAGTATGTTACTTTCTTTCACATTATTTAGATGTGTTTAAAATGTGTGTGAAAGTGTAGGTGTGAAATGCAACCATATGAGACGGTACATGAGACTCAACCTCAATACGTGGGAGCTGGAGCCTATCTTTGAGGTTGTGGTTTCAGCCTTCAGTGCTGTAATTTCACTCTGCGATCAGATTATGGAGTAAAACCATAAACACCAAGCCCACACAGAGGGTGTTGTACTATGAGGAGTCTGTCTCTGACGCAGGTGGACATTAGGACATGAAGAATCAGTCTGAGGGAGGTCAGAGCAGAAGATGATTGATTCGTCTTTTCTGAAGCAGGTGATGAAAGTCTTCACTCCGGTGCAGAACCGCACCATGCTGATTCTGCTGGAGACAGCAGAGCGATCCATGGAGCCCCTTTTCCCCGGCCCATGGCACAGGTACAGGGTTCCTTTTTGGAGGACGTACACGACAGCTTCAGCAATGGAAGTGGCTTTTGTTGGTGTCAATTTTCACATAAAAAGTGTGTGTGTGTAAGTACAGAGGGGAAGTGAGTACGTGTGAGAAGCATCAGACTCAAGCTCAAAACATGAGAGCTGGGACACCTGCTCTAAGACTGTGGTAGAGTCTGGTTTCATTGTTGTAGATTAACTTTCTGTGGGGATAACCATGCTCTGGTCAGCAACAAGATGCAATATCAGCAAAGCAGAACCCACTCAGGTCTGTGCTTTAGCCTGTACTTTCACATGCATTTCAATCTAAATCCTGTGAAAGAAAGCAACATCAGACAAACCCTACCTGCATACAGCCTCTATTTGCATATGGTCACCAAATCTCTAGGATTTTGTTAGTGTGTAATGTCCATTTCCTGTATTATATAAATGTTAACCTCTCTGTATGCTCTGAAGAGATAGATGAAAAAAGAATTTCTAAGATTTTTTAACTCTTTCCAAGATTCAATGTCTGCTTTTATTCTCTTAGTCTCTTAGAGAAGCCATCTTCCAAGTTGCACAAAACTACAGTTGTCATCCTTGTTTTTTTATTACAAAAGAGCGATCCATCTTCTCTCCATTTTTCATAGAGCACTGATGGTTAAGCTGTAACACTACAGGAGACGCAGAAAAGGCAAACACTTTAGTCATGAACTACATGCAGCGAAAAGGAAAGATGTGGGTGAAAACACACTCCATCAAGTGCTCTGTGACGTGGAGTTCACATTTCCTGTACATGTTTCCCACAGAGAATGTCATTGTAAGAGTGAGAACTGGGTGTAACACTGTCATAAGCACACAGCAGCAGAACGCTTCAGTGGAAACCTCAGCTGACCTTGCAGTGACCTTCTCTGCCTCCTTATGCTGTGGCTCGGGGTTTGCCTACGTGAGAACTTACAAGTGCAGCTTTTCATACGTACAACACAAAGCTGCATGTGTCCTTGTCATGATTCTACTGTCTCACTTTGTGTGTCTGTCCTTCAGTCCTTCCCATATATGTGAGCCTGTTTGCCTGAGGTGCTTACTTGCAGTGAATTACAGACACCGTGTGGAAAATAGTGTTGTCTTTAAACACATTGAATATGGTTACTGATATAGTACAATACAAGGTTTTCCTAGTACTTCCATATAAGCAAAATGTCTCATTAAAAACCACAAAAATGCTAACCTATGCATTTATAATCTTGCAAACTAAAAATGCTTGTCATATAGTATGTACCATGGATATTCAAAAATGGATGGTTTCTTCATTCAGTTTAACATTACTAACATTTCCATTTCAGTTCAAATGGCCGAGTAGGCCATTTTCCCAGTGGTGTTATTCCTTCTGCTTTTGCTATCTGATTACTTGGCTTAAGGGTCCTCATGTAGAATACCATAGCTTCCTCCAGCCTCACCATTTACACATTCTATAGTTGCTTTTACATCATTCCTCTTAAGGAAAGACCAGACAATAAAGATACCTGTTACTGTACATATCTAATGAGTCAGCAGAGTTTCATGATACACCATGTATTTCTGCATCTGCATCTGAGTATCTATATGCAGCTGAGTGACTACAACCAGCAAACTGAGCTGATAATCACTATGACATCACATGCACTGCCTGAACAGGAAGTGAAGAACCATGCAACAGGAAGTGTGGTGCAGTCGACAGGAAGGGAGGGGGAGGGGATTATTATTTTGCTAAAATAATCATATAATTTAAAGTTCTTTGTATTTTTTAATTGTGAATGTGAACACTTCACTCATTATTTGCACAATAGTTTTTCCATCATAGATCCTCAGGCAACCTATGACAATGCTCGTAGCACAGGTAAAAGGGGTAAACCAGCGTAACAAAGAAAATGACCACACCAAATCCACATAGCTACAAAAGACAATCATTTATGTGACAGCATTAAATTATTAGCTCTGTAGAAGGTTTGCCATGTGTTATCAACAGGAAATGTGACGTCTAATCCAGCTTTCACCCTTTGTACATTCTTAACATTTTTTTTGTTGCCATTGTGTCGCCAGGAGAGGTGGAGGGAGGAGCAAGCTCTTTAGCTCCTCCCATTATATGGCTATCAGTCTCCTGGTTCCCTCCCTCAGCCTGGCAGGCTCACCTAAGAGTGATTTCTAATCAACACGGCTGTGAGCACTTCAATTGGGCATTGGATGAGGCTGGGATTCAGGCCCCCCCCCATCTCAGGGCTCCCCCCCATTAGTAAAATTGAACAGGAAATCGTAAAACCAGATGCCACTGTTCACCTTCCACAGCCTTACTTTCCTCACCCTCTTAAAACAGACGGAGTGAAAAATATGAAGAAAAATAAAAGGTAAACAGCGTTGCACTGCTGGCTTTGAATCAAAGGGAAGTTGTCAATCAGAATTATAATCCCAGTTTTGCAGGTAAGAACCAGTCTATCCTCCGAAGACAACTTTACCTGCTGCTCTTTGGCAATGGAGTTCAGTCTGTGTCCCCAATGTCTACCTGTGTCAGCATGTTCTGTCTCGTTCAAGGGTGTGTCACCTCACACACACACACACACACACACACACACTAGATTCAGTTTGAGTATTTAATGCATATTCCACATACCTTGGACATGCACACTCTTGTTTTCTTTCATATGATTAGAATGTGAGTGACAGTTACTAAGGTGAGGAGGATGAAGGGCACGAGAGGCATGCCGGACTCCTCAGTTCCTGCTACATCATTACGATCATGACGTTATAATCAGGAACAGTATGTGGCACTACAGAGGTCTGACAGTCATCTCACAAACACGAGACACGATGGCTCAGCGGGAGGACACAGAAAACAGGATGACGGATTGTTCTTTCATAAACGCAACGATGGCCATCGCCGTGCTGAAGAAAGTCAGCGTGTTGATTCTGCTGCAGATTTTCGAGCACTTGATGGAGCCTCTTTTCTCTTCCTGCCCGTGTAACAGTTACCAGGGTCCTTTCATCTGTTTGTACTTCATAGCTCCAGCTTTTCCTTCACGGTGTTGGCCATTTCACTGAAATGGGGCAAAAACGTCCTGAGGGACTGCAAAAGTCGAGGCTGCAGCTGGTACAAGCTGTTTCAGTTTCGGGTTCTGATCTACCCAGCTGTGTTCTGGGTTGTGATTCTCCTGATTGATGGAAAGTATCTGGCCTGTGGACTGTACAGCAAGTGTAACGGCACAATGACCACTGTGGACATGAAGGACCCTGAGATGGTGGAGAAAATGACAATATCTAAAGTAGGTATCAATAACTCTTTCATCTCAGTCAAAAGAGATTTGTATCCTGCAATTATTATTTTTTTGTATTGCTTAAACATGTTAATGAATGTATTAACTGCAATATTTATTCATTTCATTAAGAGGAAGCATAGTGAAAAGGTTGTTAAATTCACCAAAAAAAAAAAAAAAAAGGGGTAAAGTTGTGGTAGCCATGATATTTATGGATGTGATCACACAGGTAAGAGCTTCAAAGAGTTGCTCTGATATCATTTAATAATGTAACGTAACTCAATGTCTTTTATAGATATGTGGATATAGTTTACTCTCGTGACTGTGTTACTGCTCTACGGCACATACCTGCTCTGTGAGAACCTTTGCAGGTCACCTGAGGACAGGTATGAGGACATGTACAGGAGGAAACTGGAGGCCCAAAAAGAAGACTACACAAAGAAATATGCAGAGGAATGCATAGACAAGAGGGCTCAAGAATGTGACCGCAGACTGAAAAAGGAACTGGACAAACTCCTTTCAGCCAGAGAAGAGTTGACCTCTACAGGTGAAGAACAGTCCGTCCCTGCAGGTGAAGAACAGTCTGCCCCTGCAGATGAAGGACAGTCCGTCCCTGCAGATGAAGGACAGTCCGTCCCTGCAGATGAAGGACAGGATGGAAGTGTGAAAGTGCAGACTGTAGAAATGCAAAACCTTTTACCTAAAGGGGAACCACAGCCTGCAGCAGCAGCAACTGCAGCTAAACCTGAGAGGGGTGAATTAGATGCAAAATCAGTAATGAAAATAATAAATGAGGTCTTCTCCTTTCAGATTAAAAAAGACTGAAAACATGGGGAGGCAGAACACCTGATACAGTTTATTACAAGTTTGGTTATTGTGGATATTGGTGTAGTTTGTTTTATTTGAACACATTTGTGATTTGCAAGATGACCTTTCCCTGAGAGGAACCAGATAAAACCAACTGCCTAGAGCTGTTTTCACTCGGACCTCATCAGAGAGGACTAAAACCTGATAAAACATTTTATACTTCAGAGTAAACTTTGCTTGATTTATTTTCATTTTTCATATTTTTTATTATTTTTTCTGTCTTTTTTCTTTCCCACCTTTCTAATCTTTATATAGTCTATCAAGTAGTTAGAGGGGAAAAAAAAATTATTTTTAAAATAAAATAAAATAATTATTTTATTGAGATAATAAATAATCATTGGTTTTTAAAGAATCTCAGAAGTGTATCATAGTCTGTGTACATAAGTATCTCGTTTTACAATGAAATGTGTTTTTTTTTTGGGTGCCTATTATTGATAAGGGTTTTGATTGAAATAAATTGTGCAAAGAAATTATGAAACCAATTTCACAGTGGTCTTCTGGTTCTGTACCTGCATAGAAAACCAGATTGGACTTTTGCTGTCTCAGCACTTGAAACTATACAACATTTATACATATATAATATGAATTAAGGTAGCTGATATATTCAATCAAGTCTACACCTTCAAAACAACAAATATAAATTATATTGCAAATAAAAAAATCAGTTAAAAAATAAAAAGCAAAGATATCTTGTTTGCATAAATATTTAGACCGATTTCTATGGCAAATCTGAATCACTTCAGGTGTAAACAACTGTCTCTTTCACACAGACAGGTGAATGGCCACTGTCTCTGCACAGTAATCTCCAACACACATCAAATATCAAAAATGTATCAATTATTTCTAAGGAAGCAGAGCAGGCCTGGTTTCTATAGTAACACTTTCTGTGTGCAGCAGAAACTCTCAGGAACTCCCATAAGAATGTGGTTCTGGGAAGGTGCCGATGAGGTTGGATCTCTTCCAGGTCTGTGCTCCTGGCTCCTTCCCAGAACCACATTCTTATAGGAGTTTTACTACGATTTACTACGTCTGGCACACAGACAGAATTCCGTTGTCAACGTGCAGGTCATGGGAGGCTTGAGTCAATGTTCTTATCAGTAAAAAGGTGGTCAGTCTTGTCTGAGATTTGTTTTGTTTACCTTGACTTAAAGGTACCAAAATGATATTACTGTACTGACCTTTTTCTTTTCCTGGAATCTGTGAGACACCGTCTGTCACAGGGGTGGGGCACTGTTATTGTATGATGAGAATGCCAAGTCAAACAGTCAGCTCACCCAACAAGAAAAACCACAACCTGAGGTCTCCACAAACTGAGGTTGACTATACCTGGTTTTCTTTGTGATTTCTTGTTTTTTTATTTTTGTTACAGAATTTTTTTTGGTCCAAAACAGAAAAATTGTGTCCATTTCATTCAAATAAAGTCAATTTTTTTTACACTCCACTCTACATGAATGTGAATTGTTTTATTTTCTTCAAGAATTACTTTCATGCTACCTCTCATTGTCTGTGTACAGGGAGCTCGCTTCACTAGCAGTACTGTCACAATAATGAAATGAACTCAATTAGAAGGAGGATGAGATCATGTACTGTGGTTTAGATACAGTTGCAACAATAGAAAAGCACACTGACATTTTAACACTCTGATAATAGGTGTTTCTGGTGAGTAACATGAGTCACCATAAGTCCATATCCCCATTCACTTTGAAGAACCTTGATTATTAATATAATAATCAAAATCAAATGTACTCATTTTTTTGTACTTCAAACAGAGATAGAAATTGGACTTGTGTTGTAATTTGAGAATGTGTTCATCAAACAATTATGTTTGATATAAAGCTGAACAAGTTGGGTTTTACACACTCTCTCCATGGACTCTAATTTTTGTTCATGGGTGCTTAAATGTGAGGGGATTCACAGGATGTCACTGTATCCACCAATGAGCTCTGTCCCTGATTGAGCATCTACCAATGAGCTCTGCCCCTGATTGAGCATCTACCAATGAGCTCTGCCCCTGAATAAACATCTACCAATGAGCTCTGCCCCTGAATAAACATCTACCAATGAGCTCTGTCCCTGAATAAACATCCACCAATAACATGTGTCCCTGAATAAACATCTACCAATGAGCTCTGCCCCTGAATAAACATCTACCAATGAGCTCTGCCCCTGAATAAACATCTACCAATGAGCTCTGTCCCTGAATAAACATCTACCAATGAGCTCTGTCCCTGAATAAACATCCACCAATAAGATGTGTCCCTGAATAAACATCCACCAATGAGCTCTGTCCCTGAATAAACATCTACCAATGAGCTCTGTCCCTGAATAAACATCCACCAATAAGATCTGTCCCTGAATAAGTATCTACCAATGAGATCTGTACCCAGGCTGAGGTCCTGCACCGAAGAAATGACCTTCAGTTTTGTTTTCCAGAAATGTCAATCCATAAGTTTCTCCTTTGCTTTTGACTTTCATTTTTGCTTCTCTGAGTCTCGTATCGCTCTCCTCCAGTCAACCTGGCTGGCTCCTCGCAGGGCCCCATTCCTATTATAGAATTATAGAAATGAAACAAGTGTTGCTCTACCTCCTTGAAACTGTTGTGGTTTTTAGGTACCTGCTGTGCAATGAATACTGCATACAGGCTGTGTGTGTGTGAAAGAGACAATTATTTACACCTGGAATGATTCAGGTTTGCCATAACAAAGGGTCTGAATACTCACACATTTAAGATATGTAAAACAGTTTGGGAGAGGTAATTCTGTGCACATATGTAAAGCAGGTGTAAACAGAAACACAAGCCGCCTGCTGATATTGTAGCAAGAATTATAAGTAAAGGTATTTTTTTCAACTTGTGTAAATGTTTGTGTAATGTCAGAGAGGATTGTCTTGTGTGGTGAGCTGGGCGGCTGTTGGGTGAAGCAGGAGATGACTTACTGGAAAAAGCCATTCCAACCACGTGCCAAGCTGAAACTTGACATTAAGTAACTTAAGTAGTCTCCTTGTTTTACAGACTGAGCTCAACCTTAAAAATGTTTTGTAGTTCAATTTATGAAACTCTTGTATGAATTTAAATGCCTCAGTTAAATATCTTCTTTTCCTAAGCTTGGCTGAAAATTGAGCATTTTCTTCACACCATAAACAAATTCAGTTTCTGTTCTTTGTACAGGAAATCATACTTTAAAAAAATGGAAAGAATGTAGATCCAGGGGCGGTGCTACACAGGTTCAGGTTCAGTCTGAGTACAGACCTGGAACACAGCAAGCAGTGTAGAACACAGCACATCAGTGTGAGCAGGAGAAAAAAAAAACAACGATGGATTGGTCTTTCCTAAAATTGGACATGAGGGTTATCACTCTGTTGCAGAACATCACTGTGTTGATCCTGCTCCAGATAACAGAACACCTGATGGAACACCTTTTCACCTGCCCATGTAACGAGTACAGGATTCTTTTTGTCCGCCTGTTCTTCATTGCGCCAGCATTGGCCTTTGCGGCTTTCACATTTTACCTGCAGCAGGGGACCAGCTTTAAGGAGCAGGTCTCCACTGCTTTACAGAGATGCAACAGGGAATGCTGCATGTCTACTGCGTATAATATTTTACGCTGCATTGCTTGCCCTTGCATTGAACTACAAAACTGGTTTCGATGTCTGAAGGTGCTACTACAGCCAGCATACATAGCCTCTTGCTGGACTGTGATTCTCCTGATTGATGGAAGGTATTTGGCCTGTGTCCAATACAGCAAGTGTAACAACACGATGACCACTGCGGACATGACGGACCCAGAGATGGTGGAGAACATGACATATTCCAAAGTATGTATCAATATGAGTTCTTTTACTGCATTCCAAATATACAGTCATGCAACTTGCTCATGATTAAAATGATTGATTTTGGTACCGCAATACTTTTCAGTTTTTGGTAGTGTTGAAAATAATGTTGACATGTTTATTCCACAGATTAATTTTAAAAGATTAATAATTTAATTTTTTTATAAAAAAAATCACAAGTGAGTGTTAAAATCTGTAATGTTAAAAATCATGCAAGGAGAGCAAGACAGAGTAAGTCTGAATTTCTAAGGGACAGATATTTACTGGCAATGGCTAGTGAGAGAATAGACTTTTTCACAGATTACAGCAAACCACCAACAACCTGATCTCATAATTTCAATTATTTGTTTGCAGGTAGTTGGGTTTGGTATCGTTCTTTTTTTCACATTTGCCTATTTAGCATTAGGCGTAGGGGTATACATGCGACAGCCTGCGGAAGAATACAGCTGTCTACTTGGTGAAGACAGACCTGCAGCAGGAGAAGCTGATGGTGAAGGAGGAGCTGGGGCCGTATGAACAGGCCTGCAGGTGGATGATTATTATCATTAAAATTGGGACTAAAATGTCTGTTTAATTCCCTGGTAAACAGGATGATTCTTTTTAGTGTATTTCTTGAATATGAAAGATTAAAAATGTTTTATATATATTAAATACATTGTATGTTTGTTGTACTTGGATGACTTTTTTGAAAATGAAGTATACTTTCACTTTCACATCATTTCCTGGATAAATTCCAGGAAAATTTGTACCTGTTTTGTTTCCATGGAGATTGTTTTTTTTTTCAGAGGCACCTGTAATCAGCATTTTTAGACATATTTTTATCATTACGACTGAGTCCAAACTGCAATAAATGATCTAGTTATCTTTCTGCTGACTTTCTGTTGTTATTTTAATACTACCTTGCATAAAAGTAATTTATCAGAAAAATGGTTTGTTTCATTGCTGATCACTGATGTTACTACTCATTTGGTAAATGCACAGATGGTTAGCCCTGTACACTGAAAAGGCATTTTTAATTATTTGCGAGGAGAAAGCATGGTTTACAAGAGAACAATGACACGAGACTTGCAGAAGAAAATGAAAGTCAAAAGCAAAGGAGAACACTATAAATTGATAATATTGTGTTCTATGAATTTATTGAGTGCTGGGTTGTGATTCTTGTGATTGATGGTAAGTATGTGGCTTGTGGACTATTATAGCAAGTGCAACAGCACAATGACCACTGCAGACATTAAGGACCCAGAGGTGTTGGAGAAAATAGTGATATCTAAGGTGTGTAGTAATATCAGCACTTTCACTGTAGTCTCTTTCATAAGAGATTTTCAACCCTTTTTGCTTTTCTTTACTTCAATACAGTATATTTGTTGACTTATTTATGTACTCACCAAAACATAATATTATTGGTGTTGACCAATAAAAAACAACAAATGCCAATTAAAGCAGTTTAAATTTACACAAGAACCATAAAACATATATCCCCTTGTCAATTTCTCAACAATTTTTCCATAACAGTTTGCCCCTTAATGTTAATATGCACATTACAGCACCATATAAAACAAATTTCATTGCGAACATCATAGTGGATGGAAATAATGTCTAAATAAAGTATCAATAGGAGCTCTTTTATGTATATTTAAAATCACATAGATGCGTAATTTTACAAAATGTATGGTAACAAAAAAATCTTAATCCAGCTTGTGTGTGTTAAGAGTGAAAGTAGGTTTTTCTTGTTGGTGGAACTGTGCTTTTGATATGATATGCTTTTCCTGTACTATGAGGAAAAGAAAAGGGTAAACAATCAGTCATAATTAGTTTTGTTTTTACAGAGGAGAACAAGTTGATCCACTTCAACCAAAGCCAACTTCACCAAATGCTCCTAGGGAGCAGTCAAACCTTCTTCCATGTACCCAACACATGTATAAAATTTTTATCAGTCCGTAATAAACAATATTATCAATCCCTGGTTTCCTCCTTTGCTTTTGGCTTTCATTTTCGCCTCTCTGAGTCTCGTATCGCTGTCCTCCTGTCAACCTGGCTGGTCCTCGCAGGGCCACATTCCTGTGGGAGTCTGCTGTGATTATAGTGTGCTGCACACAGATGCTGGTACTACAGAAATACACCCAGGACTGCTCCACTTCCTCCACCTTTTAAGATACCTGATGTGCATCTGAGATGAATGTGTGGAAGAGAAAAGCATATCATATCAAAAGCACAGTTCCACCACAATTTGCCACTATAGCTGTGCATGTCATGAAGAAAAAGCTCCTACATTCACATTGTGTTCATGTGATTTTGCAAACAAAATACACAAAAAGATTTTTTATACCTGATCAAATCATAGACTTGGATGAATCAATATGCTCCTTAAGTAATTGAACACATGCAACTAGCTGTTGGGTGAAACAGGGGATGACTTACAGCAAGTCACTGTTTGACAAAAGAGAAATTTAGAACATAATAAGGCACCTGTTGGTGAAGGCTGGTTTTCAAGAACTCTGCTGGCAAATCGTTGCACACTTGAAATTCTGGGATTCAGGTGGAACCCAATGATCTGGGAACAGAACTGTTAAAGTGACATTTTAAATGGCTGTTTTGTTACATACCAGGCAATTGCTTTGGCCAATGACAGCATTTTGCCTTGTAAAACCACTCACAAGATCAATATACACAAAGTTATCCCTGCTGATAGGCTAATGCCAGTAATTATGGGGTAGATGAGCTGACAGAATCCTCTAAAAGAGTGTTAGAAGTAGTCAGCACCATGGAGAGAGGATACCACACCTAAGAACGCTGTAAGACCTTCAGGACCATGGACAAGGACCCCCTGCAAACCTGAAGTCACTATATATGGTATATACCTTAAGTACTTGAACATAATAGAATGCATTAAAATGAAAAAAATATTTAGTATTAAACTGTATGCATCTGGAGCTCTGTATCCTGGAGCACAAAGTATACGGTTATGGTCTGGAACAGACCTGCAACCTTGTCCTCTTTTTAAAGAAAAACAAATCCATCTTCTGTTTGTTACCTTCTCAAACTGTCTCATGGTGTTGTGTGCCTACTCGTGGTATCCCGGGTCTGTGTTTATTGTACTCAGCTTAGCTCTAGTGCATCTGTATCACAATCAGGCCTGTTTATCTCACGTTTCTTCTTTCTTAGTTCACATTTCCTGCAGATGCTCCCTAGTGACATGAGAAATTCACACCTTCTGTAAGAATAAAACCATCCTCTGGCAGCACCATAAACAGGTGGTGCATTTCAGTAACTCACAGACACCACACACTCAAAGAAAATTCCCTTTGAAATTATGGTAAATGGCTGGCAGCAGGGGTTTCCAGTAAAGTTGTGTAAAACACAGAAGTGCTGTAAACATTAAATACAGCAAAACACTGAAACTGAGACACACATTTCAGAGTGTTTCAAAGTTTTGGTGCCTGTAATTTAGTGCAGTGGTTTCCAACATCGGTCCAGGGGCCCCACTGTGTATGCTGGTTCTGTATTCCAACCACAACTGCAACCCCAGAATCTTAACAAGCTGTTAATTGTTCATAATTATTCAATTGGTCATGCTTTTCATGATTAGAGATAGAAGTTGCCATTATAGCTATGAATGTCATGAAGAAAAAGCTCCTACATTCACATTGTAACACAATGTAAGTTTGGCTCATTATAATTAGCTTTGCCTTTGAATCCTCCACTGTCTACCAAATAATGAGTTTTAGTGGTCATGTGTCCAGAATCACCCTGGTCATAAGGGGAAAAAATCAGGAGCTTAATCATGTGTTCAATTACTTAACGAGCGTATTGATTCATCCAAGTCTATGATTTGATCAGGTATCAAAACTTACTCTTTTTGTGTATTTTGTTTGCAAAAATTTGTTTGGCTTTTTCTTCATGACATGCACAGCTACAGTGACAAATTATCTCTCTTTTTTGAGTAACTGTAACCAGTGAACTGAGCCAATATTCACAATGATCTCACATACTCTGCCTGAACAGGAAGTGTGGTGCAGTCAAAAGGAAACACATTGAAAGTCATTGTCTCCATTTTTTTTATTTTTTAATGGAAATGAGAAAGCATCACTTATTATTTGCTAAATAATTTCTCCATCTATTTCAGCCGTTTCATGTTTGGCTTCACCAGCTGTAGGGAGTTACAGCATTTCCATTCTGTCTCCCCTCTCCACAACCTCAGGACTTCCTGCTGTGTTCAGAGTATCTTGGCATGCACTCTTGAATACTCTAATGACTCTCCTAATTTTTAAATTTGAACAGATACTACCTTTTAGTAGCTTCCTCTATATAGAGGAAATGAAAACAAACTAGGCCTGATTCAACAGGAAGTGGGTGTGTAACTGATGCATGTGGGTGTAACTGACACCTAGAGCAATATCTTGATCTTTATCTTGTTTTCCAGCTGTATCCACCTGCCTGAAGGTTTGCATATCACCCTACATGGGTCTACATTGGTTTTATATTTAACTTATTTGTGCATTTCTGTATCCAGATGACTCAGTTTGCCTATCATTCAGTCTCTTTTTACTTAGTCGGTTTACCTGAGGTGAACCCTATATACATATAGGGTTCACCTCAGGTAAACCAATATACAGCAATATAACCGATATAGCAGTATAATTGTAGATATGTATAGATGTATATTTTACATCTACATAGTTTATATTTTTCATTTTTCGATAATTTTCATTTTTTGTATTTTTTGAAAATCGTATTAAAGACATATAAATTAAATACATACATAGGTGGTAATTAAACTTCAGTTCTCCAAAGATTATTTTTATTTTTTCTGCAAACTGCTGCATTGTGTTGTGTGTCTAAGAGTTGTGTCCCAGGTCTGAACTCATTAAAATATTCTTCATGAATTTTTTTTTAAATTTTTATTGTCTGTTCATGTTTCCAACAGGCAGTGACATAATAAGAATAATATAAGTTGTAACACTACCATAAACACACAGAACATTTCAGTAGCAAACAACAGCTAACTACAGTCAAGCCATGCTGTATGCAGAACACAAAATGAGGCACATCCATGTCACAACTCAATTACGTCTTGATTGCTTAAGCAGATATGAAATAATATGTTAATTAAGCAGCAGGTGAGGCAATAAACGATGACCATTATGTATAATTCATTTGATGATTTATGTTATTCATTCAAGGTGTCCATAACATCATTGTATTAGCCGTGTTATCGTTTATAATTGTGATTATTCAGGCTGATTAAACAGGCTATAAATGGGAAAGATAGCATTAGGGAAATGAAATAAAAATGTAAGAATCCCAACTCTGATTCTTTCCAAAAATAAAACAATATTAGAATTGTGTTTGCATGGCAAATCCGGGGGGAATTCACTGTCTGGGTTTGGGTACAATTATTTTGTGCCCTTAATACTAACACACACAAAGAGTTAAAGAGTGATTAAATCTTGTTTCTTATTAGACTAAGAATGAAATAATAAAGGTAGGGTAGAAAAGTTATCATCAACAGGAAGTGGGACAGTTTTGTTGCACTGCTTCTCCAATGTAATAGACTGAAAATGATCAAATTTAGATACTTCCTTGTTTTTTTTATCTTTGTTTTAATTGGGAACAAAACTGTCATTTATTATTTTCAAAATAGTTCCTGTATCTAATCCAACCTTTCGAGCCTGTATCTCTTCAGGTGTAATTAACAGTTCCATTTCCATGGCTTCCTCCTATGCAGCTCTATTCTCTGCTGCAGGCTGCCGTCTATGTTGGGGTGGAAGGAGTTTGTTCCGTTCTGCTTCCAGTCTGTGTTTGCACAGTTTAGCTCTCTGGTTTGCACATTCCTTTGCATATTCCTTTGTGTACTCTTCTTTTTTCTTCTGCAATTTCCTCAGGTACGCGCTCTCATACCGAGCCTCAGGTGAACTGCAGCAATTCCCACAGCATTGATATATGGGGTAGATCAGAATCATTAACAAACCAAGAACAAGAAACCCCGATACCTGCAAGAGACAATTGCTTATGAGACATCATTAGATTATAAGCTCCATGAAGGTTTGTCCTGTGTTATCATCAATAAATGTGATTATGGCTAGTTCAGGCTTAGGCCTTTCTTTACATTTTGTGTTGCGATTTTCATCATCTTTGTTTTCATAATCAGAAAATTTGTTTTATACAAACAGAAGTGCTTTAATGTGCATATTAAAATCAATGTGACAAACTTTCATGGAAAAGGTGTTATTGGTATTTGTTTTGAACACACGTTTTTAATTTGTCAACACTAATAAAATTAAGTTTTGGCAAGTATATAAATAAGTCTATGAATATAATGTAATGAAATATAGAAAAGCAAAATAATGAATGGGATGCAAATGTCTTTAGAAAGAGACTCCAGTGAACGAGCTGATATCAATAAATACCTTAGATGTTGGTACATGTTTATCCTGGTTGTAGTATCAAACTAGTAGCACTTACTATTATTAAGTTTTGAATTGGTCAACACCCAAAATGGATCAAAATGCTTTTTGTAAGACCGATAAAAAGGCAGTAAACAGTAAGGTGATAAACTAAAGAGAAAAATCTAAAAAATAATGACCGGATAAAATTCTTGTGTGAAACGGCAAATATATACATACTTTGGATCTCATCATGATCGTCACCATCTCGGGGTCCTTCATGTCCACAGTGGTCATTGTGCTGTTGCACTTGCTGTACAGTCCACAGGCCAGATACCTTCCATCAAGCAGGAGAACCACAACCCAGAACACAGCTGGGTAGATCAGTTTCCAAGACTTCAGCATTTTGCAGAATATGCATGTACTCAGAAAGATTTTGCCCTGCTTCAATGATGCAATAGTCATGGTGATGGTTAGTGCTGCAACACAGAAGTAAAGCCCGACAAAAAAAAACCATTAACTCATTGCATGAGCAGGTGAAGATTGGTTGGAAATAGTTCTCTAAAAACTGGCACATGACGAACAAAGTGATTTTTTGGATCAGATCAACGACCGCTTTCTTTTTAGCTTCGAAAGGCCAATTCACACTCTGTATTAGGGTTGCTTCCATCTTCTCTTGTATTCTCTCAAACTGAACTCTATGCCACAACGTTGTGCCTGCACTCAACTTTACTCAATCCTGTATAATACTCTTCAGGGTTTTTTTGTTGTGTTTTTATTCTGAGGTCACATTTCCTGTACATATTCCCCCCAGACAGTATAGACTGAAACTAAGTTGTAACACTGCCATAAACACACAGTACATTCCAGTCACACACACACACACGCACACACAAGTAGAAACCACACCCAACCTTCTCTGCCTCCTTGCACTGCAGCTATGAGTTTGCCTATGTGAGAATTTACAAGTGCATTTTACATTTTTCACATGTAGAACACATCACAGTAAAACAATTCATTTTCAGATCAGCCTCCTTATACTCACGTATATTAATGGTTGCTGTCATTGTGACGGTCATGAAGAACTGATCACAAAAATGTTAATATTGAAAGGTTGTCGTGTGTTTGCAATTGTTTAAAGTTTAACAAAAAAATTATGGACAAAACTTCAAGCACTTCCCCACCATAGAATGAAGTATGTGAGGACCAGGGAGGTGGGGGACCCTTCTTCGGTTGGGCCAGGAACGGGCCTCAGTGCTTAGTGCTCAGTTTTGTTCTGCACAGACTCAGTTTTTGCTTTGCTTGTGAGTTCTTTCTGCCTATCGCTCAGTCTATTTACCATCACCTCAGGCCCTGCAATGTCCGCAAATGAAAGGCGATTAAATTCTGGGCGCTGCCAAGGTTACTCAGTGAGTTCATCTACCTGAAGCAGAAAGATGAGCCTCCATCTCAGATGGCCTTCATAAGAGGTCCCTGCAGAAGTTCAAGCAGCCATTCCGTTTGGGGACCAGGCTTATGGGCTGGCCCAAGCACTTCTTTTGAAGAGATTTACCCTGCAGGTAAAGCCATGGTGAATCCCTCTCCATGGTGCTGAAGGCCATCATGCAGCAGTCTCAGGTGTGACAGCCACTCTCCATGGTGCTGAAGGCCATGCAGCGGTCTCAGGTGTGACAGCCACTCTCCATGGTGCTGAAGGCCATGCAGCGGTCTCAGGTGTGACAGCCACTCTCCATGGTGCTGAAGGCCATGCAGCGGTCTCAGGTGTGACAGCCACTCTCCATGGTGCTGAAGGCCATGCAGCGTTCTCAGGTGTGACAGCCACTCTCCATGGTGCTGAAGGCCATGCAGCAGTCTCAGGTGTGACAGCCACTCTCCATGGTGCTGAAGGCCATGCAGCGGTCTCAGGTGTGACAGCCACTCTCCATGGTGCTGAAGGCCATGCAGCGGTCTCAGGTGTGACAGCCACTCTCCATGGTGCTGAAGGCCATGCAGCGGTCTCAGGTGTGACAGCCACTCTCCATGGTGCTGAAGGCCATGCAGCGGTCTCAGGTGTGTCAGCCACTCTCCATGGTGCTGAAGGCCATGCAGCGGTCTCAGGTGTGACAGCCACTCTCCATGGTGCTGAAGGCCATGCAGCAGTCTCAGGTGTGTCAGCCACTCTCCATGGTGCTGAAGGCCATGCAGCGGTCTCAGGTGTGACAGCCACTCTCCATGTTACTGATGATATCCCTGTAGTTACGCCCTTCCTTTCCGATGTCATATATGTATATCAGAATTATTGGCCAATAGGAAAGTATCACTTTGATTTAGCCACTTTTTAATACTTTACACTGCTTTATAAAGGTTATACAAACACTGTGTTTACACAAATCGCTGGTATATCAATATGTAATGTGTAATATACACTTTAACCATTCATTACATAATGTAATGTATTTTACAATAGTATTAACATACGTAGCATAAAACAGTGTGAGTAACTTTATATCCAATTCATCATTTTGGTTTCATTCTCAAAACCTACATGTGGATTTAAGAACTCTGCTGCCCCCTTCTGATAATACCAGAAATTACAGGTACTGTCTATGAATCTGTATGTGTCAGTTTCTCTGAATGTTTGTCGAAATCTGTTTATGTAACATCTGTCAGTCTATCTGTTCACCTATATAAGTACCCATCTGTGTCTATTTACATATGTTGATTCTGTGACATACTGTAGCCTTGATGCCACTGGCCTTACATGTTAAAGTCAATCTGCATGCAGAGGAAACTAAAAACAAATGAAGTTTAACTTCTATTGCAAAACTTTATCTTCACAGTGCCTACCCACTGATTGATTCCCCGGGTTTTCCTTACAAAGAAAACCGAGCTCCAGGTTAGACTATTTACAACCCCTTACTTTATGGCTTGTAAAGGACATGCAAATGAAGCTAACAATAAAACAGTCTTTCTTTAAATAATCTTTATTTATTTCTTTATTATCAAATTCATCTTGGTCATCTACAAACATAAAGGCGGCAGTTCAAATACCTTCTTATAGGGGTACAGGGGATTTTTTTAAAAAAGAGTTTTTTCCCAATGACAATTTAAATAAAAAACTTAAATAGAAAGTGACAGCTTTGTCAATATTTACATCGCTGCGTCTGCAGCCAGTTTTCAACGGATAGACGATTAATATCGGATTAACCATTTACTATTCGAGAGAGTGCTTGACTGTGTGCTGCTTATT
Organism: Albula goreensis; assembly: GCA_022829145.1. NCBI lineage: Eukaryota > Metazoa > Chordata > Actinopteri > Albuliformes > Albulidae > Albula > Albula goreensis. Next base: position 47,037,467 of record CM040743.1, on the reverse strand, counting down.
AATACATAAAACTCTCTATGGTAGTGTCAGACCCTATGAGCACGTGTTGACTATGGCTAGATGAGTGAGTAAAAGCCAATGATCTAGGGAATTTCTAGATTTATAAACCTCAAACTAGATCATTAGTTTGCTGCTTAATTTCAAAATCTGATCCGTTCTGTTCTGGTTTGCCATACATTCCAAAGTAGGGGACGATAAAACACACAGACAACAAAGGGTGCGACAAAAGCGTGATTCTTTTCAATCTGGCATATCCATTTGGCAATTTTTGCATTAATTATAATTATAATAATTATTGTTAAGTGGCCGCTCGTCCTGTTCGAACATAGAGAGAGACAGGATACAGCAACACGCGCGTCTCGCACACTCTGCCGCAAGTCTGTCCAAGCGCTCTCAGTGCTCAAAAACGAAACGGAAGGATCGCAAGCCTAAGACGAAAAATATTGAGTAAAAATAAAATAATAAAAACAATATCATCCAAAGTGAACGCCAGCATTTTCGCACACTAGATTTGGTCAAAAACCATTGGGAGGGACTTTTTAACATGATGGCCTCATTATGTTTACAGTTGGAGCCGATAAACATAATGAAGTACCACCAGGTGTCTCTATCAGCCACTTAAGCTAATGAGCTAAACACATTACAAGGTCATAAGCTTTGATTAACTGTGAGAGAGAAAGGGAGATTGAGAAACCAACCATGATGATTTTGGAAGAACAGAACTTTTATAGCAGATGCTATAGCAGAGAAGTGCAAGTCTGGCATGCAGTACTAAAATTGTTCAACAGGTGGCGCCACAAAAAGGCCAAAGCACCCTCTGACTGAACCACAAGCTCCAGGGCTAAACTGAACCCAACCGAAGAACCCAAAGAAGGGCTGCGACACAAGAGCTTAAGAGTAAACAGACGGTCACCCATCATCACGGCCAAATAACAACAGTCGCTTGCACATTTTTCTTTTTTTTTTTTTTTTTAACATATCTGCACTTTCTATAAAACCTTATAAAATGTATCTTCCTCAGTGCTGAAAAAACAAAGATAGAAAAAAACAATTTTTGTTTCACGTGCTACTGACATCTACAACAAAGAAAAATCACAACTATTTACAAAACAAAACAAAAAAAAACAGCCATGTACATCTCCATATGATCTCGGTGGTCTGAATCTAGCGCAAAGATAATATATACAAACAAAGAAATTACGACACTTTGAAAATGATCCCTTAACATAATGCAGAGTTTACACAACGCTTTCAGATTGCTGGTTACATTATAAAGTTCATGTTCATGAACAACTGTGACAATTTCATATCACCAGACCGACAGGACAAGATCTGTTTGCACACTGACCCAACACCCCCGATACAAAACCAAGCATGACTGTCTCTTGAGTTATGGCTCCCCCTGGTGGCCATGAGTGGTTTAGCTCGGTATAGCAAGGAAAGTAACAGTGTGAGAGCGGCTAAAATTCCTTCAGTCTGATTGGTTCAGGATTTATATCAGGCGTGCATATCAGTGCTGTAAAACTCAGTGTGTTATGGAAGGTCCAGCGTAGTGAGGCTAGCCTTCGAATAACCAATAACACGATGAAAATTTAAACGAGGGTATTGGGGAGTCAGAATGCAAGTGCCTTTAGATTGTCTGGACATGACAGAAAACTCAAAACAAAGCAAGCAAGCATTTTTGTATGAGATGCCCACAGATACTGGCGCAAAGTAAAAATGAAACCAGGGTGCAGCACCAACATAAACAGAAAGTACATTTAAACGTTATCATTTTTACTTTGCGCCAGTATCTGTGGGCATCTCATACAAAAATGAGAAATCAAAACAGTGAAGCTACAAAAATAAACCAGGAAGAAAGTGATATAGGGGTGAGGTGGCAGAGTTTCTATTCAGCTCTGAGAGACAGGCGAAGAACCACAACACACAGTGAGACAGCTTGTAGAGGAATTACAAAAACTGAGAGAGGATGGATTGGGGTTTCCTTACGCTCATCACTCCTGTGCGAAACATGGCCGTGTTGTTTCTGCTCCTGTTACCAGAGCATTTTATGGAGTATCTTTTCATTTGTCCGTGCAACAAGTTCAGGATTCTTCTGGTCTACCTGTACTTCACTATTCCGGCATTTGCCTTTGCGGTGTTTGCTTTTTTCTTGCAGCAAGTCAGCGGCTTTCAGGGGCAGATCAGCAAAGCTTGTTGTAATGCTGTGGATGGTACAGAAAATAGTAGTGCTGGCAGCAATTCTGGGGGTACAAATACTCCAGAGAATACGGGGACAGACAGCAATATCAAGGGTACTTATACTACAGAGAGTACATATGTAGATGATTGTTGTCAATGTCTGAAGATATTTGGACTGCCAGTAAACACAGCTGTGTGTTGGGGTGTGATTCTTCTGATTGATGGAAGGTATCTGGCCTGTGGACTATACACCAAGTGCAACAGCACAATGACCATGGTGAACATGAGGGACCCAGAGATGGTGGAGATCATGGCAATATCCAAAGTATGTATAATTATCAGCCCTTTCATTACATGAATACTTTTTCCTTTTGTTGTCACACTGTCATCTTGACCCAGTGAAATAATTAAAACTTTCACTGACACTCGGAACCCCAATAAAACCAGGAACAGAACAAGTTCTTATCAATCTACAATGTTTGCGCAGTGTACTTACAGCAATGTCCATTAGATTGCATAAAACAAAGAAAGCGCTGTGATTAGACCATAGGTACTAAAAAACAGATCACACTCAAAGCCATTTCAATCTTTTTCATTTGCAGGTAATTGGATTCACTTCAGTTTTAGTGTTAGCAGCTATCAATCTAGTTTTGGGGATTCTGTTATACCCGGGGCAGAAGCAACAGTCTGGATCTCAGGGTGGAGGAAGAGCCGAAGCTGCAGGAGCCGAAGGTGAATTGGAATATGTAGGAGGAAATAGAAGAAGAGGAGAAAGAGAAGGAAGAATATTTCTGGGTAGTGGAGGAGGAGGAACTGCAGGAGCAAAGAGAGGTTTGGCAGATGAAGGAGGACCAGAACATGTCCATGGAGGCAGATCCAGAGCTGCAGATGGAGGAGTGGGCCTGGGTAAAAACATCTTTTCATGCAGGAAACCTGATTCAAAAATTTCAAAACCTGAATTCAAGATTTTTTGGAAAAAAAAGCCCTCCTCGAGTAATGAGAAAACTGGAAGTGAGAAGGAACCACTTCTTCAGTCAGAGACTAAATGATTGTGAAAACCATTGCTATGTTTCAATGTTCATAGTACACACTAATTAGGAATTTTGAATGTGAAAAATGTCCAATATGTCAAATATCGATAGTATACAGTACCTGGTGGAATATTTTAGATGTGTTAAAAGTTGAAGTACACTTTACACCATTGCCTGTACCCACCAACATATTCGTACAATGGAGTGGATGTATTTTTTGATAAAACATTTACACAGAATAAAAGCCTTATATGGAAAAAAACAAAAAATTGAGGTGTAATTCAGCTGTGTTAAAAAGAGATGCTTTTCTTGTTCGGTTAAAAGTTAAAGTGTGATTGTTCTATGATATTTTGGATACTAATTCTATTAGTTCTATTATTCTAGTTCTATTATGTCTGGGACACTAATATTATTACTTTAATGCACCAATCACAGGACTTTTCTTCTCATCCAGTGAAGCAGAGCTCAGAGACGTCAATAAGCATGTGAATGTCTGAAACAGACTGGGACGTCTCCCCTGGTGAAGCAAAGCTAGTACGAATTTCAGTTTCAGATCCTACTTCGAGTCAATTTTACCCCTCTCTGCTTTGGAGAAATATTTAGAAAAATGTTAATGGGGCAAAAGTGTAAAGCAAAGGGGTAACAGTCACACCAACCAGCATCACTTTTGGCAAAGCACCCCTCTCAAATTTTGTGACAATTTAAAAACCAGTTAGGTATAAACAAGACTTATTATTTTTTTATTTTTGTTGTGGTGCCTGAGAGAATCAGGGCACTCCACTGAAAATAGGCAGAACTGCTTTTCTGTCATGCTTTATAACAGTAACCCAGCGCTTTTTGCAGGGGCAGCTAAAAACATGCTCCAATAGCATTTCTGTAAGCTGGAGCAGGATCACCACGGCGATGTTCTAGAATCCTCCATCTTCCTACCTTCCCAAGCTGGTGCTCCGTCTGCATCCAGGGCTGGTTTGCTGTCTGCCCACACAGTGCCAGGCAGCCAAAACAACCTGGATGGCGCCTCCCCCTGTATTGCATCTGACAGATGGTACAAAGCAAAAATGACAGCAAGATTAAATGGAGTTTGTTAAAACAAAGTTCGGGAGAATCATTCTCAGACAACGCCCTATAATCAATTCCGATCTCCACCCAAGTATATAAACACCACGTACCTAGCTCCCATCGTGCTTTGCATTTCTGGCATCCAGTGTTTTCCTGTTTCGCCTAGCTCGCACCCATCGGATGATGACCTGTCCTGTGCTCCGGAGACGACTGCCCCACGGGTTCGCGGTCGCCGACCGACCCGTCGCCTCCAATGCAGGCTGAGATCCAGGGCCGTCCTTCGGCAGTCGCCCTCCTCTCCTGTCGGCTCTCGTCGTCCGAGATTTCGTGCCCGCAGCCCTGCAGCTCCCGCTGCTGTCACTCGTCGTCAGTCGGCGGTTCCTTCAAGGACCACGGAACCGCGGCAGCCGGGATTTCGGAGTCCAGATTGGACCGTGACCCGCCTCCGTGAGGCTCTGAGGCTCCGCGGGATTGTGTTTCCTTGGTCTGCACGGAAAAGAGAATTGCTCCGGCTGTTCGTGGAAGCCTTCCGCACTGACAACCTGGCAGTCCCCGCCCACTTTTCCCAGCCAGCATCCGGCGCAGTTCTGTCGTCAGGGGACCTTCGTCGGACCCTGAGGCAGTCCACTGATGCGCCTGTTTCCAGCAGTGTCGCCGCCGGGAGTGCTACTGCGGCCCTCGCCCGGATGCGCTCTCTGCCCTTCCCTTCCCCCTCTCCCCCCTTATGTGCCGGCCGGGTTGGAGTCGCAGGCTCTACCTGGCGCCTCCGCGTCAGCTATCCTGCCATTACACGCTCCCGAGAGCCAGGCAATGAGGTCCTCCCCCTGCTGCCGTTGCCCTAGCTAGAGCCGGCCGAGTTCCCGGGCGCCCTCGGCGCTTGGCGTCCAGCCTCTGCGCCGCTCGGGGTTTCGGCACAGCGGCCCCTCCTCCCTTCTCCTGCAAGCCGCTCTCGGGGGGGTAGAGCGAGCACGTACCTGGTGCCCTCAGCGCCGGTCGTCTCGTCTCTGCACGCTCCCGAGATGACCCCCCCCGGACGCCACCGCCTTTGCAGGGTCGACGGGCCCCTCCTGATGCCTTAGGCGTCGGCATGCCCATTATTGCACGCCCCGAGGCATCGGCTCCGCAGCCCCCTCTCACCCCGGTCGCCACCCTTGCCGGAGTCGGCGGGCTCCAGCCGGCGCCATCGGCGCTCTCTGTCCTGCCCTCGCACTCTCCCAAGGAGTCGGCACTGCGGTTTTCTTTTCCCCCGGCTGCCCTGGTCCCTCCCGGAGTCGGCGAGTTCCAGCCGGCGCACCTCGCGCCCGCCGGACAGCCCCTGCACGCTTCTGGGATCCAAGCGCTGTGGACTAATTCCCCAGCTGCTACCGTCCCGGCAGGAGCGGGCTTGTTCCCTCAGATGCACCACGCGCTTTCTGACCCGCTGTCGCTGGCTCCCCGCGGACCGGTTCAGCTGCCCCCAGCTCGCGCTGCGTATCCTTCCCTGTATCCTCCTCATCATGCATTACAGTGTCCCGCTACCACTGCCGTTTCTGCTGCTGTCTCTCTCTCTCGCTCTCTCCCAGGTCTGAACGCAAGGAGAGCCGAGTTGTTTCGCCTATACCCAGATTCTCTGCGACCTGGGGTCCTGGCAGTCCCTGCTCAAACTCGGCGCGGAGTTGATGACGTCACCCTACCTCCTGGCGACCTCCGCTGCGCCTGTCGCCGACTCCTTCCCGCGGCTGCTCAGTCCCCGTATCCTTCACCTGCCTCCCTGCTGCTAGCTACGGAGCAGCCCCATCTAGGCGCCCTCTCAGCGCTCCGGCTGCTCTCGTGCCCCCTTCCCTCTGCCCGAGTCCCCTCCGGAGTCGGTTGGCCCCAGCCGGTGCCCGTCGCGCCGCCTGTCCTTCCACTGCAAGCTCCTAGGGACTCGGCACCGTATTTCACTCCCGCTCCCGGCGTCCCCCTCGGAGTCGGCGGGCTTCCCCGGCACCCGAAACAAGCGTCGGCGGTAGCGCCGCCATTGCACGCTCCCAGGGATCCGGCACAGCACCCCCTTCCCCCTCTCTCTGCCCGAGTCCCTCCGAGTCGGTTGGCCCCAGCCGGGCGCCCGTCGCGCCGCCTGTCCTTCCACTGCACGCTCCTAGGGACTCGGCACCGTATCTCTCCCTGCCCGCTCCTCGTGTCCCCTCTGGAGTCGGCGGGCTTCCCCCGGCACTCGTGTAGCCGGCGGTGGCGCCACTATTGCGCGCTCCTCGGGACTCGGCACAGCGCCCCCCTCCCTCATCCCTCCCAGCTCAGCTTCCTTCGTCTCTTCCCCTGCAACATCCTCACTGCTCTACAGCTTTCTATCCGGCCTTGCTTCCATGCTCCAGGTCTTCCACAACCTCGGTGTCCCGCTGGCAGCAGAGAAAACCTTCGGTCCTTCCACCTCTCTAGAGTTTTTGGGCATTTTTCTAGACACAAAAGAACTCCGGACCTCTCTCCCTAAAGAAAAGATAGACCGGATTAGCGAAGCATTGCATGGCCACTTGTCTAACTTGTCGTTGGTCTGGCCAGGACCATCCTCTGCAGGTCCTGCAGACGTTTCGTCTCCCATTGACCTGCAATTATTAACTGACGCTGCCCCCTCCGTGGGCTTCGGTGCTTATTACCAGGGCCGATGGTTCTCAGCCCCACGGCCGGTCCAGTTCTCCTCTCTGCCCCCTTCCGAATCTTCTTCCGCTCCGTTCGAACTGTACCGGTGGTCGCCGCCGCGGTCATTTGGGGTGCCGAATGGAAACAAAAGACCGTCTTAATCCATTCGGATAACATAGCCACCGTCCACATAATCAATAAAGGTCGCTCACGCTCTAACGCCATCGTGCCACTCCTCCGTCGCCTCACCTGGGCATCCGTTTGTAATCAGTTCATCATCCCTGCCGCTCACGTTCCGGGTCATTACAACAAAATTGCTGACTGTCTTTCTCGCTTCCGATTCCAGAAATTCTATGCCTTGGCTCCAGAAGCAGACACCAACCCTGTTCCAGTTCCTCCCTATTCACAGCTAACGTTCCTGTGAATCACCCCCTTCATCACCTGCACCTGCGCTCCCTCGACACAATCCTTCAAGCCTCATCACCACGCACGCTTCAGTCTTACTACACCGCCTGGAACTGCTTTAAGTCATTCCATGCTCTTCACAACCTCCAATCCCCGTCATTCAGCTTAGTTACATACTCCTCTTTCATATCTTCGCCCACTCTCATCTCCGAATCAAAACCACCATCAGAGTATACCTAAGCAGTATACAGTTTTTTCCACAAACTCCTTTTCGGTTCCTCCATCCTCTCCATTATTCATTGACAAAACTGGCAAAATCGTAACACGTCACTGGTTCCAAAAACATTTAAAAGCAGTCCCGTGTGCATGTGGTTTTCCGTCTAACGTTTTCCGCACACTCTTTCAGAATCGGAGCAGCCACCACCGCAGTAAAAACGGACTACCAGATCACTTTATTAAACGCCTGGGTCGCTGGTCCTCCGATGCCTTCCAATCTTACATCAGACTCAACATTCCAGACTTACATTCCGCCCACGTCGCTCTGGTCCAGTAACGTTTTCTTTTCTTTGCAGTCCCACCATCTACATCTTCCTGGCTGGCAGTCTTTGGGGGTCCTCTTCTCTTACCAGAATATCTGCACTCCTCTCCCCCTTAGGACTCCAAGCCCAAAACCAGTGTACAACCACTACACCTCACCACTTATAAAGCATTTCAATTTAATTCCTTCCATTGTCTGAGAATGTTTCTAGTGAAAAGAATGATACCTGACTTCTCCACAGACTCAGCGGAATGATTCCATCAGTTAAAAAAAAATGTTTTCCTTAGATGTTCGCTACCGTAAAACAGCAAGAATGAGCTATATTTTAAGTACATATATTTGTTAAGGGGACTGCCTTATTTATAAGCTTGAGGTGTTCTATCATTACCCTATAACACCCCCTAGTGGTATGGTTGCCTAGTGGCATATTTCCCAGCCAGGAAATATAATTTTGTGTTATGTAAACTTATGGTGCACCCGTAATGAGGGGAGAGATTAATAGAGCTGAAGTCAGTTTTCAGTCTAACCACCCAGTACCTGTTTACATGCATGATTATGCATCCATAAGAGCAGTGATATCCAGCTTTCCACTTTTTTTGACTTTAAAAATGCTTTCAAAATGGGTCATGGGCTCATCCTTTCATTTTAGCAGTCCTGACCCTGAATAGAAGAATGAAACCTGTTATCCTCCAATCTAAGCAAAAACACACAGACTAGGTGTGGTTTCCTGGAAATGTTTGTGTTGCTTTTTTGAAAGGGGAGTGGCCAAGGTCTGTGTGAAGGGACTGCCTCTCAGAGAGCTGCAGTTATCTTGATATGCAGACAGTGTTTAATTTCCCAGCAATACTGAACGGACAAACAAGCGCAGGACTCAAAAAGAGCATCAATTTGGGAGAGCAATCAGTGGAAGAAGATGAATTGGTCTTTCTTAAACCAGATCACTAAGGCTGTTGCTCTCGTCCAGAAGATCACCGTGGCGATCCTGCTCCAGCTTACAGAGATGCTGACGGAGTCTGTGTTTACCTGCCCCTGCAAAAACCACTGGGGTTCGGCGTTCGTGACTCTCTACTTTGTGGCTCCGGCATTTGCGTTTGCGGCATTTGCCTTTTCTCTGCAACAGGGCACGATCTTTCTTAAGAAGATCTGTGGCAACAAAAACAATCGAGGTCCTAACCCTTCACCCAATGGCAACACAGACAGTAAAGAGGGGAACAGTGGCAACCGTTGCTGTAATTATTTCTGTGAAATCTTGAGTCAGTCCTGCTGGAGGACACTTGGAATGTCACTGTACACAGCTGTGTGCTGGGTTGTGATTCTCCTGATCGATGGAAAGTATCTGGCTTGTGCTATGTACAAAAAGTGCAACGGCACAATGACCAATGCAGGCATGAAGGATCCAGAGATGCTGGACAACATGATGAAATCCAAGGTGCTTATCGACATTTTTATTTTTAGGCAGGCTTTTTCTAATATTTATTCATGTTAGTCATTGAGCTTTGAGCTTTTCAGGTTTTAAGATGAACAACTACATTTTTCAACTATGATGACAAATTAACAAAGGTAACTAAACTAAAAACAGAGAAAGTTCATTATTTTTTTTGAATATTTGTAGAATATTTTTCAGCAGCTGTTTCTTCAATTGTGCATGAGAACTATTCGTGTAAAATGATAAAAGTCTACTTTTAGTTTTATGGAGTGAAGCTGATTATAAAAAACTGATCCTGAAAAATAAGCATTAATGAAAAACCAGAGAGGGAAAAACTGAAGAAGCAGAAACTCAGCGGGCACAGCAAAACAAAACCGCCCTGACCTGAGCTTATTTTAATTTCTGTCTCTGTTTTTTAAGGTGATTGGGTTGGTTGCAGTTTTGATATTTGTGCTGGGGTATTTTATTTACCTGGTTGTGGAGTGCCAGTGCCAAACACCTGATCAGCGGTATGAGAAGATCCGAACCCGTATGCTGGAGGAGAACATGGAGAAGCATGCAATGGAAGGTGCAAAGATGGGGGCTGAGAAGAGCGCTGAAGTTGAGGTGGTAAACGCCTTGAATTCCAAACATGGAGATGAAGTGAGAGAAGCCTTGAAGCCCAAACATGGAGATAAAGAAAATCTCAGCGTTACAGATGGAAGCAAGTCTCAAACTAAAAGTAGTATGTACAGAGGTAAGTATATAGTCTTTTCAAATAAAAGGGTACAAATGAAGTATGTTGAGGTAGCTGGACTTGAGATTTCTGCTATTGTAGTGCATGTCCTGACAAAGTTTGTGATGAAGCAATATTAGGACAGATGTTTACCTGCAGCTATACAGACAAAGCTCACACCTCATACCTTACTGATTTTATCATAAACACATAGAGGGGTGTGTAAAATTGGCCTTTTTTTATTGGCCACATTCAGCCACATGGCCACCCTGCCCATCGGTTACCCTGGTGACCGCTCCAGCTGGCGTTGCCTGAGGCATGATGGGAAGAGTGAGCAGAGTTCAGCACATCCCTTTGCTTGTGATCTGCAGGAGGAGGAAGTCAAGAGAAGGATGCAGATCCAGAGGAAGGGCAAGGATCTGTAGGTGGGGAAACATCGACAGCACCTATGACATCAGATGCAGAACCCGGACAGAAAAGGAAATTTAAGTCGAGTGACAAGAATACTGAAATTGAATTACCAAAAATATAGAAAATAATCAGGAAAAGCTTACTGTATGAATAAAACCAGAGACATGGACAGAATCCCTCCATTAACTTTTCCTTTTCCTTTACTGCAAAAGTAAATCACTTCTGTTCTGTAAGGCTTTTGATCATAACGTTAACTGTGTGTAACTGTCTGTGTTTAAACTGTTTCATTTGTAATAGTATGTAATTGCATAGTATAAGGATGTAGTATTAGAGGAAGAACTGCTATTTCAGCAGTCAGCCCTCCCTTTAGATGGAGCACTTTGATCCTCCACCCAGACATTGTGCTGCTGCTTTTGGAAATGCTTATGCTGCAGCCATCCGCACTGGATGCTGTTCTACCCAGCTGTGTTCTGGGTTGTGATTCTCCTGACTGATGGAAAGCATTCGGCCAGTGGACTGCACATCGAGCATAACGACGGAAAGACCAAGATGGAGATGGATGATCCAAAGTTGTTAGAATTCATGATGCAGGAACAGAAACAGGGTGTTGATTTCTCACAACTCGTTTAATATTAATGTGTGGCTGATAAAAAAAAACATAATCCAAAAGGTTCTGAAAAATGAAGCTGAATTACTAATCATGATAATCGGAGAACCAGCCCCTGCAGGTGGTGCTTGAGGTAATGTGATTGTACCACTGCAACCTCTAACTACATCTAACTTTTGCTAATGTAACAGGGGATGTTGTCTTTCATAAGAGTTAAAAAACTACTTGGCATAACTCAACAAGCATGTGAACAGAAATTCCAAAGGAAGGGATAGAGACTGTGCCAATCCAGATAAGGAGAGGAATGTAGCATCACAAAAGTGATAAGCTGAGAGCCTTACCAACCTCTTCATATTATCACAAGCTTTAATGTGTCCTATTCTGGGGGGTGGTTCAGTGTGTTCTGGGTGTACAGTGTGGAAGTGAGCATTCAAGAAACATCATTTAATCTGTTATATTTTTCTATGTTTTTATCTTTTTATAATAAGTGTTTTTATGACTGCTTGGTGAAAAGAGCACTGCTGTATTAATGCACCTTGTAGGCAAGTTCCTCCTGCATTCTGAGAACTGGCCTAAGCAGGCAAATTCTCAGAAAGTAGGCCGTCTAGCCTGACTACAGTAACGCATGTAATGATAGCAATATGCTAACCATTACAAGCCTAAAGGAGCCAAACTGTAAACAAGTGTTTCACTGGAAATGGTGTCATTTTACTGGAAGGGTAACAAGTCAATAAAATGTAATTGGTTAATTCTTGCCATAGGGACGTGGCTTGAAATGTCACCATAGGTTGATAGGCTAGCTAAACGCTGGAGGCTGAGTTTGTGTACTGTATAATTTCATGTAATCTATTGTCCGTGGAGCTCCTGATCTCTGCACCAGAGTGAAACAACCTCCCGCCAGATCTGTGTGAATAAAGCAACGGTATACTTGGGACTGCTTTGCCTCTGAGAGTTTTCTTATATTGAAGAAGGAGGCTGAAAATTTCCAGCTCAACATATGTTATAAAGGTTTGGTACCTCAGTCTCTTTCAAACGATATCACTGAATATAGATTCATATTGACTATCAATGATGTGGTGTGTTAAGTATTTGATTTTGATCTGTTAACTTTAATGGCTGTAAAGTTTAATTTGGTAAGTGACCTGTAGACACTGACGTAAGGGTGTCTATGATTATTACCCATTGGTCCTGCCCTTAGCTTGACCCTGAGCAGGGCAGATGACCATAAAGGAAACAGAGCAGATCACAAATTGCTTGCCCATAAATGCGACCAAGCGCTCTTTTCTTCATATTCCTCTGTGGGATGAATTTGCTGTGCCACCAAACCTCCATTTTTATATATATATTACATTTGAATATTTCCACTTCAGCAGGAATAAAATATAACTTTCACTGTTAGAGCAGGGAGCTGATAAACCTGTGGGAAGGTGGTGCTAAATTGGTTAAGGTTGTTTGGTTCATCACTCCCTAGTCTGTGAATGTACCACCTGCCATAATCATCCTCTTTGTCAATCTTTCACATTTAGCTTTTCTTTCTACACAGCTTTCAACTGATTATCAAAGGGACAAAGATTGTCAGAACACAACAAATATAAGCATACATGTGCATGTATTTACAGAAAAGCGTGTATGGGAGGAACACATTATCCAAGCCATGGACACATGCACACTCCCAGAATCCTGCATGTAAACCCACATAAGCCACTCTGTCAGTAAAGTTCAGTTCATAATCAGCTAGTAATACTAATAAACTAAGCCTGGAAATGAAGGAGAATATACATTCACAGACATAAGGCTAGTTTCACTTGCTCTGGTGGGACTTTTTGCCTTTTCCCTGCAGCAGGGAAGCACCTTTCTTGTGAAGATCTGCAAAGTCTGCACGTGTAGCTACACGTTTACAAACTTCAATAAGGTAAGCAGGGAAGGACTGGCTGCACTTTTGATTTATACTACCAATCAGACACCAGTGTGATATAATTCCTTACCCACACTGATTCCCCAGGACTGCAGCAGTAAAAGAGAACTGAGTTTTCAGTTGTCCTACCTGGTTAAATAAGGGATTTAGAGCCAGACTACAAAAACAGAAGAGTAACAAGAATACAGTGAGAATACACAACAGAAGAAGTTGATTGGTATTTTCTAAAAGAAGAAGCAACTGTCGTTGGTCTGGCCAGGACCATCCTCTGCAGGTCCTGCTGCAGATTTTAGAGCACTTGATGGAGCCTCTTTTCACCTGCCCATGTAACAAGCACAGATTTTTTCTAAGATTCAATGTCTGTTTTTATTCTAATCTCTTACAGAATCCATCTTCCAAGTTGCACAAAACTGCAATCATCATTCTTGCTTTATTATGACAGAACAATCCTTCAGTTCTCTGTTGTCATAGTGACTGATCCATAAGTTGTATCACTGCCATAAATTCATGGTACATTTCAGTAACACGTGTGTAAGAGGAAACCAAACCTCACCTTGAGCTGACCTTATCATCACATTCACAATGACCTTTTGTACCCTGCCTAAACAGGAAGTGAGGAGCCACACAACAGGAAGTGCAGTTGTGGGTTAATTGACTTAAAGTACTCAAATGTAAAGTTACTTCTTTTCTTTTAATTTTGTAATTAGAACTGAAAAAAACCCCCTATTATATCCGAAATAGTTTTTGTATCTAATTCAATGATTTAGATTCAAGCTGCAAGAGGTGAACTCCTCTTTTTTCACATGTAATTTTCTCAGGTATATACTGAGCCTCAGGTGAACTGGAGCGATGTTTGAAATCAGAAAAACAGCATCAGGGAAAAAGCAGAGGGGTTAATAAAGTAACTCATCTCATGCTAGAATCACAACATGGATCAGTTCCAAGAAGAAGACAGAATTAAAATGGGGTGTGAATAGGGATTCAATGGGAGAATCATTGTCAGATTGAAGCTCTCGTAGCACTTGGAGTAACTATTTAACCATTCATTTTACAATATTCAACTGTGAATTATAATTTATGTGGACATCATTCATTATAAAGGCCTAAACAATTTACAGTTATTTCCATACTCAGCAATTAAAAGATAGAGGACACAAACCACCTGACACAGTCATGTAAAAGTTAAGCTTCAGTTTGGTTTAATTTTTGCGCTTTAATTACAAAACAGATTAGAAAGGAAGGGAAGAACAATACTGAGAAAATTGTAAAATTATCACAAAAAGAAACAAAGTATACTCCTAAGTATGGACATTGTACAGGCTTCTGTTTTGATGAAAATTCTATAGTTACTTTTAGGTTGCCTTAAGGAAAGGCCATCTCACAAGTAAAAAGCTTTTAATTACAACACATTTCATTTCTTTGTGAAACATGGTGAAAATGGTAGTTTGTGAATGTAAAAAGATAAACAAAACAATACTTCTTAAAACCAATAAAGTATTGTTAATTTAAATATTTATGAACCAGTAACGCTTCAGATTATACGATACAACATGAATATTTGTAATTTGCAGCTGAATAACTGTAACCAACTGTAATCATTTTTCACCAGAAAGATTTTGCCAAGGCTCAATGAAAGAGCAAACAAAGTGAAGGCAGAAGCTGGAACTAAAAAGTAAATCCAGACAAAAAAAACTCTGTATGTTTTGCATGGGCAGCTGAACATATTATTCATGTTGCCCTGTAAAATCTTGAGGAGGACTAACACGGTGATTCTCTTGACTAGACCAATGAGTGACTTCTTTTTTTTTGGAAAGACAAATCAGTCTTCTGTTCTCTTCCATCTTCTCTCAAACTAACTCACTGGGTTTTTTTTTATTCTGGGTTCATATTTCCTGTGCATGTTTCCCGCCATTGTTCTGTATGCAAGAGTAACACATGAACAAGTGGAAACCAAAACTAACTTTGTGCTGATGTTTTCCTGTGTTGAGGTTTGCCAACATGAGAACTTGCAGGTGCAGCCAAGTCATATGAAGAGTACAAAACAACAATGGAATAAGTATTTTATTTTTCCCCCAATTTTTCCCAGCCTGAGCTTGTTCATCCTACCACAGTGGCACTCTGCTGGCTTTGGGAGGAGGAGCCAAGCATGTGACTCCTCCGATTCACGTGACGACAATCTTGCTTCTTTTCACACAGCAGTGTCACCACTAATCACAAATGGTCTATGATGTTGGAGGTTGATGCAGTCCATGTGCACTCCGTTTTTGCTGCCACAGATGCCTGGCATGGCCAGGGAGGGCACTATGCTGATGAGACCAACAAACACCTGGAGGGTGCTATCAGAATAATTGTTTGATTGCTGACATTGTTTTACATTTTACTATTTGTGATTATGATTTTTGAGACTGATTTAACACAAATTCTACAAATGAGGAAAGCAGTATTTAGGAAAATCAAGTAAAAGATACTCCCTGCCAGAGGGAGGTAAAATTCTCCATGTTTTAGGAAGAAACTTTTGGTGATAAAAAAAAAGTTTGTGCATCTAATTCTACCATTTGATCATTTGTCTGTTCAGTTGGAATGAATGACTGCTTTTATGTGCTTCATGACTTCCCTGCACAAAAAAGGGTTACACCTCAACCAGCAAAGGTAAACAGCGTTGCACTGCTGGCTTTGAATCAAAGGGAAGTTGTTCTGTCTCCTCCAAGGGTGTGTCACCTCACACACACACACACACACACTAGATTCAGTTTGAGTATTTAATGCATATTCCACAAACCTTGGACATGCACACTCTTGTTTTATTTCATATGATTAGAATGTGAGTGACAGTTACTAAGGTGAGGAGGATGAATGGCACGAGAGGCGTGCCGGACTCCTCAGTTCCTGCTACATCATTACGATGATGATGTCATAATCAGGAACAGTATGTGGCACTACAGAGGTCTGACAGTCATCTCACAAACACGAGACACGATGGCTCAGCGGGAGGACACAGAAAACAGGATGACGGATTGTTCTTTCATAAACGAAACAATGGCCATCGCCGTGCTGAAGAAAGTCAGCGTGTTGATTCTGCTGCAGATTTTCAAAGAGTTGCTCTGATATCATTTAATAATGTAACGTAACTCAATGTCTTTTATAGATATGGGGATATAGTTTACTTCTCGTGACTGTGTTACTGCTCTACGGCACATACCTGCTCTGTGAGAACCTTTGCAGGTCACCTGAGGACAGGTATGAGGACATGTACAGGAGGAAACTGGAGGCCCAAAAAGAAGAATACTCAAAGAAATACGCAGAGGAATGCATAGACAAGAGGGCTCAAGAATGTGACCGCAGACTGAAAAAGGAACAGGACAAACTCCTTTCAGCCAGAGAAGAGTTGACCTCTACAGGTGAAGGACAGTCTGCCCCTGCAGGTGAAGGACAGTCTGCCCCTGCAGATGAAGGACAGTCCGTCCCTGCAGATGAAGGACAGTCCGTCCCTGCAAATACAGGACAGGATGGAAGTCCGAAAGTGCAGACTGTAGAAATGCAAA
Source organism: Albula goreensis (assembly GCA_022829145.1). Taxonomy (NCBI): domain Eukaryota; kingdom Metazoa; phylum Chordata; class Actinopteri; order Albuliformes; family Albulidae; genus Albula; species Albula goreensis. The sequence goes on along the minus strand of CM040743.1, from coordinate 47,021,024 downwards.
ACCTTTTACCTAAAGGGGAACCACAGCCTGCAGCAGCAGCAACTGCAGCTAAACCTGAGAGGGGTGAATTAGATGCAAAATCTGTAATGAAAATAATAAATGAGGTCTTCTCCTTTCAGATTAAAAAAGACTGAAAACATGGGGCGAACACCTGATACAGTTTATTACAAGTTTGGTTATTGTGGATATTGGTGTAGTTTGTTTTATTTGAACACATTTGTGATTTGCAAGATGACCTTTCCCTGAGAGGAACCAGATAAAACCAACTGCCAAGAGCTGTTTTCACTCGGACCTCATCAGAGAGGACTAAAACCTGATAAAATATTTTATACTTCAGAGTAAACTTTGATTGATTTATTTTCATTTTTCATCATTTTTATTATTTTTTCTGTCTTTTTTCTTTCCCACCTTTCTTATCTTTATATAGTCTATCAAGTAGTTAGAGGGGGAAAAAACTTTAATGTTTTAATTTTTTATTGAGATAATAAATAATCATTGGTTTTTAAAGAATCTCAAAAGTGTATCATAGTCTGTGTACATAAGTATCTCGTTTTACAATGAAATGTGTTTTTTTTGGGTGCCTATTATTGATAAGGGTTTTGATTGAAATAAATTGTGCAAAGAAATTATGAAACTAGTTTTACAGTGGTCTTCTGGTTCTGTACCTGCATAGAAAACCAGATTGGACTTTTGCTGTCTCAGCACTTGAAACTATACAACATTTATACATGAATAATATGAATTAAGGTAGCTGATATATTCAATCAAGTCTACACCTTCAAAACAACAAATAATTTATATTGCAAATAAAAAAATCAGTTAAAAAATAAAAAGCAAAGATATCTTGTTTGCATAAATATTTAGACCGATTTCTATGGCAAATCTGAATCACTTCAGATGTAAACAACTGTCTCTTTCACACAGACAGGTGAATGGCAACTGTCTCTGCACAGTAGTCTCCAACACACATCAAGTATCAAAATGTATCAATTATTTCTAAGGAAACAGAGCAGGCCTGGTTTCTATAGTAACACTTTCTGTGTACAGCAGAAACTCTCAGGAACTCCCATAAGAACATGGTTCTGGGAAGGTGCCGATGAGGTTGGATCTCTTCCAGGTCTGTGCTCCTGGCTCCTTCCCTGAAACACGTTCTTTGGGAGTTTTACTATGATTTACTACGTCTGGCACACAGACAGAATTCCGTTGTCAACGTGGAGTTCATGGGAGGCTTGAGTCAATGTTCTGACCTTCTGCTTTTCCTGGAATCTGTGAGGCACCGTCTGTCACAGGGGTGGGGCACTGTTATTGTAGGATGAGAATGCCAAGTCAAACAGTCAGCTCACCCAACAAGAAAAACCCTGCACTGTCTCCACAAACTGAGGTTGACTAATCATTGTTTTCTTTGTGTTTTCTTGTTTTTTATTTTTGTTACAGATTTTTTTTTGTTCCAAAACATAAAAATTGTGTCCATTTCATTCAAATAAATTTGATTTTTTTACTCTCCACTCCACAAGAATGTGAATTGTTTTTTTTCTCCAAAAACTGATTTCATGCTACCTCTCATTATCTGTGTACAGGGAGCTCGCTTCACTAGCAGTACTGTCACAATAATGAAATGAACTCAATTAGAAGGAGGATGAGATCATGTACTGTGGTTTAGATACAGTTGCAACAATAGAAAAGCACACTGACATTTTAACACTCTGATAATAGGTGTTTCTGGTGAGTAACATGAGTCACCATAAGTCCGTATCCCCATTCACTTTGAAGAAGCTTGATTATTAATACAAAAATCAAAATCAGATGTACTCATTTTTGTGTTCTTCAAACAGAGATAGAAATTGGACTTGCTTCTAATTTTGAGAATGTGTTCATCAGACAATTATGTTTTATATAAAGCTGCACAAGTTGGGTTTTACTGTGATTATAGTGTGCTGCAGACAGACACTGGTATGATAGAAATGCACCCAGGACTGCTCCAGTTCCTCCAAATTTTTAGATACCTGATGTGCGTCTGAGATGAATGTGTGGAAGAGACAACAACTAGCTGTTGGGTGAAACAGTGACTTACAGCAAGTCACTGTTGACAAAAGAGAATTTTAGAACATAATAAGGCACCTGTTGGTGAAGGCTGGTTTTCAAGAACTCTGCTGGCAAATGGTTGCACACTTGAAATTCTGGGATTCAGATGGAACCCAATGATCTGGGAACAGAACTGTTAAAGTGACATTTTAAATGGCTGTTACGTACCAGGCAATTGCTTTGGCCAATGACAGCGTTTTGCCTTGTAAAACCACTGACAAGATCAATATACACAAAGTTATCCCTGCCGATAGGCTAATGCCAGTAATTATGGGGTGGATGAGCTGACAGAATCCTCCCAAAAGAGTATTAGAAGTACCATGGAGAGAGGATATCACGCCTAAGAACACTGTAAGACCTTCAGGACCACGGACAAGGACCCCCTGCAAACCTGAAGTCACTATATATGATATATACCTTAAGTACTTGAACATAATAGAATGCATTAAAATAAAAAAATATTTAGTATTAAACTGTATGCATCTGGAGCTCTGTATCTTGGAGCACAAAGCAATGTAAGTTTGGCTCATTATAATTAGCTTTGCCTTTGAATCCTTCACTGTCTACCAAATGGTGAGTTTTAGTGGTCATGTGTCCAGAATCACCCTGGCCATAAGGGGAAAAAATCAGGAGCTTAATCATGTGTTCAATGACTTAAGGAGCATATTGATTCATCCAAGTCTATGATTTGATCAGGTATAAAAACTCTTTTTGTGTATTTTGTTTGCAAAATCACATAAACACAATGTGAATGTAGGAGCTTTTTCTTCATGACATGCACAGCTATAGTGGCAAATTATCTCTCTTTTTTGCAACTGAGTAACTGTAACCAGTGAACTGAGCCAATATTCACAATGATCTCACATACTCTGCCTGAACAGGAAGTGTGGAGCCACACAACAGGAAGTGTGGTGCAGTCAAAAGGAAACACATTCAAAGTTATTTTCTCATTTTTTTATTTTTTAATGGAAATGAGAAAGCATCACTTATTATTTGCTAAATAATTTCTCCATCTATTTCAGCCGTTTCATGTTTGGCTTCACTGGCTGTAGGGAGTTACAGCATTTCCATTCTGTCTCCCCTCTCCACAGCCTCAGGACTTCCCCGCTGTGTTCAGAGTATCTTGGCATGCGCTCTTGAATACTCTAATGACTTTCCTAATTTTTACATGTGAACAGATGCTACCTATTAATAACTCATTATATCCTGTATAGAGGAAATGAAAACAAACTAGGCCTGATTCAACATATAGGGTTCACCTGAGGTAAACCGATATATACAGCAATATAACCGATATAGCAGTATAATTGTAGATATGTATAGATGTATATTTTACATCTACATAGTTTATATTTTTCATTTTTTGATAATTTTCATGTTTTGTATTTTTTGAAAATCGTATTAAAGACATATAAATTAAATACATATATAGGCGGTAATTAAACTTCAGTTCTCCCAAGATTCTTTTTATTTTTTTTTTCTGCAAACTGCTGCATTGTGTTGTGTGTCTACGAGTTGTGTCCCAGGTCTGAACTCATTAAAATATTCTTCATGAATTTTTAAAAAAATGTTATTCTCTGTTCATGTTTCCAACAGGCAGTGACATAATAAGAATGATAACATAAATTGTAACACTACCATAAACACACAGAACATTTCAGTAGCAAATAGCAGCTCTCTACAGTCAAGCCATGCTGTATACAGAACACAAAATCAGGCACATCCATGTCACAACTCAATTACGTCTTGATTGCTTAAGCAGATATGAAATAATATGTTAATTAAGCAGCAGGTGAGGCAATAAACTATGACCATTATGTCTAATTCATTGGATGATTTATGTTATGTTATTCATTCAAGGTATATAATAGGCTGATATGCTTATCAGTAGATTAAATCTTAATTAATTTATTTATTCAGCACAACATTGGAAAAAGACATCACTCAATTGAAATAACAATATCATGTGGCACTTTGTGAAGTAATTTGATTGATATAATTTACAATATTAATGCAGCAGAGTAGTTTTAATTTTTTTAAGTACCTTCCATTTTTGTGATACTGTTTTATACAGTTTACAGGAGACACATTTCATTACTGTAATGACACAGCTGGCTGTGGGACACAATGTACTCTGGCATTGAGAATTTCATGGTGGAGAAAAAAATATACACCATACATCCCTCTTTCAGGAGGACATATAATATTTGAAATGATTATAAAATAAATGCAGTTCACAGTTTGAGCACATGGCATTGCTGAAACTTCATTTTAACCTTTTTACAGAGACAGATGAATGTGTCCTTATCCCTAATTCTCAGTAAAAATCATATTTGAGTAACTTGGAATTCCTTCTGATCAAATATAATACCAATCAAATTTTACATATATACTTTTTAGTTGTATTAAGGAGTGAGTGATTTGTATTGTGCTCCTTAATAATTTGTCTTCACCTTCATCCTGTGGAATGGCCACCGCAGTCACCAGATCTTACACCTTTGAGGTCACATCTGCTGCCTGTTCAAACTGACCTAGAACAGTCCAGGAATGGCAAGAGAAGACAAGGTCTGAGTGTCATTAAAATTTCTTTGAATGTGCTGTGGCTACTGCAAAATGCTGTGAAAAAGCTGGTGGTCAACAATTTGAACATTTGCTTTTATAAAGATTGAACAAAACAGGATTTTACCGTGTTGCTCATTCTCTGCATCTCCTCCTCCTCCTGCAGCTTCAGAATGTGGCTTACAGGACATGCGTAACCCTATTCCTAAATAGACAGCTGCCAATACTGTAATCAAAGCGAACCCAATAACCTGCAGACAGAAATTGAAATAATTTTAATTAAGGTCAGGCTTTGAGATTGATTGATTTAAATAAAATTAAAAACATATAACTACATTCATCTACACTACTCGGCTGTTACACATATATTGCACTGTACATTTTTTTAATATACTTCCAGTATCTTATTACATACATCATAGCCATTTAATTTGATAAGAAAATATCCAAGTTTGAGAACGACATGGTAGAGTTTGCATATGGCTATGTTACTTGTTTGTCTGATCAACTTTCAAAATTTCATTGCTAAGCTGCAGACTTTTAAAACTACGTAATGTGGCTCTTAGAAACTCTGAGAACTAAATTATTGGTACATCAAATTTTTTTTGGCTGGATGTGAATTATTCAAGCTTCTATACGGGTCCTACTTATCGGCCCTGCACAGGCAGGGTGTGGCCATGTAAGCCAGCTCAGAACATGGATAAGTATTTTCTGTAGAAACATTTATGTGGAAAAAGGTCTGAGCTCTTCGTGTTGGGAAAACACAGCAAAGCAGCTGATGCTGGCACTTACCTTGGACAAGGTTACGTAATGCTGTATGTCAGCATTCTCCATGCTAGCAGTGATCTTTATTGTTGTGTTGCACGTTACTGTTGTATTGAAGCTGCCACAGGCAAAATATGTTCCATCAATGAAGAGAATCACAACCCAGCACATAGCTGTGTATAATGGCAGAAGAAACTTTGACAGGTGAAAATTCTTCCAATCAACCCTTTGACACACACAACAAGGGGTAATGCATCTGATTTCTTTACAAGCCTGCTGCAGAAAGTTCATGCCCTCCTGCAAGGAAAAAGCAAAAGCTGCAAAGCCAAACGCCGGAGCTATGAAGTACATCCAGACAAGATGAATCCTGTACTCATTGCATGGGCAGACAAAATGATTCTGAGACAAGTTCTCCGTTACCTGGAGCACGATTAACAAGGTGAATTCTCGTACCACAGTGAAGATATCCTTTGCTGTCTTTAGGAAATCCACCTTCATTTTTCTCCGCTTCAATATGCTGGCCAATGACAGTGCTGAACTTTAGACTCTCAAGATACTGAATTTCTTTGGCTATCACTGCATCTTATGTACTGGAGGTTCTGGTAGATAAGAGCGCTTTCCGTTTCCGGAGAGGGGGAGGAAGGAGCAAGCTCCTCAGCTCCTCCCATTGTACTGCTGTCAGTCTCCTGGTTCCCTCACTCAGTCAGGAGAGCTAACCTGAGCTGCAACAGAAGAAGCCTCACTAACAGGCAGGCTCACCTGAGAGTGACTTCTAACCAACTCAGTTGTGAGCACTTGCCCTCAATTAGGCCATTTATTTGAGAGGCTGAAGGGCAAGTTTTGGTTTTGCTTGGTCAGATGTGTTGGGAAACAACTTGTGTCCTTTTCATGCTGTAAGTTCCTGTTTACATAAGACTTACTAAACACTAGGGCAGATCATTAGCATAATGTCATTTTGGGGTGCTAAGGGAGCAGGGTGTGAAGATCATTTCCCAGCTTCAATACAGATCCTGTCCTCTGTGTTGATGGGGGTCTTGCGGGAACAGGAAAGATTCAAGGTGTCAACAACCCACTGTCTGGTCTCAGCCATTTGCCCACAGTTCAGAGCTGGGGTGTTGGGTTTAAATGTCTGCGTGACTAGATAGTTGGTGTCTTTTTGTCTCTGTACTTGGAGAGGAGACCCACGAGTTTCTCTATTGTAATAAATATATCTTTCTTCACCGAAACAAGGACTTTAGTCTGGATTTGTTGCATCAACTCACAAAGGTATAAGGACCATATTTCCAAAGGGATCTTTTCTTTTTCTACAAGATGGACATGATAGATTATAATAAAGTGTACCGTTGTAATTATCATGATAACTTTTGTCTTGTTTGACTGAGTTCTCTAATGTATATCATTATGATGTGGTAGTTATCTATCTTCATACGGAACCACTCTACTGACACTAGCACTTTACCTCAGGTTAGCTTGCTAGCCAGCTACCAAGGTAGCTACCACAAGTACGATCACACTTTTTATGTCAGGGCAACATTGCAACTTTAGACTTTAAATGACTTTAAATGGGAAAAACAGCATCAGGGAAAAAAGCAGGGAGGTAATAGAGAAACTCATCTCATTCTAGAATCACAACTTGGATCAGTTCCAAGAAGAAGAACATATTAAAATGGGATGTACATAGCAACTCAATGGCAGAAACTCTGTCAGATTGAAGCTCTCTGTTTGGAGTAACTAAACTGACCGTTTATATCACAATATTTAAATATGAATTATAATTTATGTGGGCATCTTTCATTATGAAGGCATAAACAATCTAGTTATTTCCACAAGAATTTCAAGATAGAAGACACAAAACACCTGACACAAACATGTAAAAGTTAAGCTCCAGTTTGGTTTAATTTCTACTCTTTAATCACAAAATAGATTAGAAAGGAAAGGGAAGAACAATACTGAGAAAATTGTAAAATTATCCAAAAAAAAAAAACCCAAAAAAACAAAACAAAAAGAAAGAAAGTATACTCCTAAGTATGAACAGGCTTCTGTTTTTATTCTTCTATTCTTTTATTCTATTATTACTTTTACTTTGTCTCCAGGAAAGGTCATCTCACAAGTTAAAAGCTTTTAATTAAAACAAATTTCATTTCTTTGTGAAACGTGGTAAAAATGGTAGTGAATGGAAAAAGATACAAACAATACTTCTTAAAACCAATACAATATTGTTAATTTATATCTATAATAATTCAGTAAAGCTTAAGATTATATAATACAATATGAATATGTGTAATTTGCAGCTGAATAACCCACAAACTGAGCTGATATTCACCTCTCATACCCTGCCTGAACAGGAAGTGAGGAGCCAAACAACAGGAAGTGTGGTGCAATCGAAAGTAACCACACCTAAAATTTTCTTCATTTTTTTTAATGAAAATGAGAAATCTAATATCTGTGTCTTTCCGTCTTTCAGTCCATCGGTCTGAACCACAACATCATTGTATTAGCCGTGTTACCGTTTGTAATTGTGATTATTCAGGCTGATTAAACAGGCTATAAATGGGAAAGATAGCATGAGGGAAATGAAAGAAAAATGTAAGAATCCCAACTCTGATTCTTTTCAAAAATAAAACAATATTAGAATTGTGTTTGCATGGCAAATCCGGGGGGAATTCACTGTCTAGGTTTGGGTACAATTATTTTGTGCCCTTAATTCTAACACACACAAAGAGTTAAAGAGTGATTAAATCTTGTTTCTTATTAGACTAAGAATGAAATAATAAAGGTAGGAGAGAAAAGTTATCATCAACAGGAAGTGGGACAGTTTTGTTGCACTTCTTCTCCAATGTAATCAACTGAAAATAAAATTGACTGAAAGTCAAATTTAAACATAATTTCTCATTTTTTTCATCTTTTTTAAATTGGGAACAAAACTGTCATTTATTATTTACAGAATAGTCGCTGTATCTAATGCAACCTTTTGAGCGTCAATCTCTTCAGGTTCCGTATTCCCGGCTCCATGACCTCCCTGCTGTGCAGCTCTGTTCTCTGCTTCCAGTCTGCTTTTGCACAGTTTAGCTCTCTGGTCTGCACATTCCTTTGCATATTCCTTTGTGTACTCCTCTTTTTTCTTCTGCAGTTTCCTCAGGTATGTGCTCTCATACCGAGCCTCAGGTGAACTGCAGCAATTCCCACAGCATTGATATATGGGGTAGATCAGAATCATTAACAAACCAAGAACAAGAAACCCCGATACCTGCAAGAGACAATCATTAAATTATAAGCTCCATGAAGGTTTGTCCTGTGTTATCATCAATAAATGTGATTATGGCTAGTTCAGGCTTAGGCCTTTATTTACATTTTGTGTTGCGATTTTCATCATCTTTGTTTTCATAATCAGAAAATTTGTTTTATACAAACAGAAGTGCTATAATGTGCATATTAAAATCAATGTGACAAACTTTCATGGAAAAGGTGTTGTTTGGTATTTGTTTTGAACACACGTTTTTAATTTGTCAACACTAATAAAATTAAGTTTTGGCAAGTATATAAATAAGTCTATGAATATAATGTAATGAAATATAGAAAAGCAAAATAATGAATGGGATGCAAATGTCTTGAGAAAGAGACTCCAGTGAACGAGCTGATATCAATAAATACCTTAGATGTTGGTACATGTTTATCCTGGTTGTAGTATCAAACTAGTAGCACTTACTATTATTAAGTTTTGAATTGGTCAACACCCAAAATGGATCAAAATGCTTTTTGTAAGACCGATAAAAAGGCAGTAAACAGTAATGTGATAAACTAAAGAGAAAAATCTAAAAAATAATGACCGGATAAAATTCTTGTGTGAAACGGCAAATATATACATACTTTGGATCTCATCATGATCGTCACCATCTCGGGGTCCTTCATGTCCACAGTGGTCATTGTGCCATTACACTTGCTGTACAGTCCACAGGCCAGATACCTTCCATCAAGCAGGAGAACCACAACCCAGAACACAGCTGGGTAGATCAGTTTCCAAGACTTCAGCATTTTGCAGAATATGCATGTACTCAGAAAGATTTTGCCCTGCTTCAATGATGCAATAGTCATGGTGATGGTTAGTGCTGGAACACAGAAGTAAAGCCCGACAAAAAAAACCATTAACTCATTGCATGAGCAGGTGAAGATTGGTTGGAAATAGTTCTCTAAAAACTGGCACATGACGAACAAAGTGATTTTTTGGATCAGATCAACGACCGCTTTCTTTTTAGCTTTGAAAGGCCAATTCACACTCTGTATTAGGGTTGCTTCCATCTTCTCTTGTATTCTCTCAAACTGAACTCTATGCCACAACGTTGTGCCTGCACTCAACTTTACTCAATCCTGTATAATACTCTTCAGGGTTTTTTTGTTGCGTTTTTATTCTGAGGTCACATTTCCTGTACATATTCCCCCCAGACAGTATAGACTGAAACTAAGTTGTAACACTGCCATAAACACACAGTACATTCCAGTTACACACACACATACGCACACACAAGTAGAAAACACACCCAACGTTCTCTGCCTCCTTGCACTGCAGCTATGAGTTTGCCTATGTGAGAATTTACAAGTGCATTTTACATTTTTTACATGTAGAACACATCACAGTAAAACCATTCATTTTCAGATCAGCCTCCTTATACTCACGTATATTAATGGTTGCTGTCATTGTGACGGTCATAAAGAACTGATCACAAAAATGTTAATATTGAAAGGTTGTCGTGTGTTTGCAATTGTTTAAAGTTTAACAAAAAAATTATGGACAAAACTTCAAGCACTTCCCCACCATAGAATGAAGTATGTGAGGACCAGGGAGGTGGGAGAGACCCTTCTTCAGTTGGGCCTGGAACGGGCCTCAGTGCTCAGTGCTCAGTTTTGTTCTGCACAGACTCAGTTTTTGCTTTGCTTGTGAGTTCTTTCTGCCTATCGCTCAGTCTATTTACCATCACCTCAGGCCCTGCAATGTCCACAAATGAAAGGCGATTACATTCTGGGCGCTGCCAAGGTTACTCAGTGAGTTCATCTACCTGAAGCAGGAGGATGAGCCTCCATCTCAGACCTCAGATGGCCTTCAAAAGAGGTCCCTGCAGAAGTTCAAGCAGCCATTCGGTTTGGGGACCAGACGTATGGGCTGGCCCAAGCACTTCTTTTGAAGAGATTTACCCTGCAGGTAAAGCCATGGTGAATCCCTCTCCATGGTGCTGAAGGCCATGCAGCGGTCTCAGGTGTGACAGCCACTCTCCATGGTGCTGAAGGCCATGCAGCGGTCTCAGGTGTGACAGCCACTCTCCATGGTGCTGAAGGCCATGCAGCAGTCTCAGGTGTGTCAGCCACTCTCCATGGTGCTGAAGGCCATGCAGCGGTCTCAGGTGTGACAGCCACTCTCCATGGTGCTGAAGGCCATGCAGCGGTCTCAGGTGTGACAGCCACTCTCCATGTTACTGATGATATCAGCTATTCCCTGTAGTTACACCCTTCCTTTCCAATGTCATATATGTATATCAGAATTATTGGCCAATAGGAAAGTATCACTTTGATTTAGCCACTTTTTAATACTTTACACTGCTTTATAAAGGTTATACAAACACTGTGTTTACACAAATCGCGGGTATATCAATATGTAATGTGTAATATACACTTTAACCATTCATTACATAATGTAATGTATTTTACAATAGTATTAACATACGTAGCATAAAACAGTGTGAGTAACTTTATATCCAATTCATCATTTTGGTTTCATTCTCAAAACCTACATGTGGATTTAAGAACTCTGCTGCCCCCTTCTGATAATACCGGAAATTACAGGTACCGTCTATGAATCTGTATGTGTCAGTTTCTCTGAATGTTTGTCGAAATCTGTTTATGTAACATCTGTCAGTCTATCTGTTCACCTATATAAGTACCCATCTGTGTCTATTTACATATGTTGAATCTGTGACATACTGTAGCCTTGATGCCACTAGCCTTACATGTTAAAGTCAATCTGCATGCAGAGGAAACTAAAAACAAATGAAGTTTAACTTCTATTGCAAAACTTTATCTTCACAGTGCCTACCCACTGATTGATTCCCCGGGTTTTTCCTTACAAAGAAAACCGAGCTCCAGGTTAGACTATTTACAACCCCTTACTTTATGGCTTGTAAAGGACATGCGAATGAAGCCAACAATAAAACAGTCTTTCTTTAAATAATCTTTATTTATTTCTTTATTTATCAAATTCATCTTGGTCATCTACAAACATAAAGGCAGCAGTTCAAATACCTTCTTATAGGGGTACAGGGGATTTTTTTAAAAAAGAGTTTTTTTCCCAATGACAATTTAAATAAAAAACTTAAATAGAAAGTGACAGCTTTGTCAATATTTACATCGCTGCGTCTGCAGCCAGTTTTCAACAGACAGACGATTAATATCGGATTAACCATTTACTATTCGAGAGAGTGCGTGACTGTGTGCTGCTTATTAATACATAAAACTCTCTACGGTAGTGTCAGACCCTATGAGCACGTGTTGACTATAGATAGATGAATGGGTAAAAGCCAATGTTCTAGGGAATTTCTAGATTTATAAACCTCAAACTAGATCACTAGTTTGCTGCTTAATTTCAAAATATGATCCGTTCTGTTCTGGTTTGCCATACACTCCCAAGGAGAGGACGATAAAACACACAGACAACAAAGGGTGCGACAAAAGACATGATTCTTTTCCGTCTTCATTTGGCAATTTTTGCATTTTATCAACTGCACCGCATGTTAAGTGGCCGCTTGTCCTGTTCGAACATAGATACACGATACAGCGACACGCGAGTCTCGCACACTCTTCCGCAAGTCTGTCCAAGCACTCTCAGTGATCAAAAACGAAACGGAAAGATCACAAGCCTAAGACGAGTAAAAATAAAACAATAAAAACGACACCATCCAAAGTGAACGCCAGCATTTTCGCACACTAAATTTGGTCAAAAACCATCGGGAGGGACTTTCTAACATGATGACCTCATAATGTTTACAGTTGGAGCCTATAAACATAATGAAGTACCACCAGGTGTCTCTATCAGCCACTAAAGCTAATGAGCTAAACACATTACAAGGTAATAAGCTTTGATTAACTGTGAGAGAGAAAGAGAGATTGAGAAACCAACCATGATGATTTTGGAAGAACAAGAGTAGCAGATGCTATAGCAGCGAAGTGCAAGTCTGGCATGCAGTACTAAAATTGCTCAACAGGTGGCGCCACAAAAAGGCCAAAGCCCCTCTGACTGAACCACAAACTCCACGGCTCAACTGTTAAAACTGAACCCAACCAAAGAACCCAAAGAAGGGCTGTGACACAAGAGCTTAAGAGTAAACAGATGGTCACCCATCATCACGGCCAAATAACAAAAGTCGCTTGCGCATTTTTCTTTTCTTTTTTTTTTTAAACATATCTGCACTTTCTACAAAACCTTATAAAATGTATCTTCCTCAGTGCTGAAAAAACAAAGATAGAAAAAAACAATTTTTGTTTCACGTGCTACTGGCATCTACAACAGAGAAAAATCATGACTATTTACAAAACAAAAAAAAAAAAAAACAGGCCATGTACATCTCCATGTGATCTCGGTGGTCTGAATCTAGCGCAAAGATAATATATACAAACAAAGAAATTACGAGACTTTGAAAATGATCCCTTGACATAATGCAGAGTTTACACAACACTTTCAGATCGCTGGTTACATTATAAAGTTCATGGTCATGAACAACTGTGACAATTACATACCGCCAGACCGACAGGACAAGATCTGTTTGCACACTGACCCAACACCCCCGATACAAAACCAAGCAAGACTGTGTCTTGAGTTATGGCTCCCCCTAGTGGCCATGAGTGGTTTAGTTCGGTATAGCAAGGAAAGTAACAGTGTGAGAGCGGCTAAAATTCCTTCAGTGTGATTGGTTCAGGTTTTATATCAGGCGTGCATATCAGTGCTGTAAAACTGTGTTATGGAAGGTCCAGCGTAGCGAAGCTAGCCTTCGAATAACCAATAACACGATAAAAATTTAAATGAGGGTATTGCAGAGTCAGAATGCAAGTGCCTTTAGATTGTCTGGACTGATATTTTAGGTGAAGATTTTAAAAATGAGATTAAAAAAAAAAGAGCAAAAACATGATAGAAAACCTCAAAAAAAAGCAAGCACCTTGAGTTCATACGACAGAGTTCTGGACCTCAACCACAGTATTGCAATGCACAGAGCAGGGTGTACGTGAGTGGAAAATAACAGTACAAAATATCTATAACTTTATTGATATTTACACACAGTAAAGGCTAAATTGTGTCTGTTTAAATAAAGAGCTTCCTTTCTGAGATATTTAGGGTTGCCACACTTTTGGCGACCCTGGGCATTTGAAAAAACCACAAAATTATTTAACAGGAACATACAAAGGGATTTTACCTCAATACTAACATAATTGCTGGAGTAACAACGGATTAAAATGGTTTACTAGGGCAGCCAATCAAGAGCATTAAAAACCTGAATGACCCGCCTATCAAATCCCACCATCCAATAAGGGATCCTTTCTGATCTTCATGTCTTTAAATACAAATCGGTCCAACGCAGGTGCGTATTTATGATAATTTTTTTTTAAAATTAATCTATTGCTTGTCTGAGATTACAAAAAGGTACTTTTGTAATTTGAGGCAATTTAAGGGTCCGTTTCCTTGATAAAGTGAACCTGATAAAGTTTCGCAGCGGACACAAAGGAAATTTCTGTGTATGTAAATTACAAAAGGGAGAGGGGGACAGCTACACGAACAGCTCACCCTCGCATGATTAAAGGGTACGAACCCAAAAACCCCGTTGTCCCGTCCCATTCCCTCTCCACCCCTGAGCCAGGGAGCGTGCGGAATGTTTGTCCCATGGCTGTTACCGTGGAAACACCGCCAGAACCCGGCCCACTCCACCCCCACTGGCCGTCAGCCAACCACCACCCCCCATGAGTTTAGCGTCAGTAGTCACTCTCACTCCACAGTCTTCTTCACCTTCCCTCCCCCCCCCCCCCCCTCGCTCCTCTTCACACCCCCCCCTCCTGACTGATGTAGAACTCCGCCCCCCTCCTCCTCTCGGGTAACGGTTGCCGCGGTGAGGCCGCCCCGCCGCTGTGACCGGGGGCGTGCCGGCCACGGAGGGAGGTGTGGTTGACGTGGTGATGGTGGTGGGGGTGGTGGGGCGGGGCCGGGGGCGGGTCTCTCAGGGAGGGCGGGACGGCGGAGGCCTTGATTGGGACGATGCGAGTGTCCATCACCTCACAGTCCACCTGCATCATCATCTCGTAGCCCTGGGAGGAGTTATACAGGCTCTCTGTGTTGGGGGAGAGAGGGTGAGACGATGCTTATCAAAAACACCGCTAACTACGCTCTTTTATTTATCACATCATCTCATAGCCCTGGGAGGAGTTATACAGGCTCTCTGTGTGGGGGGGAGAGAGGGCGAGACAATGCTTATCAAAAACACCGCTAACTACGCTCTTTTATTTATCACATCATCTCATAGCCCTGGGAGCAGTTATACAGGCTCTCTGTGTGGGGGGGAGAGAGGGCGAGACAATGCTTATCAAAAACACCGCTAACTACGGTGGGGGGAGAAAGGGTGAGACAATGCTTATCAAAACCACTGCTAACTACGCTTTTTATTTATCACATTATCTCACAGTTACTCAGCCGATGCTTTCATCCAAAATAAAGTACAGCTGAACAGCCCAACCAGGGGCCAATCCCTGCTAGGAGCCATGTGGGGTTTGAGAGCCTGGCTGAGGGCCAATCAGCTCTACTAATACACTGGCTGCATGTATGTGAATGCGTGCATGGAAAAGGGAGAGGCAGAATGACAGAGGAGGGTTACCGTTGACGGACATGGCGGGCATCACCAGTGACATTTTGGGCCTTGAGGTCTTGTTGTGGCTGATCGCGGGGAGCAGCAGGTGATCCTACGGTGAGAACAGCTGCTATGAACTCTGGGAAAGCACTGCATGTGTGTGTGTGCTAAACGATGCACCAGACACACGCTATACACTCTGACAAACTGATCAAAAAATGTGTGCATTCATTTAAAATAACTTTAATGATACATGTATAAATGCAATACGCTGCTCGTCAAAACTTTGGGAATGGCCATTTCCTGGAAATTTTGTTTCAAAATGTTCGACAAATTGCAAGAGAGAGCTGTTCAGATCTTGCCATTTTACTTAGCAAAAACTGTAACATATAACTCAATATTACATTTGAATAATGCTATACATATGTAATACAATATACTGTTGTATGACATATACATTAAAATGCACTGTTACACCAAATGTATGCACTATGGCAGTCACTATAATCGTTGTGCAGTTCATTTAGCTAGTAGGAGCATATTAACAATGCCTGCATGCATATTTACATGCATGTGTGAGTGTGTGTGAGTGTGTGAGTGTGTGAGTGTGTGTGAGGGTGTGTGAGTGTGAGTGTGTGTGAGGGTGTGTGAGTGTGAGTGTGTGAGTGTGTGTGAGGGTGTGTGAGTGTGAGTGTGTGAGTGTGTGTGAGGGTGTGTGAGGGTGTGAGGGTGTGTGTGTGTGTGTGAGGGTGTGTGAGTGTGAGTGTGTGTGAGGGTGTGTGAGTGTGAGTGTGTGAGTGTGTGTGAGGGTGTGTGAGTGTGAGTGTGTGTGAGGGTGTGTGAGTGTGAGTGTGTGAGTGTGTGTGAGGGTGTGAGTGTGAGTGTGTGAGTGTGTGTGAGGGTGTGTGAGTGTGAGTGTGTGAGTGTGTGTGAGGGTGTGTGAGTGTGAGTGTGTGTGAGGGTGTGTGAGTGTGAGTGTGTGAGTGTGTGTGAGGGGTGTGTGAGTGTGTGAGTGTGTGTGTGAGGGTGTGTGGGTGTGAGTGTGTGAGTGTGTGTGAGGGTGTGTGAGTGTGAGTGTGTGTGAGGGTGTGTGAGTGTGAGTGTGTGAGTGTGTGTGGGGGTGTGAGTGTGAGTGTGTGAGTGTGTGTGAGGGTGTGTGAGTGTGAGTGTGTGAGGGTGTGTGAGTGTGAGTGTGTGAGTGTGTGTGAGGGTGTGTGAGTGTGAGTGTGTGAGTGTGTGTGAGGGTGTGTGAGTGTGTGTGTGAGTGTGTGTGAGGGTGTGTGAGTGTGAGTGTGTGTGAGGGTGTGTGAGTGTGAGTGTGTGAGTGTGTGTGAGGGTGTGTGAGTGTGAGTGTGTGAGTGTGTGTGAGGGTGTGTGAGTGTGAGTGTGAGTGCTCAAAGGTAAAGTCCCCTACTGCCCCCGTTGGCCTCTCACCCGTCTGAAGGACACGACGTAGAAGGTGTCCTCACGCCGGTCGATGGCATCCAGGAAGTCGCTGTAGCTGATCTCCGGCCCTGGAAACACCTGCAGCTGACTGAGAGAGGGAGCAGGAGAGAGAGGGAGGGTTAGAAAACACGACACCTAACAGTAAATAATCCCTATATAGTGTAGACATTACAGCAAATTATTATTTCTCATTTATTATACATATCAAGATTTGTTTTGTTTAACATTATTATTTGTAAACATATTTTATATATGTAGTTCAATTTACTCTTAATTATTATAAATGAGTGTAAGTGTCCCAGAAACAAAGGCTGCT
The DNA here is from genome assembly GCA_022829145.1 of Albula goreensis. Taxonomy (NCBI): domain Eukaryota; kingdom Metazoa; phylum Chordata; class Actinopteri; order Albuliformes; family Albulidae; genus Albula; species Albula goreensis. The sequence continues at coordinate 47,003,987 of CM040743.1, read as the reverse complement.
GGGAAATGTAGTCACATCTCACCTTTCTATGGAGCGGTGAGCCTGGATGGGCAGATACCTGGAGAAATTGGTCTTTCTGTGCTGTGCCTTCTGTGAGGAGTACAGGCATTTGGATCTTTACATAGATGCAATGACCACTTACCACAAAAAAACACTAAAAATGTACATATGTTTATTACAGCTTTATGAAATAGTAATACCACTGTAATATCATGTAATTAAGGCTTTACACATGTTTTATTACAGAACATAGAGAACATTGGGGACCCCAGGTGTTTTCATACCTGAGCGATTTTCGCTTTCTTGGCGATCTTGGGTTTCCCCCCTGACTTCTTCCTGTCGATCTGGTGCCTGTGAACCCAGCCCCGCAGTTCATCCGCCAGCCTGCAGGGGGAGCAGTGCACTTCAGCAATAATAATACACACCTACAGGTATGCATAAAAACACACACAAGGACACACATACAGGTATATATTCACAAACACAAACGTGCGCACACACACACACACACACGCACACGCGCACACGCGCACACACACACACACACACACACACACACACACACACACACACACACACACACACACACCTGAGAGACTCAGAGCGGTTGAACTGCCTGCAGTCGGTAGCTGTGAAGTAGCGGTCGATGTCCTGCAGGACCAGGTCCTTAACATCACTGAAAACCCCACTCAGATTCCTGATCACAGAGACAGAAAGAGAGAGAGAGAGAGAGACTCAACACAAACAGCTTAACACACTTCCATTCACACCCATAAACAGCAATAAAAGTGTCTCTCACAAAAATTACGTACATATTGGGTTTTTTTTTTTTAATGAAAATATATCTTATCAATGTCAGTGGTAGGGAAAGTAAATCCAGAGCCCAGTTGTGATGAATGGCTTGTTCCAGTCAATTTCTGTTGTCATGTTCTTATGAGAATCTTATGATAAAATATTATCTGGTCTTGTTATCATTCATATAGTATTGACTCACCTAAAGGGATAGGAGTCTGTGGACTCCTCCTCTTCCTCGTTTTCCACTTTCTCCTCCCTCGATTTTTCCCTCCCCCTGTTTCGGGTCTCCGGGGTCAGCTCGAACCCCAGCAGGTGTCTTCCTGTCTGATGGACCGCCCCTTCCTGTAACCCAGACTCCAACTTCCTGTCTGTGATACTGTGAAGGGGGAGGAAGGGAAATTAATGAGCTCAAAGCTGTCCAATCACAGAGCACAAAACAGGTTCCAGTTTTTCTTGTAGCATTTTTTTTAAAGAAAAAGGTACCTATAAAAACAAACATTTGAACTGCATGTTAACTGTAGACCGTCCTGATTGGATGAAGAGTAGGACAGAGAGATACATAGACAGATCAACACATAAACAGACAGGCAAAGAGAGACAGGAAGGCAGACAGACAGACAAATAAGGTAGCTGTACAGACGATCAGACAGACAGGAAGATATACATATAATAAATAACCAGGAAGACACAGACTGACAGACATTAGACAGACATAAATAGATAGTTTTTTGTGGTTTACCTGACGGGGCCGAAGCTGAAGGTGATAAACAGCAGAACCACCATGATGCAGAGAGCTCTCTTATTATTCCCAGAGTCAGTGACTCCCTGAGAGAGAGGGAGAGAGAGAGAGCGAGAGGGAGAAAGAGAGAGAAAAGAGAGAGAGAGAAGCAGTTTCAGTGTGTTTCAGCACTTCAGTGCTTCATTTAAACCATCTACATAGGCTGCTGATGTAGCTCCGCCCCCAGCCCCACCCCCAGCCCCACCCTGCTCACCTCCTTCCCGGTCAGCCGCTCCCGCAGCGCCTGGTTCTCCTTGCGGAGGCGCTCGTTCTCGCGCTGCGCCTCCCTCAGCTGCGCCTCCAGGCTCTGCAGGTACTCCTTCTTCTTCCGGCGCGACTGGCACGCCGACTCCCTGTTCTTAATCATGCGCTGCTGTCGTTTCAGTACCTTCATCTGAGAGGGGGGAGGAGGGGAGGAGAGAGAGGGGGAGAGATAGAGAGGGGAAGAGAGGGTGGCAGGGGTGAAAGAAAGAGGAGAGAGGGGGAGAGAGGGAGGGAGGGAGGGGAGGAGAGAGAGGGGGAGGAGGGAGGGAGGGAGGGAGGGGGGGAGGGAGAGAGGGGAGGGAGGAGAGAGGGAGAGAGATAGAGAGGGGAAGAGAGGGAGGCAGGGGTGAAAGAAAGAGGGAGAGAGGGGATGAAGAGAGAGGGAAAGAGAGGTTAATACACTATTTAAAAAATGACTTACTGAACCCACAGTATAATAGTATAGTATAGTATAGTATAGTATAGTATAGTATTAGTATATTGACAGACGAACAGGGTAACACAAATGCTGACAGGACAGAAGTGCGCGATGCATCGCTTTGAACAGGAAAGAGTCACTCACATCGATGTCACTGCAGCTGCTCCCAGGCAGAGAGGATGCTGGGATAATGGGCTTGGTGGGGGCGGAGCCGCTTGACTGGCGCATTGGTTCATGCTGGGAGATACGGGCTCCATCTTCACGATGGCGGTGGGGGCGGAGCCAAGGCAGACGGACTGAGAGAGGACCACTGCCAAGGGGAGGGAGAAACAGAAGCGGACAAGACCGGAGGAAGAGGAATTAACGGCCAAAGAATGTTCAGAAAACACAACACAACTAAAATGATCAACCAAGAGAAACACACACAGCACATAAAATGCACAAATACACAGTATTTTCAGGTGTTAGGGTGATTATAGGAGATGGGCTTCATGGCCTGTTCTGCGTTCTGTGTTCTTAAACTCGGAAAGTCAGAAAGAGCTCTACAATTCTAAGTTCTCCATCCAATGTGCGAGGACAGCTGAAATGAATTATTACATAAAAAAAAAATACATCCTGGGTGTATTTTCCTGGCAGAGCCGCGCTTCCTGCCTGCGACCACCGGGGGCAGCACTGTGCTCACCTGGCCGCTTCTGGTCCATGGTGGGCAGGCCCTGCAGGAGGAGGGCCTTGGCGGGGGCAGGGCTCTGAGTGACGGGCACAGCGGCCATGCCCACTGGGCGGGGCTGGATGGGCAGCTTGCTGCTGAGGATAGAGCTGGCCTTCAGGGCGGAGGAAGATGGCATGACTGCAGAGAGGAAAAGAGAAAGAGAGAGAGAGAGGAGGAGGAACAGCAGAAAAAGGAGGAAGAGCAAGATGAGATGAAAGAGGGTAGAGGTTAGGAAAGAGGATAAAAAAATAAAGAAACAGAAATATAAACTAAATGTTCTAAAACTGAAAAAAGGTTGGAAAAATATTGAACTTGTATGAAGTGTACACAAACTGCAGTACTGCATCTTGCCATGAGGTGGGGATACTTAGCAACACAGCAGAGTGAGTTCCCAATAGTTTCAACACAGAAATACCAGAATTTTGATCTTTTTTTTTTAATATGAAAGCAGAACAATGATGAGTCTCTCAGATAATCCCATCAAACACGTTATGCAACTTGTCTAACGTAAGGTAACAGCAGGACGGTTCGCCGCATTTCCTGAATTGCTGTCCTTTTGGAGTGTTGCGCCGCAGAAATGAGGTAACTTACCTGTGGGCGGGGCCTTCTTCTCCACGCCGCCGTGCATCTGTGGCTGCAGCGCTGCCTGCTGCTGTGTTATCTGGGGCGTCGGCTGCGAGGGGGGGGACACAGTGACCTGCACCGTCCCGAGAGGCGGCGACAGTACGTCTCCGTACATGTAAGGAGGCGTGGGGGGGTTCTCCCCTTTTACTGCGACCTACAGATGGGGGGAGAGATCTTAAAAGGGGTACTCTACATTTCAGCAATTCAGCCCTTTCATGTATCTGTAACAGTGTAACTGGACACTGATACATTTTCGTTTCTCTGGAAGTTGTACGTATGTGTCTTTGGGATCAATACTAATTGCATAAGCACAGTGCCAGGAAGTCACTATGCTACTGCATGAAGTTACTGGAGGGTGTATTTCCTCACTTTTACCTAGCTGTTCCCACAGACTTCCAGTCAATGTGTTTACACACTTAGCACTGGTTCTGAAGACACCTACAAGCCTGATTCAGAGAAATGAAAATGGTTCCCATACAGTACATGTTCTGGGTATGGACAAAAAAGGGCAAAGCAGCGGACCAATCACATCATGGCTACAACGCAGTGGACCAATAAGGGACTGACCTGTGAGTCTGGGAGGGAGGGGCTGGAGCAGTCGGAGGCCAGTGAGGAGGCCGGGGACAGAGGCTCCGCCTTCACCTGGAACACTGACACACATAGAGAACACAAACCGTGTCATGGCCATGGCAACGAGCAGAGTTCCGACCACAGCTAACCACAGCAACATAAAAATATAACTTTACTGACATGGGCTTTCTGAAATCTGATCAGTGCCCACAGATACAAAAAGAGGGGGATAATCGTTGGCTGGGGCTGTTTATCAGTTCAAACGCTCAAAAAAAAAAAAAATCTGCATTTCAGGTTTTTAGACTCATCAAGTGTGACTTGCATAGCTTACATTATTGAACACGATCCACTCATACAGCTGGATATTTACTAAAGCAGTGCAAGGGATGAACCCTGCTTAAAGACAACAACCTCCTCCATCCAACCACAGCTGGAACTGAACCTGCAACCTCTGCTACAAGCTCAGTCACCCTTCTATCACAAATAAGAGATTCAGAGCAGAATTAATAAGCCAACATTTGTTTATTAGCCAGGTACATCTCTGAGAGTTTGTGCAGAGCTGCACCACATCAGAGTGAGCGGTTCCTCCGGCTCATAGTTATGATTTCATAATTACCAGCCTGGCAATGAGGATGAAGGCTTGTCTAAATTTGCCAAATATGGCTCCTTGGCACACAGAGGCCACATCTGGCAAGTGATTGTGTTTACACCTCTCTGCTCATGGGGGTGACTATTCTCTGCAGATCCTTCATACGCTGCCCCTGGAGGTAGCGTCTCATCCTAAATATAGATCCTTATTTTTACACGACAAAAAAAAAAACTTCTGTTCACCAGATGTCTCTTGCACATGGATTAAAAAGCAAGATGTTTTATTAGTTTAATTAAACACTACGCTGAGTCAGCAGTGGCAGAGCAGAGGCAGACTGGCACTAGCAGCGCGGGGCAGGCCGATCTGCAGCTGGTCAGAGAGCTGTTTGAACTGTAGGAGGGGTGCTGTTATCTCACACCGGAGCAGAGCAGCTCCACCCCGACAGCTTCAGCAAACACCCTGCCGCTGCGCTCAGGCACATTTAATAACGGCCCATTCCGTCCGTTAAAGAGCTCAAGCACATGCCATTTCTCACGTTTTCCCTGTTAATCAGGTAGGCCAATGTCATCAAAGAGACATGAGATCTTCACTAAAAAATGTAACAGGCTTTTAGTATAAAATATGTTAAACTAAGAGATTATTACAAAAGGGTTTGCATACTTTCAAGTGTCACTGTACAGATACAAAAACTCAAACAGATCTATGTCCTACCCTAATAAAGCCAGCTTTCCAACAAATAAGAAGTTGAGGTAATGCAATAAATCCGGGAAAACTGAGGTAGATAAGTGGATATTTTTCAGGTATTACTGCCTTAAGTTTAACAAGCTGAAGTCTGCGTGCTGACCTCAGGTCAGTGTACATGAGCAATTTTACCTACAGTACATCACTGGCAGCCGAGGTCCAAGAGAGCTACAGAATGAGCCATACCTGTAGTTCCCACCTTAACACCAGAAACCTCTCCACACCAACCAATCATGTGAGGTGAATTAACCAATGGATTGATTGTGCTGATGATGTAATTGATGATGTAATTGATTAGGATGTAATTGATTAGGGCCAGGGTCAGCCACCTCTGCCCTACATATACCAAACCACAACCCTGCAGTGACAAACCCAGCAGCTCTGCAGGGCCAGGGTCAGCCACCTCTGCCCTACATATACCAAACCACAACCCTGCAGTGACAACCTGACAGAGCTGAGGAACACCGCGGCGCCCTGCTTTCCTACCCGCTGTCAGACCGTTAATGTTTCATCACGACCGCAGGCAGGGAGAGGGTTTGACCGAGGTCCAAGGGAAACTTACACACACGCGCATGCACACACACACACATGCATGTATGCACACATACACATGCATGCACACACATGCCATGCACACACACACACACACACACATGCACACATACACACGTGCACGCACACACATGCACGCTCGCACACACACCTGCGCATGCAGACGCATGCACACACACCCGCGCATACAGACGCATGCACACACACCCACCCGCGCATGCAGACGCATGCACACACACCCGCGCATACAGACGCATGCAGACACATGCACACACACGTGTAGAAACCAAAATGAAAAGAGGCTCTTACACATGTCCACAGGCAGCGACTGTGTTATGCTCATGTCATCCTTCAGAACAGCACTGTCACCTTAAAAGAGAGAGGGAGGGAGGGAGAGAGCGAGAGAGGGAGGGAGGGGAGAGAGAGAGAGAGAAGGTGCATGAATACTATACTCATTAGCTAAAGTACAGCTATAATACATTCAGCTGGACTGGCTGTGAGCCATAAAATCTCATAAGTTTAATTATATTAAGAGGGATGAATGAAAGTACCCATGATATCATGTTACTGAGGCTAATGCATTAGAAACAGCGCGATGGAGGCTATATCATTAAAAAAAACAATAAAACTGACATTTAAAAATCACTTCACACCGTATTGACTGGTACACTAAAAGCATATTACATTTATGTATATTTTATGAGCAGTTATGTGTAGTTAAACACAACGACCGAGTCACAGAGAGTCCCGGCCTTCAGCTCCGCAAAGTAGTAAACCTTATATTGTGTTTATATGTGAAATAATGTATTAAAAATGATGAACTTCCTGTCTGAAACTTACCATGCATGGCTGAATCTAAATCACCCTCACTAAGTGTGCTCACACTCTTACACACAAACGCATTCACACAGTCACACAGACAGAGACGCACTGACAAACACTCTGTCTCACACACTGACGGACACCCACACTCATGCACACTGTTAAACAGGCGAATGTACTGTATTAATCAACGCAGCCGCATTTACAGCAACCAAATAAGAGACAGACACAGAGAGCCCATTTCTGTTCTTTCAGCGGCCTAGCGCGCCCCCAAAGCCTAAACCCAAAATTCCACTGTGCTTCCTGGCAAAGCTGCCCAGGTGGGGGGTGGGGGAGGGGAGGGGGGTCACCCACTGCCCGTTGAAACCCCTTACCAGCGAGGAGGCTGTCATCGTGCTGTTTCCATGGTAACGTGGGGTTGTCGGGATCGAGGGTCAGGACGAGGTCATTCTCGAACTGACGGAGTGGAAAATGGGGGGGTGGGGTGGGGGGGGGAGGGAAAGGGAAGAAGAAGAAAAACAAGGCGTAGATAAACACATGTGAGGAGCCTGGCTCAGTCAGTAGGTCAGGGAACTGAGAGAACGGCTGACGCTAGCAGACTATTAGCCTGATTACCAGTCATGCCTGTCTCAAGTTCACCCGGTAACGCTCGGGTGAGTCTGCACTTTCACCTCAAGCTCACACTCCGTCTCTGCTCTCACCGTTTAGCTACAGTTTTTGTTTTGAATAAACTTTATTTGTCACAGAGCCATGAAACACTGACAGCACCCAGGCACTGACAGGAGATTTTCATTCCTGCATAAAAACTCAAACAGGAAATGCAAGGTTTTTAATGCTGATTTTAGTATAGAGAATGAAATCAAAAACCTGAAGCTAACTTGAGCCAAGATGGTCGACCCTCCCCAGGTCAAACACGGCTAGTCTCAATGTACAGAGCCTGTGCGTGATGCGTGATGTTGTCATCCTTACCACAGTGTTGTAATTCAGCTGTCGGCCATATTCCGCGTCCTCCCCCTCCTCCATACTCTCACACTGGTACAGGCAGGCATCTAACAGACAGGCAAAGCAGCATTAAGTATAATGGTTTAGGGACCTGGACTTCTAACGCAGAGGTTGCAGGTTCAATTCCCAGCAGGGGCACTTAGCCTAAATTGCTTCAGCAAACACCTTGCTGCACAAATCAATGTTTCTGAGTTAGGATTTGCTCACTGAACAGGCAGCTACATGACACAGCCTAAAGCTGGCTAGCACTGAACTGAATATTTACACCATACGTCTGCAGTTATTGCATTGTCGCAGTAGCTCAGTAGCCTCGTCATTCAGTGTCCTCCAGCTTTTGATGTGCTTCCTCAGAGCTTTGTGGACCAGTGCAAAAAAAAAAAAAAAAAAAAACACTTCTGTCACATTGCTGTCCAAACCTTCACATATTTCACTGAGGGTTTTCAAATTCCTGAGAGGGGGTGGGGGGGGGACTAAAACCACCCACTCTGCCCTCTCCTTCGCTTAGTTTTGCAGAGAGGGCAGGATCACGGAAAAGCACAGTGTGGAAATACCTGCCTAGCGACCCGATAAATGAATGAGAGTCACGGTCAAGGGCAAATACACAGAGGAATGCGTGAAAAATGCAAATGACTACATTTGCAAAGACAGTTGCACACCGTCACACAACAGGGACTGTCTCATTGCAGCCCACAGAAAAACTATATCAGGTATCCGCCAAAAAGTTCACCAGGATTGAAGTTTTGAAGAGATGGTGCAGCAGATGGTAAAACAATATGTTTACTCTTATCTTTACTGAACAGCTCTTGAAAATAAAGAACATTGATACAGGCTATTTTTAGAGACCTGCTTTTGTCTATAAATAAGAGGAGTTACACCAATTTGTTATTTATATTTCCATGTGACATGTAAGCAACGCCCAGCTCAGAGCAGGCTCCGCCCACCAAGGAAAACAAACAAGCGGATTGGCAGGCTGTTGGGTCTGCGCCTCCCTGTGTGGGCGAACCCTGAGAGGGTCACGTGATCTGGCTGAGGATCCAATCAGAGCGCAGGTGGAGCAAGGCAGTGTGTTTATCCAGCCCCACGGCCCCCTGGGTAATTACGCAGCGCAGCACCTGGACCTTGCTCAGGTGCTACAGCTTTAAACCGAAAAACAGACGAGACACCCCAGGCCCTGTATCCAAGGCTACCAATCCAGAACAGAAGCGCACCAAGGACTGGCTGAAATATGAAAACAATGATATCGTCTGTCAGGTCTAATTCTGTTCACATCATTGGTGTGTTTTCTGCATCATGACGCACCTCTCTCCATCCCTCCCTACCTCTGTTTAGGCATAGTGTTTGCTTGTAGGGATCTAATTTAGCTATTTTCATGGTTGTTGCTGTTCTGACTGATGTTTTTCTTGTTTCTTCAGCAGGTCATCCACAGGGTTTACATTTGTCACGTCTATCCCTTCTGGGACTTGGGTCTTATGGCTCATTCTAGAACTTTTAGCACTCTCATCCCCAACCTAATGCACTTTGAGCTGTCAGTCTCTCTGGATAGGAGCGCCTGCAAACTGCCTGTTATGTAACGTAATGTAATAATATTTTGACATCCGTTTTGCTGCCTAATGCCAGGCAAAGAGGTGCCATCTTCCTCTGACAGAGCCGAAACATTTAGCAGAGTTTAAAATGGCTGAATTCCAGGCGCACTGGAGCTCTGCACACCACTGTTCAACACGATAAACATCAGTAATTACCATGCTCATGCACATATTGCTGATTTCCAATATGGCCCAAAGCCCTGATACTGGCGGCGGTGGGGATCTCAGTCATACCGCCCCAGCCCGAGGACTCATTTCACAGAACCGCCAGACGCAGCGAACTCACGTTGTGCTGTTTCTTCACCTTGACAACACCATTAGTGTAATGAGACTCTAGCTCAGGGCCAGAGAGCTGCGGACACAGCAGAAAGGGAGGACAGGAGGGAGGGGGGGCACTCTGTGCATTTCACATTACCGAGACGTCAGCTCGCCTCTTCTGTCTTAACAAACCATTTAAGTGACAGCTCACCCAAATTATGCACTTCTGTAATATATCACATATCTTGGAAGCGATCTGCAGACCAGCAGAGAGAGTGTTGAGGAAGAGCCAGCATCTCGTATGCTACACTCATCACATGCTGGCAGCGCTATCCATACAATGGGTGTCTGTGTAGATCCAGTGTACACAACATGCTGGCTCATTGTCAGGAATCTCACTGCTGGTCTACAGACCCCTTGCAAGGTATGTGGTATAATACTGAAATGTGGGATTTGGGTGAAGTGCCCCTGTCAGGTGATTTGGTTTCAGTGGCGGGGGAATTGATTTCCCTTTCAGCACTGTCCATTGTCAGGTACTTCTTTTCATTGCTCTCCCCAAAAACAGCTCCTCACTGAATGTCCACTATGAGAAGACAGGTTCGCTGAAGCTGGGTCCAAAGAATGCCCATTGGCTGTATCCTCATTAAGAGACAGAAAGATGATCCAATCACGGCTCAAGAAAATTGATACCGCCACATGATATCTTGTCTATAGTGTTTTAAACAATCGCCAAGGTGAAACCTCGTTAAAAATCGGTACATGAAGAGGAAATACACCTGACAGAAGATGGGGGGGTGGGGGCGTAAATGATTGATTTATATGCAGTTTATCTCATTTTGCAGGCTGCCTCTAGGGTGGGATATACAATACTGTGATTACGTAACTCACAAGAACCTGCTGCACTGGGATATTACTGAGAAATTCAACGATACTGAACCACAGTTCAGTTCTACAGAGACTTACAGGGAGTTTTTACAAGTCACAATCCAACCATGACGTCGGTAGCAGAAGAGCAGAATTAGGCGGTAGCAAGTTCCATTCTAAAATCCTGTCTTGGTTAATTTTATGGTTCACTTATTAAGCACGATCTTACATACAAATGACAGAAAAACATTCTGGGCAACTCAGAGGGATTATGCCGAATAAACTATCGTGGATTAATTTTTATAATGAATTAAACTGCTAACATGCCAGAAATATGTCCTGATGAAGATCAACGTCACTAATAAATTCATAATATCATAATCACTATGGGGTCGAGCACACTGGATATGCAATCGTGCACTAATGTAACAATTAATTATCATTATCATCATCGATATACACCGATAAACCTGGTGTTAGGTGTTGTGTCCTCTTTAAAGAATGAGTGAAATTAACTAAGAGCACAGGCGAACGCTTGCAAGTGTTGGGACAAATTGCTCACACAAGCAGTTCTGTGAGCCAGTATTCTTGGGAACAATATGAGCATAACTAAAAGACACTTATATGGCGCCATACTATACACATTTACAAAATTAAAGGGGACGACGAAATTATTTTTTCATGGCTAAGTAAAAAAAAAAAAATAAAAACACTTGGGAATTGATTGCCGACCACCATATTTATGTCACACCACTTTAAACATATAACATTAGCTTAGCTAAACTGTTGCATCTAAAATCTATAAGTTATCTGATGTAGCTGATAATTCAGTAAATTATATTTATATGCTGGCACTGACAGCAATTTCTCCACTGTAATATCCAATACATAGGGTCAGTTACACCGCCTGCAATTAGGCAGACAGTTAGCCAGCTAGCTTCTTCGGGTACCAGATAGCTATACAGTAATTATTTAACGCAAATGCAGAGAGAGAGCCGGTGATCCTGATAGCGTGGCTGGCTTGCGCCGCAGATCAGTCCACTTTCCCGGACAGCATGTGAGCTGTGCCCCTGCAGAGTTCACCCACTGCTCACACATGCAAGTCAACATTTCCGGTTATCTACACCCGGGTGACCGCAAATAGCTGCGGCTGTACCGCCTTTCAGCTTATCACTGAAAACCTCTTTCACTTCCACTTTTCAAGTTCAGTTCTCACTACGCAGCACGCTGGGTAAATATTCCCACATCCAGTACAATATTAAGTAAGCAACTACACTACATCATGTATATATAGCTAGCTATCTAGCTGCTAGCTGTCTCGCTTTGTATGACACACCGACCCTATTCGCTGGGCAGCTAGCGTAAGCGCACGTTTCAGTAATGAGTCCTGGTAGTCTGATTTGACCCAAAATAAAGCACTTCATATTTGTCCCCCGATCACTCGCAGAAGCACTTGTTCATGTCAGAACTCACCCCAGTCTTCGCTGGTCAAAAGGTTATCAGCGAAGAAGCGGCTATCCAGGTCAGACAGTAACTCCGTAGTCATAGCCACAAAACCGGGCGTCTGCCTCGACTCAGAAGCGAAGCTAGTCGTATAGAGATGCCAAACCAGATATTACAGGCGTATCTCGTCCCAATTACAGTGAATAATGTTCACACGTTCCAAGCGAATATCTGTTTTAAATAATAAAAAAACGCATCTATTGCTAATCGTGTTGAGCATGCGAAAAATACGACAGTCCATCCACACCGCCTGCCATCTGACATAATGTACAGACAAGGAAACATATTTTTCAGTATAATTACGCCCCCGACTTGCAACACTATCCAATCAATGCAAAGTATTTTGTGACAGACAATTTAAACCACCAGTAAAGTTAAAGAAAAACTCTGATTGGCCAATCGGAAAACCTATTGTTTCCATATCTTTGAGAGAGGGCGTTGTATATATGAGTTAGACCAATCATAATTCAGATTTTAGAGTGACGAAAAATCCTCCAATGAGAATACAGTTTTAGATATTTACTTGCGGAGTGACACATGATCAAGCCAATTAGAAATTAAATTATTGGACGCAAAAATATTTTTTTTCTTGGTTTTTGTACGATGAGGAAATTTCGGATTCGGGATACTAGCACGCTGTTAATTATATTTTTGTGGAAGAATCGGATGGACAAGACACAGATTACTTGACAAATCATTTTTGACAATCACAACTTCGTTTTAATTTCTTGTAAGGCAATCAATATCCTCGTATTCTGTGGAGTTTTCTTGGCAAATGTGTGCCAGTCACAATTCTTCACTCGTGAGCACAGGTTGTTACATAACAAGGGGAGCACATGAGGACACAGTCAGGTCCAGGTTTTCAAAATTGAAATTGATTATTCATTTCTTACAATACATTTTATTACACAATTTTCAAATTTGACTATTTGGCGCCAAGATCCAGGTAATAAGCGACCGAATCCAATATTCTCTGCATTCACAATTCCACCCCATTGCTCCTAATGTACCGGAACTCCAACATCATGGCGACCGGAACTACTATAATAAATATAGAACTGAACAGGCGTGTGTTGTCTTGCTGTAGGTCTTGGGCGTGCCGCTGTCTCCGTTCGCAAATACTGGAAGCTACAGTTAGTTACCGTTGACATCTTGGGGCACGCACGGTATGAAAGTAGATCTCTGTCTATTTATAACCAGACCTGTAATTTTTTCGATAGAGCAAGGCGTGTCTGGTCTTGGCAGAGGCATTCAAGTCACAACCGAGACCAAAATTCTGCATTAAATGTCACCATCTGTCAAAAACAAGAGGGAGCCATTTGAATAATCAATTACCATGCGATTCAGTTCACAGAGTAGTATGAAGCACTTATAACATACAAAGGAAAACTGTTTTGCAGTCACTGTTGATAAAGAGTTTAATTTCTAGGTACAGCACATCAGCAGGTCTCACCTATATTGCCGTAATGTTAACACCAGCCTGGTCAGCCTGATGGTGCTGTAAGGTTACAGACCATAAAGATAAGGATATAGCAGTGCTGACTGTAGCTGGGAGCCCAGTTGGAAAACACATGATTGACTAGGACAAAAATTCACGCCTCGCTGGTGCAAATAAGGAAGAAATATAGGTTAGATAAGATAAGATAAAACAGGTGCTTCATTGATCCCAGAGAGAGATGGAAGTGTGTCAGAAACTCATAGCATTGGTGCAATTTACACAAAATATACACACAAGGTGAAAAACTTTTGGTGTCCCTCAGTATGACTGTGTACACTCAGGCCCATCCAGACTGCTGAGTTTGTGCCGTAACAGCTGTACATACAGGCTTTATTTGAAATCAAAATGTTTCAATACCACACATTTATCAGGGTTGCATGCTAATTGCAATGGTAATAAATGTTTAAATGTATATTAAAGTTTATAGATAAAAGTCAACATAATAACCAATAGGGAGTCAGAATAAAAGCACTTGGGGAAATCAACCAATGATATTCATGCTAGCCAGAGGACCACATTAACAATTATTCATAAGGGTCCACAGCATGCCAACCAACCTACACAACAGCGCCCCTCTGGATGGTCAGTGAACAGTGGTTAACCTGCACTGGCCTTCAAGCCTCTTGGGCAGGTCAGAATGTTAAATATGTGTATAGTGTTTTATCTGACATTTGTTCCCTTCAGTGTTTCGTTTAAAACATTAGATTTGCATGAAAACATGAAAAATCCCACAATTCAAGTCTGTTTTTCCACTCGTATGAACCTCCCATAAGGATCTTTGATTGGTGGATAAGGAGAGCAGCATGATTCAGCCCTCCATGGCTGGCTAGCAGGCAAGGGTTCCCAGAATGTTCTTGTTACGTTACGCAAAATTGTCCAGTTTCCCTTGCTGCCCATTGAAAGTCATTTGCCTTAAATGTTCTCCTGTGACTTTGCCACAACTTCTGGAGCTATTCTAGGACTGTTTGTGGAACAGTCTCATAATTTCATGAGGTCACAACCCAATGGAAATCTAAACTAAAATCTAAAATAAATGTTATCAGAGCTACATTTACTTACAATCTACAGTGTATCCAGTATTGTGTCCCACTTAGCCTTGAATATCTCAAGACTCTCTGCTTCTATTACTGCATGAACCATGGCCATATACACTGCCAATATAATACACAGCTTAAGATGAGGATGCCATTGTTGAGCGATCCACTGGCAGGAAGTGATGAGCTTTCTTCTGTTTCTTCGTGAATACATACATTACAGGGAATGTATGAGTCAGATTCATTTATTGCATAACAGAGGCCTTTTAGTACAACTAAATCTTTATGTAAACCTAAGAACACCTTCCTCAGTTGGAAAACATCTACTGGTAAAAGTAGGCTTTATTACTGTAGCCACCAGTGACCGTCAAATGAAGCAGGTATACATAATGGATGCCTTGATGGATGAGTTACACAAAATTACCACTAGATGTCCCTAGAGAGGCAAAGGGTGAAAAAAGGCAATCAGCTGCAATACTTCTTTTTTATTGATACACTCTACACGCAGTGCCATAGTGCAGTCACAGTGCAGTAGCTGGATACTGCCATAGGCAGCAGTAGCTAGGCTAATAATATAAGAAAAAGTGCATTATAAATATGGGCAAGGGGGAAGGGATAAGGGGTTGCTGGGGTGATGGCTCTGATGTGTGGTGTGTCCTGGCCCAAAATGGCTGCCCTGGATCACGGAGGTGGGTGCTACACTTTAGTTGTGGTTGAAGTAAGTTTCTCCTCCTTCAGCATAAAGAAAGTGCTATATAAATTCAATCTATTATTATTGTGTTGGGTGGTAATTTGGCGGTAGGGGTGTGCAATGGGCCAAGTTTGGATGGGTCAGGGTGGAATTTGGCTACAGGAGGTGGGGTTTAGACGGTAGGTTAGGTGGCGCTGAAGAGGATCGTATCTCCAGTCTGGTCAGAGTTTGGCATAGAGTCCTCAAGAGTTTCCAAGGTGACGAGATAGGGGGTGCTTCCATTACTGTCGCAGTCATAGTCATAGTCATGTGACTCCGTCTCTATGGTGACAGCTCTTGCTGACTCCAGTCTTTCCCTCAGCTGCTCCACCTCTCTGGCTAAAACATCCATCGGGTGGCCAGGCACAGGTGCGGGGTGTGGAAAAGCCTGATTGGACAAAACAGGGTTACCAGGGTTACTAAAATCCATAGATTCTAACATTACATTACGTTATGTTACATTACAGTCATTTGGCAGATGCTCAGGGTGACAAACAAATTAGGAGAACCAAAGTGCATCCAGTTGCTTTTGTAAGAGAAATGGTACCAGACATTGGTCAATTATGTTTCCAGGCCAACAAGTATACATGCAGCATCAAAATAAATAACATTCTTCATGCTTATTTGTCACTGCACTGACTGCATTATTTTACAAATTGTGGATGTGATACTGTTGCGCTTCTGCAATTGGACAGATCCACACAAAATACAAAACATTTAAAAAGTCCTTTTTTATTTGTTATTTTTTATGAGAACATTTTTGTAGATTGACCAAACCCTAAAAATGGACACCTTATGTATGGCCCTCAATCTTTTCAGTGGAATTCCCTCCCACAGACTCAGATCTGTCCAGAGTATTTCAAAATAACAGTAACGGCCAACAGTTATGAGTCAAATTTCCCAAAGTGACTTTACAACACAGTAACCGGTTCCTTTTTTTTTTTTTTTTTTTTAAATACATATGAAAGACGTTTCAACCACAATGGATACATTGTGAGAAGTAGCAGTTGTGATGGAAAGTTGACAATAGTGGTAACAGTACTATGAGAGGTTGACAGCAGCACTTCTGCTTGCGGTTGATAGTTTACAGTGTTGTCAGTGTTAGCAGCTGCAGTTCACAGTAGCGGTAGCATTAGCAGTGGACTGTTGTTTTAGCAGTTGACAGTTAATGGAATCATTACTATTAGCATTCCATAATTAGCAGTAGTATTAGCAGTTGTGGTAGTTAGGTGTGTTAGCACTAGCAGTTGATAGTTGATATTAGCAGTAGCTTTAGCATGGTAGCATTAGCATTTGATAATTGGCAGTAGTGTTAGCATTAGCATTTGATAATTGACAGTCGTGGTTGGACTAGCGGTTCTGTGCACACCTGTGCCTGCAGCGGCCCCCGTATGTAGCAGGTCCTCCAGAGACCCAAGCAGGGGCTGAGGAGGAGGGGCAGCAAGGGCTCCTGGGGGCCCGACGGGGGCGTGGAGGCACCCCTGAGCAGCCGCTCCAGCCCCGCAGGGCTCTCCGGTGGAGGGGCGTGTCTGTGGCTCCTCCAGCCTGCCCCAGAAATGGCTCCGCCCACAGTCACGCCCCCACTGCCTGTGGCTCGCCAGGGTAGGAGGAGAGAGGGGGAGGAGAAAGCACCCCGGGAGAACAGGAAGACGCAGTCTGGGGCCCCGTCGCCCTGAGAGACAGAGAGAAAGAGAGAGAGAGAGAGACAGAGAGAGAGAGAGAGAGACAAACAGGGTCAAATATTTTTACTTAAAAGGGAGCCTCTGCTTTGTTAAAGTGATGCTGATGCACTGGAACAGCCAATTCTGAGTAGCACAACTCTTCAGCTAGGAAGAACTCATTTAGTTTGATCAATGGGTGGAACAAATACATGGTGACACCCCTACTTCCCAAAGCTGGGGTTTCATACCTCTGTCTCACACTGGTTCAGACTGGCTCAAACCGGCTCAGTGCTCCTACCTGGCAGGTGCTGAGGTTCCCATTGAGCATAGGCTGGGCTGAGGTGGGTGTGGCCATGGGCTTTGTGAAACGGCCCCGCCTCTCCGGGCTGAAGCACAGGGCCCAGTCCCACACAGGAGGGAAGGGGAGGGTCCATGGGGTAAGGGGTGGGGTCACCTGCAAGCCCCTCCCACCAGCCATCTATGGGCGTGTAGCTCTGAGGCAGGTGCTGGAGGGGGTAAAAACAGGCACTGTTGTAAATGGGCGGTCATACAGGTAGGTATGTGTGTGAGTGTGTTAAAGTGTGTGTGTGAGTATATGTGTATGTGTGTGTGTATATGTGTGTGTTTACCTGAGAGCGGCGGCTCCTCTCTCTCTGGCAGTCGTACAGGTAGGTGCAGTACAGGGGCAGGTGTGTGCTGTCGTGCAGGGCCTGCAGGTACTCCTCTGTCAGCTGGAAATACGAGGGGAACTGAGCCCAGAGCTGCCACACACAATCGAGGAAGAGCAGAAACACTGGAGCCTGGAGAGAGAGAGAGGGAGGGAGAGAGAGAGAGAAAGAGAGAGGAGGGAGGGAGGAGAGAGAGAGGGAGGGAGAGAGAGAGAGAGGGAGGGAGGGAGGGAGGGAGGGAGAGAGAGAGAGAAAGAGAGAGGGAGGGAGGGAGGGAGGAGAGAGAGAGAAAAAGAGAGGGAGGGAGAGAAGTTACATACAGACACACACACACACACACACAGACACACATACAGATGCTCATACACAAACACACAGTCATGCACACACACACAGACACAAACACACAGTCATGCATGCACACACACACACACACACACACACACACACACACACACACACACACACACACACACACACACACACACACACACACACACACACCTCCTCACGGTCCCGGTCGTGGTAGTAGTTGGCACGGCTGAGGAAACGGTGTCCAGCCCCCACCCACTCCTTCTGCACCAGGCCCTGGAACCCCTGCAGGGTCCGGCAGTGTGGGTCGCACATCACCTGCACCAGCGCCGACACCACACAGTTCATGTCCCGGTCCTCCGGCTCTGAACACACACAGATTGATCATAGCGCAGTCACACAAGGGTCACAGCGAGGTCATAATGCAGTCACAGAACAGTCACAGTGAGGTCATAATGCAGTCACTGAACTATCACTGTGAGGTCAAAATGCAGTCACAATGAGGTCACAGTGAAGTCACAGAACAGTCACTATGAAGCCATAATGCAGTCACAGAACAGTCACAGTGAGTTCATAGAGTGGTCATAATGCAGTCACAGAACGGTCACAGTGAGTTCACAGTGTGGTCATAATGCAGTCACAGAACAGTGTGGTCACAGTGAGTTCAGTGGTCATAATGCAGTCACAGAACAGTCACAGTGAGTTCATAGAGTGGTCATTATGCAGTCACAGAATGGTCACAGTGAGTTCATAGAGTGGTCATAATGCAGTCACAGAATGGTCACAGTGAGTTTACAGTGTGATTATAATACAGTCACAGAACGGTCACAGTGAAGTCACAGAATGTTCAAAGCGAGGTCACAGTATTATCAAAGAACTGTGAACACAAAATAACTGGGTCTAAAGAACAGATTCAACCACATTGACACGATTTATTTTAGCCTCATGGGACTGAATGAGGTATTAACTACCTCATTACGATGACGTGATTGTGAGAAACACACCTAGTGCTAAAAAGTGGAAGTGTAGCACCTCTGCCCAACCTGCATCGTTAGCACAGATTCCACAGACTCAAACCTGGTCATGTGACTCACCCTGCAGGATGACGGTCAGGTGACCATCTCTCAGGAGACAGGACACCTCCGTGGCCTTCTTCAGGCAGCATCTGGAGTCAAATGGGATACAAAGAGCATCACAGCAAACGCAAGGAGCATTACAGCCCAAAACCAACCACTGTTCACAGATCAGCTCATTTAATACTAATACAACTCGCCAAAAACCAACCACTGTTCACAGATCAGCTCATTTAAGACTAATACAGCTCAGCATCAAAGTCGCTAGCCAACACCATTATCAATGTAATTTTGTCCATTAAAATTTTAATCATGACTATGGAAACATTATCAATATCACTTCAGCTCCTGGCACTGCGCTTCACGCAGAGTTTCCTTCAGCACTCTTTTCCTGAAATTGGTTTGGCCTGACTACGCTTCTACACTGGCATTCTGCTGTCCTCAGATGACCTACAGCTGGCTCCTGGCACCACGGAGTTTGCGTTACTGTAAATCCAGCTGTCACGCTGTAAAACGATCAACCTGAAAAAAGTCACAGGAATTGAATGACCTAAAAACTGAGGTGCAAAGTTGGGAAGGAAACCAGAAAATGCCCAGACCAGACCAAATGAAACAGATTGAACAGAAAATTTAAACCATGAGGTTTTAGCTCTAGACGACTGAATTCTTCTATGACCCTAGTACTACTATTACATGAGTAACAGAGCCAGACAGAGAACAGGTACAGGTGAGTGATGTTGCAGTTACAGGTGAGGGGTTACAGGTACAGGTGAGTGATGTTACTGGTACAGGTGAGTCATGTTACAGGTACAGGTGAGTGATGTTATTGGTACAGGTGAGTCATGTTACAGTTACAGGTGAGGAGTTACAGGTACAGGTGGGTGATGTTATTGGTACAGGTGAGTCATGTTACAGTTACAGGTGAGGAGTTACAGGTATAGGTGAGGGGCTACAGGTGAGCGAAGTACCTGACATGGTCCAGCCAGTGAGTTGCCTCCAGAGTGGACAGCCACTTTTCATCAGGTGCAGACAGAGAGGAGGAGATATCTGCTAGGAGGGAGAGGGAGAGGGAGAGGAGAGAGAGAGAGAGAGACTTTTTTTAATTCATAAAATAAATTTCCATTTCCTGAAATAACAAGATTGAGCTGGACATAGGTCCTGCGGTGTGGGTCAGGGGTTGCAGGGTGAGTGCACGTGTGTGTGAGTGTCTGTGGTTTGTGTGTGTGTACATGTGTGTTTGTGTTTGTTTGTGTGTGTATGTGTGTGTAGTGTGTGTGAGTGTGTACATGTGTGTCTGTGGTTTGTGTGTGTGTGTACGTGTGTGTGTGTACAAGTGTGTCTTACCCCCTAAGCAAAGTGCCCGCAGGCGGGTGTGTGCCAGCTGGATCTCCCCTGTAGAGGGCATGTCGTCCCCCACCTCCACCACCAGGGAGCGCTGCTGCACCCCAAACAGCAGGGCCTCCAGATTCCTGCTCCACACACACCAGAGAAGACAGGCTCTAGATATTGTTACAGGGGCAGCAGCCCTGCTCCTCTGTGTGACAGCGCTATAACCCAATGCCCACCTGATGTCGTCCTTTTCGTGGTAGATGTTGTTCTGGAACGCAGCCATCCGTAGCAGGTCACTACCCGACGGGTGTCTCCAGCACCACCTCTATTGCATGATAAAAAAAAAAGCATCATTGCTACATTATTACAGTGTTACCACAGAACACATCACACTGTGGTTTACCACTACAATGTTGCCATAGTGTTCTACCTCCACAACAGATCAGTGTGACATCACAGTGATGCACCTACTTACAATGTGTCAGGACATGATGACAGAATTCCAGCAACATACACATGTGTTATCTACATCACATGACTCTGGACTCCTCAGATTCTCACCTGATAAGTGTGTGATGTCAAAGTAACATGACACACACAACAAACCTGGATCAAATGTGTAGTCGTGTAACCCCTTAGAGTCCCATAACATATAAAAGTTCTGGTTTCGTTTTGCATTTCAGGGAAAACTGAGAGCATTTTAAAATTTCTAGTAACCTGTGGGAGTTTTACCAGGGTCTGGCAGGTTAAAGTATGCCTGAATATTCTTTCACCCCAGTCAGATATTCACAACAGTTTTTGTAGAAAAGAAGCCATTGGCCCAAAGTGCAGATTTGATCCTCTGCTCTCTCTGCAGACTCGTTTCTATGGAAACACAGCGTAGGAATCTCACGCACAGGGATGCGCCCTTCGTGGAAGTGTGCGAAGGTTCTCTTGAGCTCCGTGTCCAGGACTCTCTGAGGCACCACGTTATACCTGGGGAGGCTGAGATTTTAAACATCATGTTATTGTCTTACACTAAAATCCCAGCTAGCAAACAAACAGTGGGCCGATAGGGACCCACCCTAGCACAATGCTAAATGACCATGTTCATTCAAAACAGTGGTACTGCAGTGTAGGCTTTCTCAGTGCAACACTGATTCAGTGCATTGTAAGAGAGTAGAATCTCATAATCTCATAAAAATAATAAAAAAGTATTTTCATTCATTAAAAACATACAATTTGTGTGTTACAATAAATCTGGTAATTATTTAGGTAAAATCTTTAAAAACTGAAAACGATGAGCCTTACTTATGCAGTAGCCTGCAGTAGACCTCCCATGCTATAGGGGGAGCTGTAGATGATACCTGGTGGCCATCTCGAAGCGGTCATTCACGCTGCTGACCCTCCATCCCATGGTGCCTGTCCGCTCCAGCTCCGCCTCCCAGTCGGCTACACCCTCGAACCAATTCATGTTGGGGTCCCGCCTCCGGTTGCTAAGCAACTGCTTCATCTCTAGTGATGGTGGACGCAATGATAGTGTCACAGAAACTTCCAGAAGGAAAAGCTTTCAAAACCCACAAGAAAGTCTTAACAATGCATAACTTTAAACTTCAAACCCAGGGGGACATTAAGGTTGTCTTACGCACAGGTGAAATACAATATTACACCTTATACATGGTGAAACGCATGTATTTAAACTACACAAAATGGGGATAAACATGGGTTTAAGACACTGCTTCATTCTCCTTGCCTATGCTTCCCAGGGCGGCGTTCTGGAAGGAGAGGATGGAGGACGGCCTCAGAGGCTGATAGGCCCTGGCAAGGGTGTAGGTCATCTGTGGAGACATTTGATTGGTTGAATCATCAATCGACTCATTAGCTGATTGGTGGAATTATTTATCTGACAACTGAAATTCAACAAAATCACACACATCCATGAAGACATACAGTACATTATGCACTTGTAATTCCACTGCTGTCTGCTCTGATACTGATGCAGGTACTAATAGCAGGTATGGTTGAGGTCATAACAAATCTCAGTGTGCTAAACAAGTGTGAAATGCATAAATATAAAAAGTCAGAGAAAATGTTGACAAGTGCAAAATGAGGATCTACAACATAAACAGACCCTCACTTACTGAGAGAGGTAAGTAACGTTTGATTCACTCTAAAACCAAGATGATCATTAAAATTTCATTTCACTTGTACACAGACACATACACATACTCTCTAAAACACTAACACCCCACTGTCAAAGACATTCACACACATACACTCACACACAAACATTCACAAATGTTCACACACACCCTCGCACACTCACCTGCAGGACCTGGGCCTCGGGGGTGAGCCGGTCGAACAGGAAGCAGAGCACCCTCATATTCCTGCAGTAGAGAATCAGCTGCTCCGGGGTGAATCTCAGCGCCGAGCTGGGGGTCACATGCTTCAACCGAAAAGGCCCCACTGCCGGACGGGATGGCACACAGAGAGGGTTAAAGACCGGGGCATGCTTCTCATGGAGAAAAAGTTCACCTGGTTCACACAAAGTGAGCCACAGTTTAAACAAACTCAGAGCTTTTACCCTCTGTGTGCTTTTGTGCTGAGCATGTGTCTGTGGCACCCCTGTCCACTAGGTGGCAGTATGCTAAGCTAGGGAAAAAATGTTTTGACCACAGTTTAAATGAGTTTCAACTCCGTTCATCAGGATAAAACACAATCCAATATATTATGAGTACAATAAACAGCCTGGTTATGAAGTTATGTTACCAATGTCTTACTGATTTGAACCAGTCACAAGGTTTTATTACACAGAGGAAATATGCACTGATTAGTTGAAAGAGATCACTGATTAAGCTGGCCAATTAACCAAAACTCTGTAGGGCTATTGGCCACTGATGAGCCAATCAGAATTAATCATGGAAGCTTACCGGCCACCACCTTCTCTATGGAGGTCAGGGCTACATCGTGCTCCCCTAGAAGAAGAGGGTCTGCATCTCCCTGGAAACAGAGAGAGAAAGAGAGAGAAGAGAGGGAGAAACAGGGAGACAGAGAAAGAGGGGGTGAAGACAAAGAGAGGAAGAGAGAGAGTGGGAGAGAAAAAAGTAAGAGATGTTGAAAGAGCAGGAGAGAAAGAGAGAGAGAGATTAAAAATGTGTACGCTTGTGCAACATCATATTACCCATCTAATATGAGGTGAGAAATGAGGAGAAGGGGACGGCCGTGGTGCTCACATCTCTCTGCTCCTGCCCGTCCTGGGGCACGAACGCCAGTCTGAAGTGGGTGCAGAAGAGGGTCCCCGCCAGCCAGCCTCCCCCTTCCCTGGAGCACAGCTTCTTCCGGACCAACACCGCCCTCTGCAGGACGCGCTCTCCTATTGCAAGAGAGGGAGAGGGGCGTGGTTAAACCAGGGTCATTGACAGCCAAATTGACAGCCAATGAGGAAGTTGCATTTAGTCACCCATGTACCACAGGGGCTGACATGACACATTTAAACACTATGCATTTATACAGCTGGAGATTTACTTAAGCCATTTACTTTTTTTTCAAGAGTACACTGGCAGTTCCCTGCCTGGGAATATAATGAGAACTGCGGCAGTCGAAAAACTTCAGCAAAATCAACAAACTTCAGAGACTGCTGAAATGGCTGACACACATTTTTGTCTACGATAATGATAGCATTGCATTCTTGTGATAATGATGGTTATGTCTATTATTCCCTTTATTATGTCTTTGAGATAATGGCAGTTATGACTACCATATCATACCACTCATACAGCATTACTATAGCAACAGCATCACAGAATGCAGTGGTTTCCATAGGAACCCTTCAAACAGGAATCTTCTTTAATGTTCTTCAGGCAAAACTACTTGTTTCAAAAGCAGTTCGATTTAATCCTGCCCAGAAAGACAACTCATTATTTCATATCTAAAAGAAAATCTGGGATACAGAATCTGTCCATAAAGTCTACATCCTGTTTCAAAAGCATCTCTTTTACATGAATATTGGTAAGCTGGCCCAGTAGTAGATGGTAAGCTATTGCAACTTCCTGGGCCTGGTCTGAGGCACGGCTCTGTTAAAGCTCTTTGTCTGAGGGCCACTGAAGGGGACGCAGAGTCATGGCCTCTCATGTTACACGGCGGGAGAACTCGGCAGTAAAACTCCTGAGCCGCACGCGGCACAGTGAGGGAGTATGGGATTGCATGTGACATGGCCGTTCGGCCCTCAACTGGCTTTGTCCCCGGGTCTGACCCTATACAAAAGGTACACAATCTATCCATCCATCGCCATCTGCGGGGAGATGACATCGTCCCCGTTCGTCCTTGCCATTGCTCCCCCACCCCCCACCTCCTCCCCTTCCCCCATGAGGACCCCACGCAGAGCCGATTTGGTTTCACCTGATTTGTGTGTCCGAATGTCACCTGAGAACACGGTGAATGCCAGTGGGGCCTTGTGTGTGCTGTACACCTCACTGACTGCCAGGGGAACGAGACAAGGCCAAAATCACATTCAGCGTTAGAGAAATGAAAGGAAGTCGGGAGGAAATGAAAACAGCAAAAACAACCTGGGGGAAACAAAACTGAAAACAAAAACTGAGCTAGCCTGTCAATTCACATGTCTTTGTTTTGTTCTTCCTTTGTCACTAGTTTTGTAAAAAAAAAATTCTTATTCTGCCTCGTTATTTGCCTCTTATTTTTTCGTTATTTCCATCTGTAAATGCTAGTTATGAGGCAGTTATAAAGATGATTGGTTGATATGTTTTTGAGCAGACAAAGCTGAGTATTTAGTGAGCCAGCCAAATCAACGGTTACACCCAGGACTGTACTAGACTTAATAATCATCATTGTGGTGGGGGGGGGGGGAGTAACCACACCCCTGCAGGGAACACATACCTCCCATACCGAGGCTCTGATGAAAGAGCACAGATAAGGCGGGGGGCGGAGGGGGGGGGTAAGAGGTCATCCAGGAAAGCTGTGCCAATCAGGCCAAGCAGTTCTGTGGGGCTGGGGGTGGGGTGGGGGGTTTCATTTATGTATAGACCTGCAGAAACCCCATATACACAAAAACTGGCCCAAGACACATTTTGTACAGCCTCTCAACATTATTTCCTAAGTCCAGAGCTGAAGCAGAGCAACAAATAAGAATGCCTGAAAAGTGTTATATTGTCTCTTTTTGGAGGATTAGAAATGTCAACAGTCATGTAACATGACGCAAACACTCACAGGCTTTAGAGTTAAGGATTAATAAGGGTTTAACGAATAGTGTGACAACATCAAACAAGTTATGTATGAAATTTGCGAGGGTTTTTTTTCCTTTGATGTAGGGAAACTCAAGCCTCCCCCTCCCAAAAATATCTCATAGTCCCCCCTATCAGTGTGGTGTGGGACCCACGCTGGGCTGAGGGGCTCCTGGAAATTCAGAGTGCTGACAGAGAGATTGAATCCAGAGCTGGAGACACTGAACAGAACGCAGACACTGCCCTGACACTGCGCCGGCCCAGACCTCTCACACAGACCCGGCTGAAACAATCACCGCAGATATGTCAGCCCGTTCACATGCCAGCCCGATGCCTGCAGGTTAGCAGCAGTTTTAAAAGGTCACGTCTATTTTCACTTCAACACAAAATATTTGATGAAAATATTCCTGCAGGCAGTTGAGGGTTTTCAATGACCCGTGTTTTTAACCAAAACAGATCAAATTAAAAACATTTTCCTCTGAATATGAGCTAAAATAGAAGCCTGCAAAACAAATCTCTTGGGATTTCGCCAGTGTTTTAAGGTATAACTCCAAAGACTCAAGCAGTTTTGTTGGAATAATGGGTTTCCATGACAATCATGATTTGTAGAGTCACAATACTTTACCAGCAGCTCCCCAATTTGAACCAAAAATTGCATTTCATTGTAAAGGCCGAAATCTTTTAATTGGCTGAAACATGTCAGTGCTTGACAGTTAATTGCAGCTCCACCCAGCACCACCCACTTTAGTTAGGAGTGATGGTGAAAAACTTTCACATCTTTTTGTATCACAGAATTCACTGGGCACCTAAACAATTTTATTAAAAATGTGTACATGCTTTCATAAAATTTCTGATGCTTGATATTTCATCTCTACTCCTCTTATTTGTATTCTTCATGTAACCTGTTTTTAATATATTTGTACTTTGTATTGAATGTCTCTGTGAATGAAACTAACTATATAAACAAACGTGCCTTGCCAAACCTGTGTGTGAGTGTGTGTGTGTGTGTGTGTGTGTGTGTGTGTGTGTTCTTTACTTCTCTGAATATGATACTTCATTCAGCCATCTCTACTCTACTCTATAATGTGGTTTAAAAAACAAAAGCAGCCAGTATACCCAACGATTGATCCTTCTCCAGTTACATACAGAAGGCATACCCATGAGCTTGTCACGTAAATAATACATTTTACATTTTATAAATTTATACATGCTGGATTGATTTATAATTAATAATTTATTTAGCAGGTGCCCTAGATATCCTAGATATCCTAGATTACTTACATAGCTTGTTTGTAAGTAAGTGTAAAATGTCCACAGATGGACATTTTACAGAGGAAACAGACGTTAAGTATCTGAGGTGTGTGGTGTGTTTGAGGCATAGCAGTCATGTCCTTCCAAATGATTCAAACCTGCAGCCCCCTATCTACACCTACAGGACCTACCAGGTACTATGCACCCAGGCCGTTATTTTAGGGTCAGGCAGAATTCTATAATCCCAAAGGGAATACAAATTAATACCACATCTATGAACATTAAAATAAATGTAATATTACATTGATGAGATGTGAAAATGCATGTTCTCAAAACCTTGGGCCACATTCATAAAACTTCACAGAGCTACTCTGAAATGCTTTCAGAATACAGGCCTTGTACTAAATTAGCCAGAAAAATGTGTAATTGATAAACAGCAAAGTCTCTGTCACACATTCACAAACCTGGCAGACAGCTGAGTCCAGCTAGCTCTCTCTCCCCGGTGTTCAGCCCCCTGTGATTCAGTGTCCTCTCCTGTAGGGGGCAGAAGAGAGACAGACACACAGCCCCAGAGCGTTGTCACTCAGTGTCATCCAATGGGAGCAAAGCATCTTATGAACCAACAAGTGAAAGTGATGCTACTTGCTAGCCTGCTTTCTATACAGACACCTGCCTAACTTTTTAGTAACATTTATTAACATGTTATAGTTTTTAATAAAAATCTGAGAATTTGTTATCCATGGTGTTGTTTACAAATGTCAATTGGAACCCTTTTACATTACAAGTTGAATCCGCTCTTGCTGCCCAGTTACCTTCAACGCCTTTCAAAAGAAAATGCTCTCATACTAGTCTGGACCACCTGGAAGAGTTCTTTAAAAAAAAAAAAAAAAACTCAATTTCCCAAAATCCCCCTGGGGCCCATCACCTACCCAGCCATAGGCCGCTCCAAAAGAGCCCATTTCCCTCTTGCTGCTGCTCTTGGCAGTGGGTGTGCTGGCCACCGCTCGTCTGACCAGTGTGATGTAGTCAGAGGAGTTCTCCTGTGCTTGTCTGTGACTCCGAAACCCAATCCCCAAGGATGGGACAGGGGGAGGGAGGGAGGAGGCAGAGGGCTGTGGGCGGGGTTAGTTCCAGCCTGCCGGCTTCATTTTACCAGGGCCAATACTCAGTGAAGTGAGTATAAGAGCTGACCTGGGATCAGTTTAGCCTTCTCAGCTCATAATGGATGAGGTTAAGATGTAATGTGAAAAGGCTGATCCTAGATCAGCAGTCCAGCAGAGAAGATGTATGCGTGTATGCAGGGCCCTGATTTGGGATCAGCTTTGGGGGTTTTAGCTCATAAAGGACAAGGTTTAGAGTGGGACAAGGGAAAAGTGATCTTGGATGAGTACTTTAGCTCTGAGACACTGTATGTACAGATGCCCAGAGCTCAGTTTTCTGACCCCTGAAACAGGTACTTTGGTCCTTTCCTGAAGTTTGGTAACTTCAAGTAACCAAAGTCAACATTAAGTACGAATGAATAAACCAAAAAGAGAGATGGACTCATTTCTGGCAGGGTTAAGGAGAGCATCAAGTGTTTGCTCAGCGAGGAGCTGGTCACTGCTCCGGCAGCCGGGCAGCCAATCACACGGGGAGAGGTTAGAGGGGTGGCGGCTCTTTGAGCCGGCGCTGAAACGTGCTTTGTGAGTTAATGAGCCAGCACCGTCAGTGAGAGGATGTGAGTTTTATTTAAGGACAGAGAGAGAGAGAGAGTAAGAGACGGCTTGGGGCTGAGAGAGATAAAGACTGCAGCGGCCTCGGACTGCCAGGGTGATAAATGGCTCCACCACAACAGCCAACAACAAAATTTCTGCCCCCATACTGTAGTGACCCCAAGTGAGTGAGAGAGTGAGTGTGCAGTGGGTGGGTGCATGAGTGAGTGAGTGAGTGAGTGAGTGAGTGAGTGAGTGAGTGAGAGAGTGAGAGAGTGAGAGAGTGAGAGAGAGTGAGTGTGCGAGTGAGTGAGTGAGTGAGTGAGTGAGTGAGTGAGTATATATTTATGTTGTGGTGCAGAATATATTTAGGCTAAACAAACAGCCTGACCAGTATCAGATAAAGGGCTCATAGCACAATGGCAAAAAAAAAGACAGACCATATTAGAGAGAGAGAGAATGAAGTGAGAGAGAGTGACAAACTGAATGAGGCAAGATGACAAAAGTGAGAGTAGGAGAAGGGGAGAGGGAAAGACAGGGAGAGAGAGAAAGAGAGGGAGGGAGGGAGAGAGAGGAGAAACCCAAGTAGATATGAGATGGCCAGGAAAGTTTCCTGGAGAGGATTGTGGGTGGAGCCAAAGGCTCTCTCTCTCTCTCCTCATTTTCCATTTGCTCATCACCTGCCCTCGCCATGGAAACCAGACATGTGCAGTGTGGGCAGCACTGCAGTAGAATGTGAACTGGGCTTTGTAACTTTGTAACAGAGATTGCAGGTTCAAATCCTAAAATGAGCATCCCTGTTGCACTGCGAAGCAAAGCACTAATCCCAAACAGTTCTAAGGTTCTGAAAGCAGCAATCCCAGATCTTATTCTTTCCCTCTAAGTAAAGAGACACAGAGCTCTTCAGTAAGATACAGTAAGCTTTGTTAGTCACTCTGAAGGAGAGCAGCAGCTAAATGCAGTAAAGACTAAGACAGTAACTGTGGGTAATTGAAAGACAAAAACTTGATGGAACAAGGGTGGCATTCCATTACAGTCATTTAGCTGATGCTTTTATCCCTGTACAGTTGATTAAGCTTAACCTCCTTGGGAGCAATGTGGGGTTAAGGGCCTTGCTCAAGGGCCCAACAGCAATGGTGTTCTTGCTGTGGCTGAACTGGGGCTTTAACCACCAACCTCAGGGGTCCCAGTCATTTACCTTAGCCATTAGACTACAGGCTGCCACACTGGCAGTGTTTCAGTTTTTGCACTTCGCTCTGTTTTCATCGCTCTGTCGTCCCCAAGTCCACACACACACATGCACCCCCACATGCATGCATGCACACTGCACACACACACACACACACACACACACACACACACACACACGCACACTCACACACACGCACACATGCACACACATGTATGCACACATATAGTCACATAGACAAACATTAATGCACAAATTTACACATACAGTTACACATGCAAACACAGGTGCACATTTGGAAAATAAGCAGGATCAGATGGAACAAGCTTTCTAATAACAACCAAAACGACCACACAGACACAAACACACAATGAACTGTGGGAAAATGTGGCCATCCAAAAAACACAGCAAAGAGGAACACAAAGAAGAACAAAATGATTAAAAACATTCATAGGAGTAGACGTAAACATCAATGATCTATGTGTAAACGAACAGAGCAGAGGCACTGAGTGCAGCAATAAAACCCTCAACAGCCAGACCTCCGTGACTGCCCCTTGCTTTTGAACAAAGAGACAGATTAAAACAGACTATTTTTCTTCACTATTATTTTGTCTGCAGAAAGACCCGTGGATTTCTCCCCATTCTCACATTCCGGGTGAACCTCAGACTTCAGTCCTAAAAAGTTGCAGTGTCTGCAGTTTTTTTTGTGCATTTCAGCACATAATTTGTTAATTTAAGGCAGTGGTTGGCTAAAACGTCCACACAACTTGTTTGCAAGGCCTAGTTTGGCTACTAATTGAAAGGAAAACAGTAAAAACCTGAAAACTCTGAGACCCTCAAGGACTGAAGTTAATCCTGCAGACACTGCAGCCCTCCAGGACTGGAGTTAAACCTGCAGACACTGCGGCCCTCCAGGACTGGAGTTAAACCTACAGACACTGCAGGCCTCCAGGACTGGAGTGAATCCTGCCGACACTGCAGCCCTCCAGGTCTGGAGTTTAAGCCCTGTTCTCTGGTTTTCTAAAAAGGTTTAGGCTTCACAGCTCAACAATGAAGAAGGACCTCTTGTCAAAGGAATCCCCAAACAGAAACAGAAAAACCAAAGAGGGCTCAAATTTATATTGGCAGCCCTGTCTGAGAAGATGTGAGGTGTGAATCATGGGAACATAATTAAATATATATTCGAAGCGGCTCCCGGCTCTGTTGCCATTAATGTTTAATGTGAAAATTATACTTGCAGGCCAGTGAAAGACGCATAGCTTTTGTGTCCTCAATGACAATTTTCACTGTTGGAATTTCTAGAACATTCCCTAGGCTCTCATTTGTGGTTGTAATATGTGACCCATGCTGGTGGTGGGGGGGTTGGGGGCGGGGGAGCTTTATAGTTTTTTCCAGGCAGAATGACAACACTTTAGCGGTGTTTACAAACTGTGCAAACTGACTCTTGCTGTTGGCCTGTAAGCCGGTTTCCTAGATATGGTGTCACATTCAGAGAATATGTCGTTCTGCAAAGGGATCAGTGTAGAAGGAGAAAATACTACACAACAAGAAACAATCTGATTGGCCATCGCCTGATGAGTTGGCTCCTCGTTTACATAAAATTAAAAATATTTGACTTGATTCACTTTGCTCTCAATCCCACATTGCCCTATGCAAACAGCTCGCCCGAGTTCCATTGAACATGAATGGGAAAATTTCACTTGGGTTCAATGCAGTGGACACGCATCATAAAGCTGGTAAAGTTTGTTGGTCTCATTGTTCTGTAGCGGCCTCTACTGGTCAGGTCAGGTAAATGTAGCAGCATAAACACTGTGCATGGTGACTTCACCTTCCTCTAGCAACAGAAGCAGTGTGTAAATAGTGTTGTGGCTACGGCAGTGAGTCTGTTGTCTGTGCTCTCCTCCAGAAGACTATATGATGATTGTGACAGCAAATCAATCACTCAGGGTTGGGGAAAAAAGGAAGTTAAAAAAAAAAAGAATGTAAATAAACACCTTTTTTTAATCAATAATCAAAATGAACACAAGTGATTTCAGATAAATAAATTTTGGCTAAAACCTGGCTTTTAGTGGGTCAGCTATAACACATCACTTCGCAACAGACTGCATCGTGCCAGGCTGTTCTGTTGTCATGCTCACCATGTTGCCGTCACTCTGCTGGATTTTATTCTGCTGCCCCTGAGAGCACAGACTAACTCTCAGATGAGAACAGACTGCGCCTGATGATTTGTAAATATTTAAACAGGCCAGCACCCCCCCCTCCCCACTCACACACACACACACACACACACACACACACACCACACACACACACACACACACACACACACACACACATCACATCACATCACACACAGAGAGAAACACAGCCGAAACTGTGCAAACACTTTTGCTGATCTCAAAGGTCGGTCACTGTTTGCTATTTTAGGCCGTGCTGAGGTCTCAGGGAGCAGGTTTGGAACGAACCGTTTCCTCACCATCGATGCTCAAACCTTTGACGCAAAGCCTGTTTCACCTGCCATCATTTTTCTGTGGTAGCATCAAAGACACTCTATTTAGCGACCAGACAGTCAACTCAAAGGACTTTAAACCTGAACGGTTCCTTCACAGCCATTGTCAAAGGTTTGGCTCATTGTGCATATTAGGGAAAGGGAGTATGGAAGTATGTGGTTTGGGACACAGCTTTTGTCCTGCCAATCTCAACAGTTGGAATAGCCCATACATGTACATTAGGTCTTGAAACATTTTTGTTTTCTTAGCTAGCCCGTGCAAAACAAATATGGCACTTGTCTGGCGACAGACTGACGTAATAACTGTGCACCCTTTTTGACCTTCTAGCAGAAGCAACACAGGCAGTACGGATATCTGAATACAAGCTGTCAGCTGGACACCCTGGAGATCAATGATAGACACAGGTGAGAATGGCAACGTGTCTCAGCTGTCCGCTTGTGTTAAGATCACCGAAACGCATTTTAAAACCAAGCGTAAATGGGGTCACAGAGCTTCCAGCTCATCTTCAGCTCCTTGTGACTCAATACAATGGTTTGCATTCACAGTTGTGTCTCATTTCAAATTTTCTGAAGGGTTCTATGCATTTTTTTCAAACTTCCTTCAAAGGCCCAACGGACAGACGTTCTGGAACTTTACAGAACAAACAGCCATGACTCCTGAGTTCCATGTGATTTGTCAGCCAAGGGCAAAGAGAATATTCACTTCCTTGTATTCCCTAGTCAGTGTGGGAGTCTGCCCTGACTCCAAAACTCCCAGAGGGAAATTACAGGGGTGGGCGTCTCTGCAAAGTCTTTCAAAAGAGTTCTTCATGTTGCTCTCTCTCATATCCCCTCAGCCCTGATATCCCAGAGACCGGCTGAGAGTGTGTGAAATATTTTAATCTTTTTGGTGCTGGGAAAATGATCTGATCACCAGAAGACAGTCAAAGACGGGTCTGATGTCTCTCTGATAGGGCAGTTTGTCCCCGAAAGACTGCACTGCGACACGAAGCTCACCTGACTCACCTCTAATCACCTCATGATTAAGAGTGCAAGATTTTGAACTACAAGATTCATTAACTGTTAAACACTCTGGCCTGGACTTCCTGTGCTCTGAGTGGTGCCAGCAGAATTCTGATGGCAAATCTTGATTGGCTTAGGCCGTTTATGATGTCACACACCCACTGTATTGCAGGTCAGGTGGAGAGTAGTGACTGCTCATTGGTTGATTAGCAAAACACATTTTCAGATGCTGGGCAGAGTTGCACGTCATCAGCAGTACGAGCACAACATGATAAAGCTTTGATTTCATTTTTAGGTTGCAATTTATACATCGACTTTAACGTCCCCCAAATACA
This sequence comes from Albula goreensis, assembly GCA_022829145.1. Classification (NCBI taxonomy): domain Eukaryota; kingdom Metazoa; phylum Chordata; class Actinopteri; order Albuliformes; family Albulidae; genus Albula; species Albula goreensis. Next base: position 46,970,417 of record CM040743.1, on the reverse strand, counting down.
CACACACCACCGCTAAAATTAAAACATTTCCCCTCACTAAAACACTGATGTTGACCTCCAGATGTTGAAAGCATCAGCTGCACTCAGAATTCCCTGGTGAGTTTCCAGCTGGTCTGCAGTGGATCTATGGCCAGCTGAATAGTTATAGATATTTTTCCAACGTTCATCTATGAGCTTTTTACTGAGGCAGTGTTGATCCTAATTAACAGACTGCATGCCCCAAAAAACAGTATTGCTAAATATTACCAACTATTTCCTGCTCTCTCCAACTCTTTGACTGACCTTGGGCAAATACTGCTAAATATTTATGTGTACAGTGTGTGCAAATATCTGAAGAATTGACCGCTAGAACAACATTACTGTTTTAGGCTGCATGGGAATGCTATTCAAAACGGGTTTGGCCAAGTGTGACGGAGTGAAATGGGTAAGAGTGACAGGTGAGGAGTCAACCATCACTGCATTGGCTGTAAGTACAACGTTTCGGGCATGGGAAAGAAAAAACCCGCAACTCAGACGTCAGAAAGTTAACACGAGTCCGGCTGAGAAGGTGAAAAGGCAGCTGGCGGGCTGTTTACCACGTGAGCGAGCACTTCACACAAACGGCAATCCCTCTGCACACACTGTGGAGAACAGCGCTTAAAGCCACAGCTGACAACAGAACGCTTGACAGGGTAAAAAGGGACACTCTTCTAACTATGCGACTGTTTGTGGGTGTTAGCTGTAATTTTCAAACATTTTAAACAAATTCATGGACATAAAAAACATGACATTGAAATCCATAACAGTATTATATTAAGCCGTCCCTTCAACCAAATACAAAATTGTTTTTAGCTATGACTACCTATACTACCTGTATAAAAGCTACAATTTTCTAATAATTCAACAAAGCTTACTTTTCCATGGTGGACAGCAGATATCAAAACCTTTTTGATAGTTACATCAAAGCCTTTTAAAGTATTTAGGTGTATATATACACAACAAAAGCATGTGGTTCTATAAATGCAAAATCTTTACTTCATTTTCGTTAGCCAAAACAAAATGATTAAAGGATAAATCAAAGCTACAGTAGGCTACACTTAATTGTCATTTATAACAAGTTTTGTCTTCAAATTCCAAAATGAGCGTCTGTAAATGAAATGATCCTTCGACATTTGTATTCAGTACCTTCTTGTCGGGGACAATGCTTCGGACTTTAAAAGAGGTCCTGGATCCTGGCAGCATTCTGACGGCTCCTGGAGCAGCGGTGGATGTCTCGATTACGAAGCACCGGGAAACTCGATCCGCTAATGATTTGCCTGATGTCCCGTTGTCAGCAAGTAAGAGTAACAAACTGAGGCGTTTATAATGCGCTCCATTCCGTGTTTTAAAACAGCGTGACAGAGAACCGGATTTCGTTCATTTAGTTCAGCGTTTTTCGCCCGAGAGCCCCATCACGTGCGCCCGAAGGTGCACCTTGTACTGTCGTCTTTCCCCGGACTATCCCAAGAAAGAACATACAGAGAACAGAGACCGGTTTTCATTAAAAAAAAAAAAAAAAAAAAGTGGACGATGAAGGTGGGCAGCACCGTTGGTGTGGCAACGGACAGCTTTCCGATAGTTAACCTCTTCGACAGAGTGAAAATGGTGCTTGAAAGTGAAAGACCAAAGACAGTCGGTCCCAGTTCGACTTTAAAGGGCCAGATTCGATTTATTTTTCAAGAGAATGGTTTTCCGGTTTACATTCTTGCATTGTAAAGAAAAATATCTAATCGGTGCCCACATTTTATTGCTATGGTTCCATGAATAAATCAAACCTAAAAACACAGAATGGTCCGATATTCATTTGCATTGTGTCCTGTAAAACAGTGCATAGATATCTGCGAGGTAAAGGGAAATACCTCCAGTTTATCATGTGTGACGTTTATCCTATGAACCATATTAAAGTAAATAAAGTCTATAATTAGCGTAAATGAATAAGTAATGTCTATGCAACCAAACCATTTTGAATCACTATACTGTTAAGCTGTTGGTAAACTGTCAAGGTGCATTTATTGTATGCTTATAAAAAGGTTTAAGATCTTATCACTACATGGCGACGTCGGTATATTATGGAGAAAACTGGATTTGCGTTCCCGTTTGTCTGGACAGTAACGGTTAACTGAGAAGTTTCCGTTGAAATCCCCGCACGCTCCTTGTTTTTGCAGAAACCTGCTGAATTGCAGTTGAAGACTGCTGTGCTATAAGCACGTGGAAACCATTTAAATCTCAAAAGAGGGTAGTGCCCTTTTCAAGACATTACTTCGTTATTAAATGATTAATCTTAAATTTTGACAGAAAATATGTTGGCCTTACGGCACTGGCTGAACTTTCAACCTTATTTTTAAATTTTTTCCAAAAATGTCAAATACTGCTTCATTTTACTTAAAGCTGAAGTAAACAAAAACATTAGACATGGCAATTCATAATAGTTGTAAGAGTACAGAAAATTACTAACCATCATATTCAAGATTTAAAATAAGGAAGATCCAGGGTTCAGCATAACCCTGAAGGAACCCAAGACTTAACAGAAAACAGAAAATTAGGTATTAAACTGTGTGTGTGTTTATCTGGAGTAATGAAAACATCACCATCACAACTCTCCTGCTTTGTTCTCACTCTCTCTCTCTCACACACACACACACACACACACAAACACAAACAGAAAGAGGCCATCTACACAGAACAGAGCTGAAATAAAATGAGATTTTATTCAAACGGTGCAAAAAACACTTTTTTAGGACATAAAAGCGGGCGGGTGCTCTCCCCTTCCCAGAATGCACTGCTTCACAGCCAGCAAGCCTCCTCACAGGGAGAGGTCAGCGGGGGCAGAGTTAGAAGGAATTCAAACCACGCTGTTTAAGAAATTAACATAATTTTAGCGGTTTGGTGGTTTAAATACCTGCCAATTTAATCTACCCCGTCAAAACCATTATTATTGCATGTTGCTTTGCGTGGAAACAAGACTGGCTCCCACTCAGAGAAGGTGCTAGTTGGCCACTTGAGAGCGTAAAACTGCTCCATACAACAATCTTGAGACAAACGTGTAGAAATAAAATCAAACCAATCCCTCTCACAGAAATAAGAAGAGCAACAAGAGCCTTTTAGGGAGCACTGCCTCATTACAACTAATATAGTGTGTGTTAGTACTGAGAGCATCTTTAAAAAAATCAAACACAATTTAAGTAAATAAATAGTCATTAAAAAAAGAAAAGAAAAAAAGTCTGTTTGACAATGACCCGCATAGGAAAGAACACCCTCATTTTAATCAACTAAACATTCCCAACACAATTTTTTTTTTTTGAAAAATCTGGCTATAAATATATATATATTCTCACACCAGTTCCTTCTGTCAGTTTTATTTTGTCAGATAGTGAAAGTTTGTTCTGTAGAAACCCCCATGCTGAAAATCCCTGTAGTGGACCAAGCAGAGAGTCGGAGAGTCCAACCCAACAACCGCTCGATTCCACCACAAGTCCAACATCTTCAAACAAATGTGAGTTTTTTTTTTTTTGTCCATTGTAAGTCCAACAACATACATTCTAATCACTCTTTAAAACATTGTAAAACATAAGATTTGTATTTGTACAACCTCTCTCCTTTCTGAAACACAAACACAACTGTCTGTAGTCCTGTGAAGGCCCAAAGTGATTGAACGTTTTTACATGATTCCCCATTCTTTGTGCAGACGGAGAACGTGTCACTGCTGGCTATGAGGGGAAAAAAAAAGCACAAGGGCATTGAGAGACATTAAGATATAAATGCCATCGTATATTTGTATTCCTGTTTTAGTTCACCCACTGTATTGACACTTCTGAAACCCTCTTCGTTCTCTTTTGCAAGCCTCTAGTCACATGTGTGTATTCCACTCATGCATGTGTCACTCTTGTGCAGCAAACTATGACATCATCATTTAAATACATTCCTGTCAATGCCCCCCATGCCAGGTGTACCAAACGCAAAGGGCAGGATTCAGAGGGTTACTTACACACAGCAACACAACGTCATATTATGAAGTCAAAGTTGTCAGGTAGCAGATATTATGTTTTCTTGTATTGCTGTGCAGGTGAGACTACTTTAATGGAAACCCAGTATTTCAGGAGCACAAACACAGCTCCGCTACAGCAGTGCCACCCACTGGCTGAAACAGTGAACTGCATGGGAAAATGGAAACTGCTTCTGCACTTAAAAATGATATCGGGCTCTCAAAACAGGTGCAAGTACCAGAAGACAAACCGACTGGTCGAGAGTGGAGTGGTATTGCTTTCTCACTCCACTTTAGTGTTTTCTAATGTCACATCAGATCTGCGTGTTTGCCAGTAGTGCTTTTACTCACTCTCTGGCGGACAGGACGTTGGGGGTGCTTTGACACATTCCTAAAATTAAAAAAATAATAATTAACAAGGAGAGAGAACTTGGACTTTCTGCAATATAGATCAGCTAATATACATTTTGCTGACTCTGAGCTCAGGCTATGCGTACCAGGAGAAAAAAAAAATATATATCCACACTCGTCAACCTTACGTATTCATCTTAAGAAAATATAGCTTTCAAAACACACTGCATTTTAAGTCATTTGTTTTGCAATAAAGGATTTCTTTGGGTTTGTGGGGACTGGGGTTCCCCTCACAACCTTTTACAAACTACTCGTACTCGACCTCCATATCTGAACTGAGACACAAGTTTACCGGGGGTACTGCCCCTGTCCCCCACCTCCCTAAAGACCACCCCTCTCCATACGGCCACGCCCAATTTCTATTGCTTCAGTAATGGGTGACAAATCGAGCTATAAAACACCCTGACATAATACAGCGTAACAACAGTGAACCTTGTGACAAACATTCCATCTTCCATCAAGGTGATTGGTGCATATTTCTATTAAAGGCAGAGAAAGTTTTAGAGAGCAACACGGAGGGCGGGGCTACATGGAGCTGTCAATCATTTCCTTACATGAACCAAAGAGAGGACTCTGCAATCAGCACAAGGGCACTGTGATTGATTCAAATTGGTGAGGACGCACAAGATGGCTCAGCCCAATTATTTGTGTATATTCATAATTCTACGATCGTTTTTGACTTCTTTCCTGTCAGATTTGGAGCTGGTTGAATTGAATTCACTTATGAGTACCTTTATAGACAAAAATCCAGCCCCCGCAGATTAGAGACTGGTTAAATGGGCCTAAGTGATGATTTAAGGGACCTGCAGTTCCACACACAAAACACACACATTCACACACACACACACTCACTCACTCACACTCACACACTCCGCAACACAAGATTCCTCCACAAATCTCCACGTTGGGATTACAAAAAAAAGTGCTTGTTTTGTGCAGGGGGAATTTAAAAGAGGCCCCCAACCAGTGTGGTGACCTGAACGCTTGCCACATTAGACAGAAAGGAGTGGGAACGTCCAATGAGGAGGAGTAAAGGCATTGGAGGGGAGGGGCTTCACAACCTCTGTCCAATAAGAACTGGTGGGTGATGTGGATGACATCATATCTGTCCAATTAGTGAGCAAAATGACACTTTCCAACAGACACAGAGGTTTCATGAACCCCATTAGGGTGGAGCTACAGCTGTCAATCAATGTGTTTGAACCAATCAAAAACGATTACACTCCACCACCAACGTATTAATTGGTCCAAACAGTTGAGCGACAGATATTGAAACCTCAACTGTCCCATCACTAATTTAAGGTGCTGCTCTGAAAAGCCTAATTTTAAGGTCCTGTTCTACAGCTACAAACAAAGGTAAGCAGAATGGCACCGGAACATTCTCTGAGTCAAGCCTTCAGCATTTTCTTTCCCATCATCTCCCAATTTCTGATAATAATCAAAACCAGATACAAGTCACAGCATCAGTTAAACCCCTCCTTCAAAGAAAAATAAAATATGAAATAAAACAGAAAAGCTACATTCTGAACTCATTCCGATTAAAAAAAACAAAAAAAAGCAAATGGATTTGAACATTTGGTTTACATTGAGAGGAGAAAGTTATAAAATTTAGTGAATATGAAGTTATGAAACAAAATTGTTGTTTGAAAAAGTGAATCATGTATGGTGATTTAAAAAACTGTTTGGCATTTGGGGGCAGAGGACCTCCTCACTGGCATTCTCTCATAGCCATACTGAAATACTGATAAACCATCACCGACCCCCGCTTACAGGTGTGGCCATTCTCCTCTGATCTCAAGTTTAGACAAATTACAGGAATTTGATAGGAATGGTCTTTCCCCAGTGCAGAGTACATTCTGTTGCTGTTGAGGTCTCTGTCCACTGGGTGGCGCCAGAGGAGTGTCTGTTTCATTGCCATGTAGTCAACTGTTGCAGGATGTAGCAGTGGGTGCTGGGCTGTGATTGGCTAAGTACTGTGGGGAAATGGGGGGTGTGGGGGGTGGTCATCGAAACAAGAGGTCAAGGGTCACTGGTTTCTTAAAGAGCATAATGAAATTTGAAATTGCTAAAAACAAAGGAATAAATTAAGTTTAAAAAAAAAAAAAAAACTGAAAAAGAAATCTCCTGGAGGGTGCAACAAGTTGGCAAACCTCTCCAGAACTACTCTGAGCCCCATATCCCACCCGGAAACATTCGTCTGTCAGACAAACAACATCAACCATTACCACGACTGCTGAATCTGCTACGGGCAGATCGTCTGTCCACATAGCTGAGTTTGGGAGATGAGTTCTGGGCCGAACACACTTGGCTTATTATTATTATTATTATTTTAAATACAAAACGGGGAGAAGGGGGCATTGTCCGAATAAAAAAAGGGAGATGGAGAGATGGCAGTGTCCGTTCAGAATGGAGGGAGGGGAGAGAAGGAGAGGGAGGGAGTGAGAGAGAGAGTGGCCATGGTACAGAGGTAGAAAACCCCACTTCTACAAGTGCTGCCATGCATTTGCTCCACCCATACTCTGCACCAGCTGATCCTTATTACAGCTTTTCACCCAGGTGGGCTTAAACAGAGTTCAAAGCTGTAAACTCATGTAGAAGTGTTCAGCCCAAAAACTAAGCCCCTTTTTTCCATTTAAAAAGCTTAATTTGGACGAGTTTTTAACTGGAGTTTAGGAGTGAGGGGGCTGTTTGTTATTTCGAAGCTTTCAATAGTATTCAGTGAGCATTCACAGCTACAGAGCTTTCGTTTTTGCAGTGCATTTGCTGTGCAGGGCTCAACACTGCGGGTTATTGCTAGACTGAGCTCGGCCGGTTTAGTGCAGGGGTGGAGCAGATACAGGGCTGCGCTCGCACAGTCTGGAGCTCAGGGTTTGAGTTCCACCTCCTCCCGTTTCCGCGCGTCAGAACCTGTGCACGAGCGTGCCGGTGTTGGCGCTGGCGGCCACGCTCTCGGCCTCCCTCCTCTTCAGCGCCTCCCTGTAGCAGCAGGAGCAGTAGTCCCCCGTTTCGGGGTGCCCGTAGAAGTTACAGGAGGGGGTCCTGCATCGGGGCTGTAGCCCCGCGGACGCCACCACCGCCCCCCCCAGACCACCCGCCAAACCCGCCGCGCTCCCCACCGAGTAGTGCCTCATGGGGGGGCGGCCATCCGACCCCGGGCCCAGCCCCGAGAGGTAGTCCGGAGGCGGGGCGGGGGCGGAGTCTGTGTGCTCGGGCAGAGGGTACGGCCGCTGGGGCAGGATGTGGTACTGGGACGTGTGCTGTAGGGGGCAGTGTCGTGGCAGGGTGGCGTAAGACGGCAGGCCCGGGTACGAGGCCGAAGAGGCCCCGCCTGCCACCTGGCGACGCGTGTCCTGATAGCTGGGCGGCGGGTGGAGCGGGTGGGCGTGGCCGAGGGCGGGGTTTGGGGCGAGGGCGGGGTTTATGAGAGTCGGGCGGGGGATGGTATAGGGCTTGTAGGAGGAAGAGGAGGACGACGAAGACGAAGACGCGGGCAGGGAGGAGGATCCGTCCGTCGTCGACTCGCCCTTGAAGTCGTGGCAGCGGTAGGTCCCACAGGGATCCGCCCCTTCCTTCCTGGCCTGCGTCCCATTGGTGGACGGGGCGGGCGTGACCACCGCTGCCGCCGCCGCCTTGCGCTCAGCCTCCCTCCTCAGGTCGTGCTCGGCGCGGAAGCGGTCCTTCGCGTCGGCCAGGTACCGCTGGATCATCTCCTCCTGGTAGGGCTGGCGGTTGCTGGTGGTGAGGAGGCCGGCGAATATGAACTTCCTTTCGCCCTGCATGGCGGCTCGCAGCAGCCCCAGGCTCACCTTCACATCCGGACCGTACTTATAAGGCTCCCCTCCGGCCACGCCCCCATTCTGCCGCTCACTCCCTGACGACGGCGAACCCTTCCCAGAATCCCCCGAGCCCGACCCCCCAACCCCCTGCCCGGAACTGCCGCCGTCCTTGCTGCCCTTCCGCCCTTTAAGTCCTCCCTTCTTCTTTTTCTTCTTCTCCTGGCTCTCGTCCGAGGCTTGCTTGGCTCCGCCTCCGGCCCCGCCCCCTGCTCCCCCAGGCCCCGCCTTATCCCCTTTCATGAGCCCGCCCACGTTCTTCTTCAGCTTGCTGCCCAGACTCTTCCCAAAACTGCCCAGCTTATTGGCCACCGAGTCCGCCCTCTTCTTGTCCTTCTCCTTCTCCTTATCCTTGTCTTTGCCGACCTTCTCCTTGGCGTTCGAACCCGGGCCACCAGCAGAACTGGAGCTGGAGGCGGAGGACGAGCTGGACGAGGGTCCACCCTGGCCGTCAGGCTTGGCCGCCGACCCATTGGTGCTGGCCCCGCCTCCGTTCCCGCCGTTGCCATTGGAGCTGCAGACGGACTCCTTGTCGGACTCGCCGGAGTCAGGAGGCGTGCGTGCCTCGTCCCCCGCGGAGGCTGTGGGAGACTCAGGCTGGGCCAGCGGGGCCTGGGGGGGGAAGAGGGGGAGAGAGAGAAACACTGAGGCATCTGTTAAAAAGCAGTCTGTTGTTACTCAGTTTATTGGACAGACGTATCAGCCAATCGGCTGCACACCATGTTAATTAGGAGTCTCGCTCTGCTTGACCTGGCACCGACCTTCAAGGCCGCAGGACCAGGTGAGCACAGGTGTCCTGAGAGAGGCTGGAGGTCACACACTCACCTGTGTGTCGCACGGCAGGGGCAGCCATTTCACCGTCATGTAGCTGTGCAGCAGGTACAGCTTGGCCTCCAGCGACACAGTGACACTAGGGGGCGACACAACGGACACGGTGACATCTTAACGTCTTCCTCTGGACTTCAGCACAGCTGTGTCAGTTTCATTTTTTCAGATCAAATTTAAGAAACATACCTATTGAAAAGCTCTTATAATCTTTTATTATATTTTCTTAATTCTTTATTACTTTTACATTTTTTTCTATTTTATAAATCTTTTTTTCTAATACATTTTATTTCATAATATGTATACATTAGTAACTTATCCTGCTCTGTTTTGATATATCTGTGTGAAATCCAGCTCATCATAACTCAACGGTGCTATACGAGCAACAATAACAACAACAACCTAAGCCCTCTGGCCTCGTCCTCGCCCACACGCTCCAGGAAGGTACTCTGAGTGTCTCCTCCCGTTATGTAATCAGCTGTAAGGCTGGGGATTGGCTGGACTTATCGTTTAGCCAGCGGCTAAGGCTCTGAGATCATCAAACTGAACCATAACACGCTCAGCAGCTGAAGAATTGCTAATTAACCAAAGGAAAAAAAATAAATAAAATGAGTGAAAACCACCTCTGCTGAGATGGAATAAAAATTCACTGATAGATATGAACATGACAGCCACACACACAGTCTCTCTTTCTCTCTCAGTCACACACACCACACACACAAAAGCAGAGTGAAATAGCACAGATCCTCTCTGGCACTTCCAGGTTGGGGTGTATATTTAGCGGACGGCTCCATTCACTGCTCAATTAGGGATAATCCTGCTTAATCCCTGCCACTCACACTCCACGTCGCGGCTCTCTGCAACGCGCTAACGCAGGCAGGGCTCAGGGTGACAGGGTCACTACGTTTAAATGCTAATGCTTGCTGACCTGTGAACTTACCTTTACAGCCTATACGCTAACATGCTAATGTGAATGCACCTTTACCACCTATAAGCTAACATGCTAATGTGAATGCACCTTTACAGCCTATAAGCTAACATGCTAATGTGAATGCACCTTCAGAGGCTATGCGCTAACTTGCTAACAGGAAATCCTGGTGCAGTAGCTGGCGGCAGCCGAGAGGCGCTGTTCCCTGTCTTGGCATGCCAGACCGTACCGTACCTGGCCAGCTTGACGTTGTCCGTGTCGTCCTTGCCCCACTCCCAGTCCTTCCCGGGGTCAACGGCGAAGTGTACCGGCAGCAGCCGGTGCTCAGAGTCCAGCAGCGGGATCACAGCTGAGAGAGAAAGCCGCACTTTAGACTACAATACAGACCGAGACTACAATAGACACAGACTACAACCGCGCTTAGACTACAATACAGACCGAGACTACAATAGACACAGACTACAACCGTGCTTAGACTACAATACAGACCGAGACTACAATAGACACAGACTGCAACAGCGCTTAGACTACAATACAGACCGAGACTATAATAGACACAGACTGCAACAGCGCTTAGACTACAATACAGACCGAGACTACAATAGACACAGACTACAATCGCGCTTAGACTACAATACAGACCGAGACTACAATAGACACAGACTACAATCGCGCTTAGACTACAATACAGACCGAGACTACAATAGACACAGACTACAACCGCGCTTAGACTACAATACAGACTGAGAGTACAATAGACACAGACTACAACCGCGCTTAGACTACAATACAGACCGAGACTACAATAGACACAGACTACAACCGCACTTAGCGGGCTGACCTTGCTCTTTGGCGTTGTCCTGCTGCTCCATGGAGACCAGGGCAGAGAAGTGGGCCTGGTCGTATGCCAGGACCAGCGGGGACCGATGGCACTTAGCAGCGGGCACCTCTAGGGGCAGGTAGATCCCGCCGAATGGGATGGGCGCAAATGCTGGCAGGGGGACAGGAGGGAGGGGGGAGGGGAGATTTTTAGGAAACCAGATCCATGATGTTTGGAATGAACAATAACACTCAAAGCACAGAGGGCCAGACCTGTCCCCTCGGGCGAGGTTTGTTGGTTTTCAGGCATCTAGAGCTGAAGAGGGAGGGCTGAAGGTTCTGACATTCTTCTCATGCTTTGGCTTAGATAACAATTACCAACCCCGCCCCCACCAGCCCCACCCCCACCAGCCCCACCCACACTAGCCCCGCCCCCCACATCTTAAACCATTAGTTCATTTCCTGAACACACGCATGGACACGCACACACACGATAGCTGCAACCCTTTAAGATTCAGATGAATTTGCACCGCACTCTGTATTCCTTTTTAAGGACTGCACAAAATCCATACAGCTGGTGCACGGCTATGAGTCAGAACACTCGCAGCCTGATGACAGAGACTGAGATAGCCAGAGAGAGAGAGAGAGAGAGGGAGGGAGGGAAGGAGACAGAGAGAGAGAGAGAGCGGAAGGGCAAGACTGAGATAAACAGGCTTTGTCTAATTCAAACAATCGCCTTTCAGAGCAAACAGATTCCCAGGGGGAGCACCAGAAAGGGAGACGGCATTCAGTCCTGAGGGTGTGGCAGTGGCCACCATCTGTAGGTGGGTACATACACACTGCATCACATACACACACAGGTGAGTATGTGAGGCAGATCAGGGTGCACAGGTGAGTATGTGAGGCAGATCGGGGTGTACAGGTGAGTACGTGGTATAGATCGGGGTGCACAGGTGAGGTGAGTGTGGTACAGATCGGGGTGCACAGGTGAGTACGTGGTACAGATCGGGGTGCACAGGTGAGTATGTGGTACAGATCGGGGTGCACAGGTGAGTATGGGTACAGATCACAGGTGAGTATGTACAGAGGCAGATCGGGGTGCACAGGTGAGTAGATGTGCACAGGTGAGTATGTGGTAGATCGGGGTGCACAGGTGAGTATGTGGTATAGATCGGGGTGCACAGGTGAGTATGTGGTATAGATCGGGGTGCACAGGTGAGTATGTGGTATAGATCGGGGTGCACAGGTGAGTATGTGGTATGCAGATCGGGGTGCACAGGTGAGTATGTGGTAGATGCACAGGTGAGATGTGGTATAGGGGTGCACAGGTGAGTACGTGGTATAGATCGGGGTGCACAGGTGAGTATGTGATGCAGATTGGGGTGCACAGGTGAGTATGTGGTATAGATCGGGGTGCACAGGTGAGTATGTGATGCAGATCGAGGTGCACAGGTGAGTATGTGATGCAGATCGGGGTGCACAGGTGAGTACGTGGTATAGATCGGGGTGCACAGGTGAGTATGTGATGCAGATCGGGGTGCACAGGTGAGTATGTGGTATAGATCGGGGTGCACAGGTGAGTATGTGATGCAGATCGGGGTGCACAGGTGAGTATGTGGTATAGATCGGGGTGCACAGGTGAGTATGTGGTATAGATTGGGGTGCACAGGTGAGTATGTGATGCAGATCGGGGTGCACAGGTGAGTATGTGATGCAGATCGGGGTGCACAGGTGAGTATGTGAGGCAGATCGGGGTGCACAGGTGAGTATGTGATGCAGATCGGGGTGCACAGGTAAGTGTGTGGTATAGGTCGGGGTGCACAGGTGTGTAAGAGAGGTACAGGGTGTGCTGAGATTTGGGGGGTACGGCGCGTTCTCAGAGCAGGCCTTACCCTCTCCTCCTGAGTCTCTCAGCATGGTGTCGGCCACCACTACAATGGGCCGGCGCAGCACATGAGACAGGATAAACACATGCAGCTCCTCCAGACTCTCATACACCGGCTCCTCGGAGGACTCCGGCCTACCCAGGGGGCACAACAGCACAGACCATAGAGTTCATTACATTGTGCCCTGGACTATATACTGACTGCAGTACCATGCCAACCATAAAGTTCACTACATTGTGCCCTAGTCTGATACTGACTGCAGTACTACACAAACCATAGAGTTCACTGCATTCTGCCAGATCCTGATTCTTACTGCAATGCTTCACCAAACCAGAGTTCACTGCATTGTGTCAGGAACTAATGTGGCACAAAATCTGATTCTTACTGTAATATTGCATCAACTGCAGTCCGCTTCACTAAGCCAAGGTCCGGTGAAAATCCTGCACTTAACGCAGCGCTACAGCTACTAAACCCCCAGGGATTTACACATTTAAATAGACTTTTATTGTTTTTATACTCTCTGAAAGTGTCTCCGACAGCAAACAGCATGGGAATCGGATCATGAATGTTACACACCTAAACATCTATTATTTATTCATTTATAGTTTTTAGACAGGTGACAAAGCCCCAGTGAGACAGGCCAAAAAATGACAGACTAATTTAATAAACAAAATGATTGAATTACTGGATAACATGCAGATTCTGTGATTACAGAGGACAACGAGACAACAGTTCACTCAGTATTTCATATTTCATGTTCCGTATTTCCTCATCCCCTCATTTCTTTCATATTTCATATCTTCGCATTTCTGACCGCTACAAAATGTGTCAAACCAATGTTTTGAATGGTGTGTAAAGATCCTCTCAGCTATCTTTGAAACCCCTCTGAACTCCTAGACACAGTGAACCAACATGGGCTGTCATTTCCCTTCCTGCCCAGCAGGGGGCAGTGCAGGCTGGGCTCCTACCCTGTGCAGTTGCTGCTGCTGTTGGTGCTGTAGTGTATCCGTGGTTCACTGGAGGCCAGCTTCAGCAGCTCATTCCACTCCTTCTGCCATTCGTCCTCCGTGTAGACCAGACCAGACTGGACACACACACACATACACACACAAACGGAAGTATAAGCAACTGAATGTTTACCTGTGCTGTATATTTTCCTTAAGCTTTGTTACTATTTGTTTTGGCAATCATGTACAGCAATAATGTAATGTTGTATGTATGGCCAGTTGGCATTTTTGAAACCCTTGAGACCGGCCCACTGGCAGACACCCTTCACTGTAAAGGAATACGATTTTATGGTCTTTACTTTTTAACCCAAACGATTGGTGGCTGGCGTGAAGACACCCTTCACTATAACAGAATATGATTGGATGGCTGTTGTATTCTAACCCACGCGATTGGCCGGTTTTACTGGGCTCACCTCCTTGTTCTGCTGCGTCTGTTGCCACCTCCACCTCCTCTGCAGGGCCTCCCTCTCCTCCCCGTGGTCCATGAGTGCATGCAGAGACTTCCGCAGCATCAGGTCGCGGTCATGGAAACCCCACATCCCTACAGGGACCCGTAAATATTCAGGCACTTAGACCCGCTCATGTTTACATTCTGGCTTTTAACAAACGTTCACATTCATTTAGCAGACGCTCTTACCCAGAATGGAGGACGCTAAGAGCACCCACCTGATTATGAGTAATGGAGCCAGACCTTAGCCAGCCACGTTTCCCCAACTAGCAAATACTTTAGCAGCAGCTCACAGAACTATACATACGAGGTGTGGCTATTAAACAACGAGACTGGGCTTATGTAAGTCGAACCACAGCGCGCACACAAACCACGTGGTATACATTGACCAAACCAGAGTGTGTGAGGGTGAATGTGAGGGTGAGTGTAAGAGTGTGTGAGGGTGAATGTGAGGGTGAGTGTAAGAGTGTGTGAGGGTGAATGTGAGCATGTGTGACAGCGTGCATGACCGTGTGTGAGAGGGTCAGTGTCTGTGTGTGTGTGTTTGTGTGTGTGTGTTTATTTTAACGATGATGAAAGAGATACAGAGCAGGATTTTACAGTTAGTTAGCTGGCTAACTCTCATAAATATTTTGAAAAACTCAAGGATTTCAACCAATTGAGTTTCACCCAGTTCAAAATATTTACGCTAAGCTGCCCGGCTAACGCCTTGATCTGACTTCATGAGATGCCAGTTCGCAAAGACCCAATAAACACAGCCAAACACAGGGACAGCCCTGGTGACTGGCTCAGCAGTCTGACAACAGAGGTCCAATGGGGTGTGTCATTGTAGGTGATTGGCAGGCTGCTCACCCAATGAGGCTGCGTGCAGCAGGCAGTTACCGTCCCCACTGGTTGCCAGGGGCAGCAGGCTCTGGCAGCTGGCTCCTACACGGGTCCACCAGTTGAGGCGACCTGAGGGAAGACCAGGTAACAGGTGAGGTCACGGGGTTAAAAAAAAAAAAAAAAACTTCTCACACACACAAACACACACACACACACACACACACACACACGCACACAGACACGTACACACACGTACATACGCACACACACGCATACAAACACAGACACAAACACAGGCACACATGAATCCATATTTGAGCCATCCAATGACAATAAAAAAAAAAAAATGGCCAGGATCCACTTTCTTTTTTTTTTTTTTAAATGGTTCCGTTTAAGTAAACAGTGAAACGAAATTAAGATGAGAATAAATGATTTGTTTAGACCTCCTTAAGTAAATGGACCACAAAGAGGCCATTCACTTCTAATGCGTGCGCCTGCTTTATAATAACATTCTGCCTGCGCCAGCTTGGATGGCCTCCAACCGCCCGACTGCACTGTGTGTGTGTGTGTGTGTGTGTGTGTGTGTGTGTGTGTGTGTGTGTGGGCGTGGAGCACAGGGCAATCACGGCTGAGATTCTTTCATTGCAAACACTAGATCATTCCTCCTCTCCACCCTCCCTTGAACCCCAGTATGGTATGACAACAACTTCCACAGCCAAGCTTCTCAGATTTAAATTAAAAAAAAAAAAAAACACGACAAAAAACTCTACAAAACACTTTCTACCACAAACTAATTACACATTGAAATTTGGCATTCTGAAATAAGGTGAAGAAGGGGGTGAATCAGTCAAGCGCTAATGAATTAAGTGACTTTGTGATTCTCAGGCATTTGCAGCAAGTTCCAAATTACTCGAGGCTGTGTGAACGAACAAGACTGACTTCTGGTTTTTGGTTTGAGTTCTGCCTACCGTTTGAATACATGTTCACTAAAGTTATGGACAAACAAATCTGTTCGGATATGTTTTAAGGCAAGAACAAGCCACAGGCTTCAAAATATTTAAAAAGAAGTAAACAGCATGAAAAACATCAAGGGTCATTGCCAGGTCATTAAAAAAAAACCACACGGTCTGTCCTTGACCATCACTGTCAATAAATTTCTTTTTCTCATTTTGGTTTTCTTCTGCCTTGCATCTTAAACTGAACTCGAGATGACCGGGACTCACAGCACACAGCACACAGCACGGCAGAGAGGCGATGGACTTGTTTTTCAAACCCCAGTCGTCTCCCAGTTTGGAACACCTAGTTTGTTTGTATTCATCATCGCTGCAAGCACTTCTGTGAATTCGGGAGAGAACGCTCTCTCCTCAGAAACACAGGCCGTCAGCAGCTGCTTCCTTCTCACTCCGAACACTGCCAATTAAGCTCACACTGACTCTGAGTCACAGGACACATCCTGTGCGGCGTTCTGCCAGCAAGCTGCACGCCTCTGCATGAACAGAGGGGGGCACTGGTGAGCAGTGACTCCAGCGACACTATTCCAGATTCCGCTCCAACCAGCAGGGACACCGACTACAACTGCTGGCACTAGCATGGTCCGAGCTGGGTAACAATTATGATGACGATAATGATGATGAATATGATGTTTATTTTTGGTATACCACCTTGCCACACAGCGGGCTGTCTGAGGTACTTCACACAAACATGAAGGAGAAAATACATGTTCAAAAAGAAAAACCGTACCGGCCTGCTCCAGCGCCACCATCATGGACTGCTCGATCAGATCCCTCTCTATGAAGCTGCGGAAGTCGTCCCGGTACACCGTGAGGTCAGGCAGCTGGAAGGTGCAGAGGGGCGTGTCCAGCAGGGGCTCGCTGGCGCCCCCTGGCCCCCCGGCGGTGCTACTGTTTGACACATGTGAGCGGGCCAAGGTCACGATGGTGGAGCTGGCGTGCGAGATGCCTCTGGAGAGACGCTTCTCTGCTCAAGCAAAAATAAAAATAATTACATATAAATAAATTTAAACATAAACATGCTACGAAGAGCAAAGGGGGGAGGAGTCAAAGAGTGGGAGTGTGAAATGGGTGGAGTTACAGTAATAATGGTATTATAGGGGTGGGGTTAGGGACACAATGGAGATAACTGGGCGGAGTGATGATGTCATGGTGACTCACAGGTGAGGATAGGCTGAAGAAGGCTGTAGCCACGCCCCTTACCTTGCACCACGTCGTCTTGCCGGTGGAGCAGGGGCCGTGCCGTTCGGGGCACCTCTTTCTCGGGGGGGCGGAACCCCCTCTCATCCCCGAAAGTGTAGGACAGGTTCCCTGCGTTCACCTGCCGCAGCTGCTCAAAATCGCTCAGCGCCGCAGTCAGGTCCCAGTTCTTACCTGCGGGACAAAGAGTGACCGAGGTCATCGCCCTGTAGCGTGGAAGGAGGCTCTGTATGTGTGTGTGTGTCTGTGTGTGTGTATACAAACATGTACTTATGTGTGCAAGTGCATGTGTGTGGGAGATCGTCAGTGTATGTGCAATGCTATCTAGATCTGTTATTAACATGTGACATTTTTTAATCCAATCAAGATGATCACACATTTACAGGGGTCAGGGGTCAGGGGTCAGGGGTCAGGCGAATGGCTGACTGAAGGGCACTGGCTGACTGCAGTCTCCCCACACAGGAGCAGGGAACTCAAAAGTGGGGTGCCCCCGCTGGGGCCTTTTTGGGGTCTCACCTTCCAGCAGGTCCCTGGCCAGGCCCGGTTCTGCCCCAGTGGAGCGGACAAAGTCTGACAAGACCGCGTCCATGTCCACGGTCATGTGATCCTGAACACAGTCATGTGATCACCACCGCAGTCATGTGATCATGAGGTCACACCGCGGTGGCAGTGAGCGGGGGAGGGGCTGAGAGCCAGGGAGTCGGACTCCCTCCCCACTGATTGGTCTGCGGGAAGGGGGGAGGGGCGGGGCAGTAGAGGCGGGGCCTTTCCTCTCCTCTTCTCCTGGGATCAACACTCGCAATCACACCTGAAGGAGATAAAGAGAGAGACAGGAGAACAAACAAATGAACATTAAATGTCAAAATAATCTTGTGGCCTCTCTCTGCACATGAGGTTCTTTATGCAAAGGCAAACAACACACACACAGTTGCACAGTACTGTATACAGCTCTCATATTACCCAACAGTTACAAATCACCCCCTTCAAGTCTATAAGCAGGGAAAGTGTTAGCTGACCCGACATGACCCCACTGAACACCTGACAAGCACACACAGTGTAGGCTGGTGGCAGACAGGTCATTTTAAGCCTCCAGGTCTGACATTCGTAGCAGGTGTGCTTCGATCCCATTGAGGGACAGAGGGTGAGATTTTATCCCTTGTGTTGACCTTTGACCTCAACCCCAGGTCAGAGATCAAAGGCAAAAGGCCCATGTAAACTCATCAATCATCTTTAAAAAAAAAAAAAAAAATTGACTTTGGAAACTGGTGTGTCAGATTTCCCTACAACTGACAGACTTGGCATTGATTAAGTCACTAGGCCTACATGGGTTTCATACACAAAATGTGCTCAGATTTTTATACATGCAGACAAGCATGACCTCAAAAAACCAAAAAAAAGTTGTTTTCTCAATTTCTTGAACTGCCACAGAAAAAGTCACACAGAACAAAAGATATTCCCTAGATAGTGGGGTCTTGCTGAGTGCTGTTTGGATAGAGTGCAGTTGACAGTTGGTTTTTTGAAAATTCAAACCAACAACGAACAACAGCTCTGGAATTCTGGGGTTTTGGATATTGTTTTACTAAGCTACAAAGACCTTCATACATCCCAACTGAAACCGGAGCCATGGATTGCTCAGACCTCAGCAAACCTATCTCATGATAACAAACCGTACAGGAAACCACGGACATACCAAACCTCCAGAATCACCAACGCTCCAGAATCAAAAAAAATACAAAAAGCTGATTCTGTAAGTATCAACAGGACAAGAAGAACTTGTAAGTATCATGTGACAGGAGAGCACAAAAAAACAGCAGCTAGTTCAACTTCTGGGTCTTGCGCTTCAAAAAGCTAGTCCCTTTATTTTAAATTGTACTGAAACATCAAACAACCATTTCTAAATATTCTGCAGTCAATCAAAAGATTGTGGGACAGGATGTTTTGGGATGGTGGCAGGAACCCAGAACAGCGGCTCACATGTCTGACCATAAGGCAGGGAAGAGGCTACAGCAAACTTCTGTGAACTTTTGCGAACTCTGCTAACTACAGTGAGCTCCAGCTTTAAATGGAGAGGCAGGACGAGGCCATAATGACCACATACAGGGGAAGGAGTTCAGGCAGGGGGGGGGGGGGGGGGGTTCAGTCTGAGGGCTACAAGTCAAAGAGAGCGGTCTGGGCTAAGCTCTCCTGCCAGGCTCGCACAGAACAAGCCACACCAAAAAAAAAAAAATAAACACACGCACACAAAGATGGCTCATGGTGTTCTCTCTCTCCATCCTCCGTCTCTTGCTAAACGCACAGGCAGTGACATCACCTGGGAATTTTCCTTTCACGCCGCGTCGGCCTGCAGAGCCACCCTCATTATTCTTCCCCATCTCTTATTTCTATGATTATGGTTATCGTTATTGACAGTGAAAACTTGTCGACTCCTCTGGCGTCAGTTTGTTCCAGTGCCAGATTTATGATGTCACCCCCACACACACACACACACACACACACACACACACACACACACACACACACACACACACACACACACACACTCTTGCCTGCATGTTGGTCTCCACTGGATCACCCTTGACTGCCCTCTCTTAATACTGCACCCATATGAGTCACAGCCTCTCTTTCTCTCTCCTAGGCCATACCATACCTTTCACCCACTACACTCTCTCCTTCCCCTTCTCCCTGTCTTTGTCCTTTCCCTCTCTCTCTCTCTCTCTCTCACTCACTCTGCCTTTCTCCCACACTCAACTCCTTCTCCCTGTTTTTCTGTTGCCCCCATCTCTCCCCCTTCTCCCTTCTATCTGTCCCTCTCTCTCATACTTCACTTTCTCTCCCTCTCCTTTTCCCTTTCTCTCCCCCTCCTCCTACTGACAGCCTCAGAGAAACAGAAGCAGAGACTCAGCACAGCCACCTCCCACCCCCACAGCCCTCCGCCCCAAAAATAACTTTCACTCCCAGCTGCTTTCACCAAGCCCCTTGTTCACACCTCAGATGACCCACACTGCCTTGCTGCACTCCAGCCGGTGCTAACCTCTAAATGCTAAACGCTGAACACTCAAGCAGAAGACCTCAAAGCCATAAATACATGTAGCAATCAGGTACAGAGCATGCTGGTCTTTGTAGTTTTTTCAGCTCTAATTGATCAGTTATCATGATCAATTCTCCCTCTGCTTCTGGGGTGTGAATTTGTTGTTGATTTTAATGTGCAGAGTGCAGCAGATTCAGTAGCTCACCAGGACCTGGGCTGACTACCCCCACCTCCCTGACCAAAGATTTAAGAGCACTTTAAAATGGAGTAACTTCTTCTGTAGCGTAAGACACACAAAACGCAGCACTAACAACATTTCACATCCAGTACAATAAAACCTTGAAGACACCAAAAAAAAAACAAAACAAAAAAACCACATTCAATACCTCGCCACACCCTCGGTCAGCTTCAAGCGCAGCGACTTCTGAGTGCAGCTAATAGGGTTAAGTGAAACACCCAAACAGATTTAAGCAGTACGGGAGTACAGCGCATTCCGCTGCAGACTCGTTTCGGGGAAAGGGACGGCGGCGGCACTGCTAATGCGAGGAATCCTTTAATGACGTTCAGAACTCTTCTCTCCATACTTCACCGCCCTGGCCTCGGTTATTACCGATTCGCTGCAACACGACTCAGCAATTCTTCCCGCCCCAGACGTGACTAAACGGTTTTACCCGCCGAAAGGCAGAAAAGCAAAAGTAACATGCGGAGATGCAGAAATGCAGAAATAACTGAGCGTGTGTGTTTTTTTTAAGAGATTAACCCTGTACATCATTTGAGTCATTCAATTTAATCTTAACCAATAGTTTAGGGAGAGCCGCTGTCTGACTGTGTCATATGCTGCTAAAATAAATTTTTAAAAAAAAAGAGAAAGAACTATCTGATGTTAAGGTCAGTTCTGAATGTCCTGAAATGTCTTGAACTAGTAAGTGAAGGTCACGGATTAGCGGAAGCTAAACTGAGGTCATGGAACTAGCCAATGGTAAGCAAAGGTCATGAACCAGGCACTGCTAAGCTAAGTTCATGAACTTGCTTGAAGGTACGCGAAGGTCCGAACGTCATGGACCTTCCAGACGTGACCTTGTACGGTTATAAGGGCTTTATCACATACTGTACTGGTACCAATATCACGACAATACTGGTGCTGCTTCCTCAAGCTAAGGCCACCTGTAGCTCATGCATCACAACTCATTTTTCTGGCCTCCTGCCTGGTCGTCATCCTTTTTCCTCACTCACTATTGTAACTTTTATCCCGCCATTATGATTCCCATGTCACGGGTGGCCCTAACAGCTACGGGCCATTTTCATTTCACTTACTCAGTAAACACCCTGACTTACTCTGGGATAAATTTAATCTACTTTCATGCAAAAAAAAAAAAAAAGGCTAAAGCAAAAATTCTCCCAGGAAAACAATAAAACCAGAAAGCAAACAGGTATCAGCTTCTGAATGGTAGCAAGCCAGAAGTAAACACAAACACATACACCATCCACAGCTTGCAGTAAACTACATCCCAATCCTCTGATTTCTGATAAATGGTCTAAATAACTCCAACTGAGTGGACCTGTGGGGAAAAAAAAACCTGACGAAATGATAAAATGTTCAAACCAGCTACCTTTTCACCTTCATCACTGTTTAAGGAATCAGGTAATCTTGGGAGCTACAACAAACTCAAACATCAAATGAAATTGACATTCCTCCATATGTCTCATAATTGTGATGTCATAGTCATAAGCATGAAGAGTTTATGTAACAACCAATCATGAGGCATGAAAACAGAACAGAGTGGATACCAGAAGGGCTACTGTCCAAGCCCCTAAAACACACAAACTGTGGACTGTGAGGGTGTGGGAGTGTTTTTTTTTTTTTTTTGGAAAAGCTTAAACACACCTCAGGGCAGACGACTTTTTGGAAGAGTCTTGCCCAAGTCCAGGGGAGGAAATGATGTCAGTGTGTTTGGTGTTTGTTTACGGTTTTGTTTCTAAACCAAACATGCAATCCACACGGTTCTTAGCCATGGTGTAACGAGCTTCAGCCGCCTACCTGGGTCAACACAGCCCCCTACGAAAGCTATACTTAACCTCACTGTAAACTTCCTCCAATCCAGAGTCTAGACAGCCCAAAACTTTCCAGTACATCCCATCAGTCAAGAAACTAAATTTTCGCCTGTCGCTTGCCACAGTCTGGCAATAAAGAGATTATGCAATGTAGCAATAAATAGACTGTGTGTTTTTATGCTTTACGCAGTGCCAAAGGTTATCGGACCTGGGGTACATGTGCTGTAGGCTTAGCAGATGTACAATAATGTCTGGCTATACAGCTACATCCTGCTCATACGTCACTACGCCTCAATAACAAACACCATTTATTATGATGATTATTTAAGTAATCGCAAGATGACGTTTAAATGCAGGGTTTTGTTCTCAGGATTGTTCTCCAAAGCTGCCCTCAAGCTAGAATATGAAGATCTAATAAAATAACTCTCACATAATTTCAACACGCAGCTCTTATGAGGAGCACTCATATGCAAACACACTCACTCTCACTGCCACTCTGTCACACTCTCTCTCTTTCACACTCACACACACACACACACACACACTCTATTTCTCACAGTCACTCACACTCTCTCTCACAGTCACACACACACTCACTATCACACATACTCACACTCACTCACACTCACACACACTCACACTCACACAAACTCACACTCACACTCACACTCACACTCACACACTCGCGGAGTTTTTCTTCAGCTCTTAAAAAATAAATAAATAAATAAAAATAAATAAACAGACACATGTGATACTACACCTGTGATTGATGTGGGAAAGACAGCTTCCCTCTAACCATAAGGAAGGCCGAGGTGTTGCTGGCCAAAAACCAAAAAAAAAAAAAAAAAAAAAAAAATTACATAAATAGATACTAGCTGACACCAACACAAGTGACAGAAGCCAAAACCAATCCAGGCCACTGCAGGCCTGTCAAACCCCCGCAGCTCCAGGAAGAAAAAGAAAAAAAAAAAAAAAAAAAACCATAGTGACGGTCGCCGTGTCCAATTTGGAAGGGGGGGTGTGATTTCCATTCCCCATAGGCCATCAGTGATGCACTAATTACAACCAATCATAGTGGTTGTCAATAAAGAACACAATCGTTTGATTGGTTAACAGCAGTCTGACTGACAGGACGTGATTCAGAGCACATTGTAACACCAGGCCTTATGGGGCACATTTTGTGGCAGGTGCCAGGTCACTGATATTCCCCTCAGATTCGGTAGCGACCCCCAGTGACCCCGCAGGTTTTGGGCGCGTGTTCTGGGCGGAGGAGTTACAAGGGACGACACCCACCATCTTCAGCTCAGCCCCACCCTTCTTCCCGAATAGTGATATGAGAGTGATCATTTTGCCAAGAAACCCTCCGATACTCAAGGTCGTCACCATGGCAACAGTTGCCTGGTGCAATGAAAAAAAAATAACTCAGTGCTCTCCCCTCTCAGCTTTGTCATGCTTTGTCAAGACATGACAGGGCAAAAAATGGCTTTTCGATGACTGCCACAAGCCAATTATATATGATAACGGATTCATTAAAACTGGGGCGTAGAGAGTCTTGGCCGTTTTTTTTTCTTCTTTTCATCGCTAAAGGCTAGACCAGACCTGCAATGTTAATAAAAGCAAATCAGGCGATAATATGAAAATAGGACCTTAAATATGGGAATCAGGATGTGGAAAAACATTAAATAAAATCTTTGCACGGAGATCGATGTCGCAATAATGAGCGACTGCAGCCTGTCCACCGCGCCAATTCAGGGCCAAAGATGCAACAACACCATAACTCTTTAGATATTAGAAACACCCAAAAACACTATGGCAAATGTGGTAAGAATTCAATGCAAAACATGTCCATGACCAAAAAAAGTACATTCAGACAACAACATAATTTGGTTATGAAAATGGGAAAATATTACAGGTTTCTTATTGGAAAGATGGGGGAAACTTAGTGTCGCTTAAGGGAGCTTGTGATTTGCAACAAAGTCAGCGATTGACAGCTCTTTGAGAAGCCACCCGGTATGGGGTTAATGAAACCGCAATTTAATTATTACCGTTGTGAACCTCTGCGCCAGAGTGACTTCCAATTACATAGCAGGTCAACTATAATGTGCATAGCTGGAGTTTAAACACGAGGTTACAAACCACAAGACTACAGAGCTGCATTAGAACTGGAACGGCAGATGAGGAGTAGCTCCTCCAGGTCTAATGCAGCTCTGTGGTCTTTGTGGTATAAACTTGGAAGTTTTAATCTCCAGCTATGCATGTTGCAATTGACCCAAATTCTTGTGGTGACTGAATGGGCATTCATGGTCAGGCACAGAAGGACATGGCTGTGTGTGTGTGTGTGTGTGTGTGTGAGAGAGAGAAGACGATGCCAGTCTGGAGAGAGGCCCTGAACTACAGCTGGCAGAATCACACAAATCCGGCCAGCGTTGAGGAAGCAGAGGGAAAACCAGCCGATCCAGAGTTCCCGTCTGCTAGTGCGGTCACCAGACTGGGGATGATTTCACTGCCAATTTAAACTGTTTACGGACGGGCCGGCAAACACTTGATGATGTCACAAAGCAGACATTCATCCTCCACCCGCGGAGGGGCCCGGTGGGAAAGGACGCGGCGCGGTCACGGCCAAACCGTCCGCCCGGGTCATGGGGGACAGGGGGAACGGCAGCCACCGCTCACTGTTGCATAACTGACCGGTCCGGCCTGCTGTCTCCGTCTCCATGGCAACAGCAGGAGGGGGTGGGATTTAGGCATTGCTCAAGCACAAGCTGGACAGGGCGACAGACCAAGATGTTTTAAGGACACGCAAGGCTTTGACGTGGTGGGAAGGATGGCGATCTGAGGCAGACGGTACGGCACAAGGCCCCTGCATCACGGGGAAGAACCACCCAAGTCTAATGCCTCTGGCTGACGACTTTTAGGGTCTGGAAAAAAAAATAAATTGTCCTGCTCGACCAAGACAAATCACTTTCATAGATGTTTGGCACTTAGGCACCTGAAGGCCCCGACAGGCCGGTTACAACGGCCCAATGGGCTCCAAGGACAAAATGTCGATTGAATCACGGTCTTAGACACGGGAGGAGCGACTGTGAAGGTTAGTCCGGTTGGGTGTTTGAGAATCATGTCGTCAAGTGCCCTCCAGCTATTCCATCCACATGATATTATCATTCCCAAAGGGGAATTCCTGCCCAAGAAACACAAACAAAATGTAGCGCCACACACGAATAAAAGAGAGGATTAACAAGTTAGCAAGCTGGCAATGTACAACACTAATATCATGATCATCCATATCTCTGCTGATATCGCTGTTTCCAATGCCACTGTGACAGAGATAAGTTATCATCATGTTCACCGTTTATCAAAGCAAAGTCTAATAGTATGCAAGAGAGAGGTTGAGAGAGGGAAAGAGAAAGAAAGACTGTGAGGGAGGGTGGGAGGGAAGGAGTGGTGGGGGCAGAGAGAGTGCAGATGAGTGTGTGGGAGTGACAACAGAGATAAAAAGAGAACTTAACAAGCGACAGGGAGTGGTCAGACCATCAGAGAGAAAAGACAGAGTGGGAGAGAGAGAGAGAGAGAGAAAGAGAAAGCAAATGGCAGCAGTGGGTGCAGTTCCACAGAGAGAAAAGAGAGGAGGAGGAGGACCAGGAGAGAGTGAGAGAGAGTGAGAGTGTGTGGGAGTGACAGAGATTAAGAGGTGGAGATGAAGAGAGGTGCAGAGAGGAGAGGGAAGGGAGGGTGAGAAGTGGCAAGCCTGGGAAGTTCCATCGTCTCTCAGTCAGACACGATTCGGGGATCCCCCTGCTCCCCAACCCCCACAACCATCAAGGTAAAAGGCAACTGCCATGATCTGGACAGCAGTGTTACGGTATGCAGGAGTGTTTTCGTCTCGGTGGCTTTTAAACCACCTTAAGGATGCGTTCAAAGACACTGCTGAAACCTTTTTTGACCAAGCCCATTGCCACCCCATGTCTATGCAGTAAAAGTGAACGTATCCCAGCATGCACTGCACCACTCCCATCTCAGGATACAGGGGGTCTGCCTTCAGGCAGAGATCACCCGGGGAAATAAACATCGACTGGGGCTAGGGGGGTGATTTTTCAAAGGGCAACCACCTTCGGGAGTTTCAGCTTCAATCTTAATTTCTCCTCTCTCCTCCAGCTCACTGACATTTAAGTAATTATCAGAAAAGGACCAAGCCTCTAAGGCAGCAAAACACTGAAGGTACAACATCTGAACAAATCCCACCAAATACAGAGAGGGAAAGTGGGAAAACAGGGCACCGAATGGACATTTATAGAGCATGGTTGAAGTTACGCAGCAGGTCTCTATAGCCATAGTTCCTGCATGACAAACCCTCCTTGTGAGACACAAAGCAAGTTTGTAAAGTCTCTAAAGTGAACACATTCAAGATGGGGGGAAAGGCAAACAGAGATACACAGATAAGCTATCTTGCAAACTATCACTGTTCCATGTCAATTATGATGTCATCTCATTGCCACGGTGACACCATTGGGCAAAATGGGAAACAGAAGAGCAATCAAGCAATTAATTTAAAGCACAAGAGTAAGTATGACTTCATCAAAAGTTGATAAAGTTTTTTTACAGTGTCATTTACCACAGATAAAACAGTCTTGTTTACCTCAATGAAAGTGTGACTGAGCTATGATATTATTGCAGTGAGTCATTATTTACACAGACCGCTGTGAAGTTTCATGAGTTTCGTAAGTTTAATAGGTGTGGAGACGGGCAGGGGGGCAAGGGTGGGTGTTCTCTTATTTTGAACGTTTAATCTTGGCAGCCATAGAAAACTGAAACATTGAACCTAATGTAGTCTGCATGCCTATTAATGATTCATTGTAATTCAATACATCGCCCTGCACCGAGCGCTTCTGCTGTCAGTCTCTTGGTGGATGAGGGGGTCTTCTTCATTAGCATAACACTGGCCTCTCTTCATAGATCTTCTGGGGAGCTTCGTTGACTTTCCTGGCCTTAGCATTCCTGCATTCCGATTGGTGCCGAAAGTTCTCTCATCATGAACATAGCTGGGTGGGGGTTGGGGGTAGTTTATCAAATCACATTCATATTCCCTCCGCCCATCCCCCACCCAAAACTATGCCCCCACCCTCAGGAGACTCGTCCGACAGAGGATTCATCATGACCAGCGGTTTATGGCATCCCTGTGCGACTGGGTGGCTCACTAAGCTTTGAGCTTTGAGTAAGCTTGGCGTGCTTTTGGGCGGATGGCCAAGTACACACGTTCATGATGGTGGGCGAGTCCCAGCCACGACATTAGCAACGGCTAACATTAGCAAGGCGACAACTAGCTCAGCTTTGCTGGGGAAAAGCAGTAGCTCTAAGCCGGCTAGAACCACAAGTCTTATCACTCTCCAACCACCTTTTCTGGTAAGGCCGAGTGCCTGTAGGACCTTGGACCGAACCAATGTTGGCTTTCACTTCCTTCAATGGCACTGTTGATGATGTGCTCAGCACTGCATCAACGGTGGAAAGAAGTTGATACTTGTCAACATGTGAATCAGAGGAAGTCACACGTACGGTTTGTCCTTCCTGACTCTACAGGAGAAGGTCAAAGGGCGAGGCCGACAGCACGGCTTCATTCTGGTGCCAAAATGCTGTAAACATGAAAGGAACAAAAGGATAACACATTCATGTAAGTTGGGCAGAATTAAAGACAGAGACAGTCATTGCGAAACTGGCAAGCCAGGCTAGCATAAGAGGAGCAACATCGTTGATTCTGAAAAAAACACATCAGAATGTCAGTAATGGTAGAATGTCATTCATACATACATATACACACACACACACACACACACACACACACACACACACACACACACACACACACACACACACACACACACACACACACACACCCCAGGAAATGGCACCTTTACATTTCATTATGCTATCCCACTTCTAACACTAATGCCTTATCAAAAAGACAAAGTCAATGCCTGCAGAGACTGCGGATCGTACCCCGCAGGGGGAAGCTTATTTTAGCCTGGCAGAGGATGACACATCATGTCTGAAACGGAACGTCAGAGCGGTAAGAAAAAAAAAAAAAAGATAACGTTGTGCTCTTCAGGAAAGAGGACATCAGATGTTGAAAGGTGACTCTCCGAAGCAAGAATCCACTGAGAAACCTGCGATCTATCATCAAACACGCCTACAAGACCAAAACTGTCCCCCTGAACCCTCTGGCTGCCTGAACCTCCCGCCCCAAAAGGAGTGCTTCTTCTCAGTCACGTCTCTTTCCTACCCTGGTTCCACTTCAGTAGAATGAAGTTCCGATCATAGTAAGGACTACAGAATATTTCTCCACCTTCTGCTGCAAACGGAGAACACATCCGTTTAAGTTGAATCTGGTCCCATGTAACTCTCAGTTCTGAACATCTGCTCATCGATCTCTCACTGTACTCTCAAACTAATGTGACTACTTTCCCAGTGGCACCTGCTAAAAGCAATTCATGATATTATGCAGGATGGAGCAATGACAAATATAGCCGGTCGTGGCACTGATGACGAGTACCGTCTCAGTTTGCTGCTCTAGCTTATTGTATGCACTTTTTCAATTTGCTCTGGATAGTACTGTCTGTTAAACGAGTACATGTAAATGAAACCTGAAGCGTTTTTGTGTGTGTGTGTGTGTGTGTGTGTGTGTGTGTGTGTGTGTGTGTGTGTGTTCGTCTCTGACCTCTGATCATCCCATTTTCCACATGATTGCTATGCAACAAAGACAGCCCGTGTCTCAAGGCCTGAAATAGTCTCTAGCCCGAGACTACAGTTGTCTCTCAGTAATGAACAATCAAAGCTCTTTCTCTTTTTTTTCCCCCTCTCTCTCTTTTTATTTCCTTCTTCGATTCTGACAACGAGAGGAGGGAGGGCGGGGACAATGGTAATAAGTCGAAAATATCCGGCAGGGATGTTATAAAAATAAAATGTTGGGTAGTCGCGGGAGGAATGCACCTAGATCGAGTTCCACGTCTGTGATCACATGAGGAGGCCCTGGTGTCAGGCCAAGCCTGTAAACATTTCTGTGCCCGACACCGGCTGAAGAAAGCGCTCTTCCCTCAGACGCTCTCTCAGTGGCAGGGCCATGGAGCCCCACCAGCAGCAGACGCTCTCATTCCTGAGGTATGACGCCAAGGCATGCGAGGCCACGACCGCCGGCCGAGCGACCCCTCACGGTTAGCATGGCCCCCGTTCATTTCACATCACATCGTTTAAATTTAGGCACTTCACGGACACTCCTCTCGGGAGTAACCTACTCGGCTTACATTTCAATACACCATCAACATCCATTTAGAAAGTTGGATATTCACTGAAGCAATTCAGGTGAAGGGGTTAGAAGGCGCTTGACATTGGAATCGGATATGACACTTTTGATTTACCAGCCCAGCCAATCATTACACTACAAAGTCGACCCTTCCTTCCTGTGGCTTAGAAGGCCATCGCTCCCGAGTGTGACTGGGAGAGTGAAGGATGAGTCCAGAAGGCGTAATGTGAGGATGGAATTCTAGAGTATGGGCGTAGGTCACCACTCAGATTCTTTCCATCTTTCTCACTCTCTCTCTCTCTGCAGATCTTTTATTGCAGGAGTCTCTTGTCAATCTGTATACCTCTTCCCCCTCCCACCCCCTTCTCCCATGCCAGCCCTCCCAGGCCGGCCTCTCAACCCTCAGCAGGTAACTTCCTGTGGTCTCTCTCCCCGCAACTGACTTCCTGTTGCCACTCACTGTGTTCCAAGAGTGCAGCATCGGCTCCTGCTTTGGCACAAGCTAAGCTGCTTGTTGCTATGCCGGTGCTGGCAGAATGCAGGCATACGGTTAAGCCAGAGGTGGATCCCTTGCTCGGTCCACACCTGGCACAAACATGACACTTTTGTTGTCTCATCATGGTGATCAGATAATTACGTGATCAAGTTACCACGCGTCTACACATGGTGTTGAACGTGTCCCATACCATGTCCTGAGTCCACTATCCTTTTCCCAAGCTTTATCTAAAGCATTTTTCTTAATGGGATGTAGCCTGTGTGGGTAGCCTGACTGCATCAACACGCATGCAAACACAATGGGTCTCTGTCCATTACTGAAGGGTGAGGAATGGGGTGAGGCATCATGGGTAATCTGGGTGAGCCTGTCTAGCAGAGCCGTTTGTCTGATGACATCACACTCAGCTGTGTGTGAGTGGGTGCCCAGCAACAACTTATTCCAAGACCAGCTAACATTGGCATGTCTTACAGAAGGGATGAGGGGTGTGTGGTAAAGGCGGGGGGGGGCGTTGATGCAGGAGGGGTGACATCATCTGATGAGGTCATCTTTCTGGGGCAATGAGTTCAGGGAACAAAGCGGCGATGCTGACGATCGATTCAAAGCCAGTGAGGTTAAGTGTGTGAGAGGAGGAGGAGAAGGAGGGAAGAAAAAAAAACACACACACATTGACGGCAGGAAACTGGGTCACGCGTCCATACAAAGGCCAGACATGTCCCGAGAGACTGTTAACCAGCACAGTGCAGAAATCTGACCCCTAACCCCCCCCCCCCCCGCCTCCGACAGAATCCTCACTCCAGAAAGGGAAGCAAATATCATCTTCAAATACCCACACTTCCTCTTCCTTTATGTGCCCTTTGTCCTTTATCTAGGCCCCACAATACCCTGGAGGCACTCTTCAGCGCAAGCCTATGCTCTCATACCATACGCATGCAAGTCGCTGAGGTATTTGTTGTGGCAAAATGGTGGAAAATAAACGCAGAAAAGCAGCGGCAGTTCGGTTAGGGGTCGGGTCTTTATCCTGCTGCTGAGTAAAACTAAACAGAAACAACAGCACAAATACTTGCTTCTCCAAAACAGGGTGCTGTTGTGACCCCATAAAAGAGGTTTGTGGGGGAAAAAAAACTACTCTATTGCTTATTCTAGCGCTTATTCTGTAAGATGCTGTGATCTCTCCCAGAGGTTAGGCCTACACACAACACTGAGGTCATTTAGGTCTCTTAAATACAGATAAAATTAAACACAATCTATGCATATATGGAGGATTTAGCAAGCATCTTGGAAGCAAAGATAGTACAGCTGAGTTCCTAAAAATGAGTACACAGCAGCAAAAGAATTATCAAATGAAAACAGAAGAGTACAGCTGGAGTTCCAAATGAGTACAGCAGCAGTACTAAACGAGCAAAGCCGTAGTAATAAGCGAAGGCTTACAGTCATATGAGCGAGAATAGCAGACTTACTCAAAAGAACACGCCTGCAAGCCTTTTGGAAGAGCATGGATGCAGGTCGTGTTTTGGTTGGCTTCGGGAAACCGTTCTCGCGCCAAACCAAACCCAGCACAATGCCAGCGGCAGCCGGGGACACAGAGTGCACCGACCATCAATCAATTCCTCTTCAAACATAAAAAAAGCCATGCAGGAGTGGGTTCCTAACCATAACAATTACCCCTATTATACAAAATACCCTCCTGCCCCCTTACTGCTGGTCCAGGCCAGTGGGGACATGAAGATTTTGGAGAGCAACTGTGCAGGACGTGGAGAGGTAATGTTCGCAGGTGATGTTCCCCATAAATGAGATACAATGTTGCAGACTAAGGAGCTGGCACACGAAATGGACCTTAATGGCAGCTAATCTCGGTCACATGACATTTACTTACACAGTCACAATCATGGGGCGTTAGCTTCATGAGAGCTTTGGTCTGACATCACTGCCGTACCCTGACACGGGTTTATATAAAGTGTGTATCGCTGCTGTAATGGGTTATAAATAGGAGTCATTATCGCAATCACACCCCTTCAGTTCTCCGCTATAAACCACAAGGGAAAATGGCAATCCACAAAGTTCTCATTTCTGGAGGGACTGCTACAACTGGGATCAACGCTCCCGAACTCCTGGTTATGGAGGACCACAGGGTGTGCAGAGTCTCACTACTACTCAGCACTTAATTGATCAATTAAAACAGCTGTTTACAGTTAAATTACCCGGCCTGTGTTCTTGGGACTCAATAATCACAATCAACAGCTGATTAAGAGATAAAAATACGCCTTCCCATATCCAAGACCAGACTTACAAACGATGACATGATGGGCATGAGGGCATGTGGGAAACATGCTAATGTTTCCGGTAATTAAACGCCATTTTACCAGCAATTTACCAGGAATTTTTAACCTCCTCAGTAGCCCTTGAATGTGCGACTGATGCTGGGCTAAAATTAAAACAATGTTGTTGTTATTGTGATAGCACAAACACACAGTTTCTGTACCTCATTCTGCAGGTGGTAAGGCAGAAATGTAACCTACAGGGTGAAGGTTGTGCTCTGGAGAAAACTGAAACTACCTACCTTTTTCCATGATTAACTAGCGAGTTTTGGATGACCTTGCAACTGTAATTCACACAGTCTGGCAGGTAAATTTACAGGATACTAGAGCTATTAGTGGACCAACACACAGGTTCTATTGTTGACCTGCACAAGAAAGGCAGAGACACAGTAACCCAATAAAACAAAAAACAAACAAAAAGAAGTTAATTCTTGTGGTGTGGGTGTCAGTTTGGGAAACAGTGATGTGATTGGTGGAAAGTGACATCATCGGAACGTCTCTCAGCTTGGCCGTTGAAACGCTTGGTCAAGTGTCTGATCTTGATCCAGCTCTGGGGTGTTACGGCCAGACTGAATTCCTAGAGGACTCGGTCATTAGCATTTGTGGATAAAGCCTGTTGATACGCAGACTGAGAGGGTAGGGAAGGAGGGAAGGAGAGCTATCCCACGAGTTGGAGAGGGGTGTGTGTGTGTGTTACATAAATGTGATCCAGGGAAGAGTCACAGGTCTTGTGTGTCTGCGTAGAGGTTTCACATTCCCCTCCGAAAACACTGCAGAGCTGTCTCGACCCAAGGGCCCAAACCTCAATGAATCACTCAGAAAACACACTCTAAGGCATGTATAAATATAACCATCTTTATACAGCCACACATACAGAAATACATACCCTTACACATCCATATGCAAGCGTGGAGAGTGCACACAAAACGCATGCACACGTGCATTCAGCGTGTTTCCTTTCTACTGTCACAATGTGAAATTGCCCATGTCAGCTAATCTGCCGGTAAACATGAACAAGGTGTGAAAATAAAAGTGATACTTTTTGCTTTTGTATATTAATTGCAACGGTCACACCAGTGGTTTCACATACAGCGCACACGATACCACACCGCCTGCACATGCAGGTGCCGTATTGGCTGTGCTTCCACTTTCGGGTCTTGAAGACGTGACGCACCATCACAGGCTGTACTCTTGCAACACACTCTGCCATCTATTCAGGACAGCACAAACAAAGACAGAGCCTTATGCCATATCTTCTGTTGCTTCTCTTCCTGTATTTCCATTAACAATTTGAGCATTCACAAGATACAGGCTGGAGGAGGACAATGTGAAGCTTTGTGCAGATGGACCGCAGGCACCCAGCCGACCAGCAGGGGTCACTAGAGGGGGATGAGACATAGACCACCTGACCACCTTCCATGCTTAACCCCCATCGAAAGAATGGTCTAAAGTCTAAAACACAAAACATGATTTCCATAGGTATGTGTACCTGTGGCAGAATGATTATGCATTGAATCTGTAATTAATGAAAATCATAAATTCTTCTAATACGCCCACAAAAATTAATTCTTGTGATTGGTCAGTCACATTCACCTACAAAGTTCAGCTGCTAGCTTCAGCCATTTTGGACAAAAATGATTATGCATAATTATGGTTGATACAACTGGACATGTGTTAGAGCCTTAGTTTATTAATCTGGTTGCCATGGACACATTGGAATAACAGGCATTAATACTCTGACTGTAGGAGGGGCGTGATGTATGAGCGCCATACTGCGCCGTTCACGTGGTTACAGACTTTGGCGCTGCTAGAAGCAGGATTCTAAAGCCTGCCCTATGAGTTTAGCTGTGCAGGTAATACCTGACGGATTCTGCGTGTGTGTTACATTCTCATATGGCTCAGAGCACTCTGAGAAAACCTACAGTGCATCAGGGTATTTCATGCAGTTACTGGTCAACCGAAGAGCTTTTTCCCCTCGTCTGCGTTGATGACCTTGGTGGTCGAAGTGGATGGGGAAGTATAGCCAATCAACTGAGAGGGGTGCGTTGAGGTCATAAATGCACCATCCAAACTCTCCCGCTCACTGGGAACCCTAAACCCCAAAGCATGCACTCTTATGTGGGTCAGATTGGAAGAGGGTGCATCCTCTGTTCCACCTCAAAACCAGGGGGTATCTCGAGACCCAACCTGGACGCCGCAGTCCGCAACCCTGGAGGAGGGCTGGATAAGGAGATAGGGATCTGAAGTGTTGTGGCCACACGGACAGTTTGTTGTGATGACAAACTGAAAAGGCGCTGATGGAGCTCATGCAAAGTGCCGCCGAGAAGCACGGACCATCATGCAAAACGGGCTCCCAGCTGGAACGCGTCTCCCGTCATCCCGCTTGGCACGCGGCACGGAGTCATCTCCATGTCAGTCGCGCATACCTCCAGGCTAGGGGCAGGCTGTTCCAAGTTCCCACGTTCAAACCATGAGCAAACTGCTTTTTGGATCACGGCTTGCAAATGGTCTGCTGTCACACATCTCATGCAAGGCTTCAATTATAAAAGTCGAAAGAACAGAGTTTGCATATTAAGTGGAGTCTATCATGGAAACTGATCGCAAAAGTGAATGAGAATACATTTGAATAGGACTTAAGATTAAGGTCATACATAAATGTCTCCAAAACAAGGTTTAAAAAGTGGTCAGTTTGAAGTACAGGTACGCTACAGAATAGTTTGAGAATGATAGATTTTAATTAATGTACTACACACACAGACTGGCCCATAGTCGTTATTTATAGTGATAACAGAATGTTCTGTGGAGGAGTTATGCTTTCAGTTTGTTCTATTTCATGTTAAACAGAAAACGCAGGGCCTGTTTGTTTGAACACAGGTATTTGTCTTCCTGATACTCCCTCACACCCTCAACAATAACCCGTATCAGCACCTCTCCTTACCAAAGAAAACGTGAGCCTGCTCTTACAGACTGACCAATGGGAGCTGCCGCCTGGACAGACTGACCCGAATGGAGCTGCCGCCTGGACAGCCTGCCCAATGGGAGCTGCCGCCTGTACAGACTGACCAATGAATGCCCTCTCTACGATTAACACTGGAGGTGAGGACCTGCCCAAGAAATACCCGACTGACCTGGCAGCAGTGAGGAGAACGGACCATGTATGAGTTTTTGAGGTCGTTGCAAAGATATATGGGATATATTACCTGGCAAAGGACACACTGAAAGCTTTCTTAAAAAAACATACCTAAAACGATATTTTTTTTTTTTTGGATGACATCCCTATAAAGGACAGATGGGCAAATGGTGTCTCAACAGGCAGCTGCTTAGCGATCGAACCACAGCCAGCGGAAGTCTGAACGCCATATTTGAGCACCAGGCTCGAGTCCAGCTAAATGAAGCAATCGCTGTGCTTTGATCCTCCAAAACATGTATGAGGTACATGAAATCTGAGAACTAAATCAGGAGCACCAAATTCCCCATGAAGTTCTTCCCTCTTCATGGACACTCCCATGAAAAAGTGTTGATGGAGCAACATTGTTTTGTAAACAAATTCCTTTAATTCAACATGTTGACATTTTTCTCATTTGTCTTTGCCAAGTCAGGAAGCATGTTCCCTGCCTGTAGCGAAGGTGGAATAACCAGCAGTGAAAGGTGACTCAGGTGCAGAAGGAGGGAGCTGGTGGACATGGGTCGCTCAAACACTTACGTCTACCTCCGCCCATTTTTTAAATCCAGCCAGGCACGTACCCGTGAGGACGGTCATGCATTTTCACACCACGAAGGAGCAAGTAAAAACAGCAGCCAGCTCTGCATCTCCCGCTTGCTCCGGACCGGATGACCCAGTCGAACTAGTTTGATTAAGTGAAGCTTTTATGTGCTGTGAATGACAACAAGCATTACATAACACAGACGGGCAGATCGGGCGTGATACTGGTGACTAACGCCTGCAAGGATTTGAGCAGCCTGACTCTTCAGGATTTTAACTATGAGCTTGACTAATGTCTCAACCAAACCCAGTTTGTCTGCTGGGGATTTGCTTTGCAAATAAACCAATAGTCAGTTACCACTTCTAATGAAGCCCATGAAAAGTTGACCATACACACCAAAAGAAATCTGTAAATGTCTGAAGCCCAAGCCAGATATGCAGACACACTGTCACAGAGGGAGTACCTGGACTTGAGAGCAGACTTTGAGTAGATTCCTTCAAATGTCGCTAGGAGACAACAGCGTTCCTGGAATCACACGCATCTTTCTGAATCTCTAACTGCATGAGGGCAGCTGGAATGAGTTGGCTGGGTTTTGTGGGACACTGGAGCACCCAGAACAATGGGTGGCAGAGTTGGAAGAGGAGTGTTGTTGGATACATGAAGAGTCAGAATAAGGTTGTCATGGGACACCGAAGGAGTCAATAAAATGAATTCTAGTCCCTTTGGAATTAAAGATTACTCACACGGGAGGAACTGGACACAACTTGATTACCCCATCCCTGGTTATTTCACAACTATGTAGGGGATGGGGGGTAAAGTCTAAGGGAGGGAGGTAGGGGAAGTTCTGTTGCAATTCCAAAAAATTGCAAAATGCATGAAATCTAATTGGCTGAATGATTCTGACATCATAGAGAACGTTCACATTATTGCATTCTGGTCTGAGCAGTGCTGACGTTGTGTTAAACTTAAATTCTGCGTCTTTGCTCTGAAATTATTGACATTAGAAACAGGGCAGCATTTGCTCCCCTGTAACAGTAACTTGAGGATTTCACTTTGGTTTCTTCACCCTTAATTATTCACTTTTTGGCTAGCTTCGTTTAATCCTGTTTCGGCTGAATCTGCCTAACTGAAAAATGCTGTGCTGTTTAACCATCACGCATGCATAATTAACATTTTAAAAATATTTTTCCACATTGAAATAGGGCCACCCACACAGCACAAGACCCCTTTTCATTGCACTCAGCCAGTGACGGTAGCCCATGAAATCTAGTCTCACGGGAATCTCCACGTGCTGGTCGCCAGGGCAACAAAGGAGATTGACACTGTCAAAT
This sequence comes from Albula goreensis, assembly GCA_022829145.1. Lineage (NCBI taxonomy): Eukaryota > Metazoa > Chordata > Actinopteri > Albuliformes > Albulidae > Albula > Albula goreensis. The sequence goes on along the minus strand of CM040743.1, from coordinate 46,933,011 downwards.
GTGATGTCATCCCCAGCGAGCCCCTCCCGCTCCAGATCTTTGGGATTGGATTACAGCGGGAGACCTGGAGGCCGCGGCCAAGGAGGACGGTGGAATTCGGAGGGAGGTTAGCGAGCCCAGCTAATGAGGGCGTGTGATAGTTTAGTCAGCGCGTCCTCACTTTGTTTTCCCTCTCCAGGCATCCGTTTCTCAGCCCCGCTGAATCGAAATGCTGGGCTTCCACACCCAGGGCTGTGGCTCCTTGGTGGTACCAGGCTGTCACACAAACGGGACAGCAGAAAACTGAAACAAAGACATCCACTGACATCCGACACAGCAGCTGCACTCACAGACTGTGCTGGGATATGAACAACAAGCACCAAAAGTCAGCGCTTTACTGAGGGGGTAGGGGGCTCAGAAACATGAGTAGTAATCTTAATAAGGTTGCTGATGAAAAAGCTCTGACAGTCCAGCTATAGACCCCCAAAGAACAGTGGGGTACAGCGGCTTGTGAGAACAGGAGATCGAGGTTAGCCTACGACACAAATCTGAACTCCACTCCTGGAGGGCCGCAGTGTCGGCAGGTTTAACTCCAGTCCCGGAGGGCCGCAGTGTCTGCAGGTTGAGCTCCAGTCCTGGAGGGCCACAGTGTCTACAGGTTTAACTCCAGTCCTGGAGGGCCGCAGTGTCTGCAGGTTTAACTCCAGTCCTGGAGGGCCGCAGTGTCTGCAGGTTTAACTCCAGTCCTGGGGGCCACAGCGTCTGCAGGTTTAACTCCAGTCCTGGAGGGCCACAGGTTTAACTCCAGTCTGCAGGTTTAACTCCAGTCCTGGAGGGCCGCAGTATCTGCAGGTTTAACTCCAGTCCTGGAGGGCCAGCAGCAGTCTGCAGGTTTAACTCCAGTCCTGGAGGGCCACAGCATCTGCAGGTTTAACTCCAGTCCTGGAGGGCTGCAGTGTCTGCAGGTTTAACTCCAGTCCTGGAGGGCTGCAGTGTCTGCAGGTTTAACTCCAGTCCTGGAGGGTCCTGGAGGGCCACAGTGTCTGCAGGTTTAACTCCAGTCCTGGAGGGCCACAGCGTCTGCAGGTTTAACTCCAGTCCTGGAGGGCCACAGTGTCTGCAGGTTTAACTCCAGTCCTGGAGGGCCACAGTGTCTGCAGGTTTAACTCCAGTCCTGGAGGGCCATAGTGTCTGCAGGTTTAACTCCAGTCCTGGAGGGCTGCAGTGTCTGCAGGTTTAACTCCAGTCCTGGAGGGCCGCAGTGTCTGCAGGTTTAACTCCAGTCCTGGAGGACTGCAGCATCTGAAGATTCTTGTGGTTTATTTTCAATCAACACCTAATTTAAGCCTCAGAAACAAAATGTGCAGCCTCTTCAATCAACCCATGACTTAAACTTTCATTAAGCTGTTGAAAACCCTAAAAAAAAGGCCCATGAGACAGAGTCTGAGATGCTTGGTCAGTAGGGTTTCTGGCACAAAGGTTAGCATCTGCTCACTCGCAGCTGCCACTGTCTGGGGCTGACAGCTCATGGAGACAAAGCACAGCCAAGGGGCGTGTGCCTCTCTTCAGGAATCTGACCTCTGCCCAGCACAGCAGCACGTCCAGGTCTGCACAACGCTGATCTGGGATCAGCATTAACCTTCAGGCTCAAGCAAAATGTTAGGATATGGGTGTGGGGAAAACTGATCTTGGTTCAGTAATACCTCTTTTGAAACAACTATGGTCCAGAAAAGAATACAGCTGTGAAGCCACTGACCGCAACACTGACCCGGAGTGCTTAAGCACCCGTATGGTATGTTGTGGGGAGCATGCGCGTGCGGGATCACCTGTGTATGGGAGTTACCTGTGTGTAAGTGCGTGTGTGGGTCTGCATGCCTTTGTGTGTGCATTTGAGGGTGTGTATGTGAGTGTATTTGTGTGTGGACGGGTTTATGGTTTTGTGTTGTGTCTGTGAGTCCAACATTCTCTGATTGTGCGCATGTAAAAGGAGAACACCTGTATTTGTGTGTATGTGTGTGTGTGAGTGTGTGAGTGTGCAGATGTGTTTATTTGTGTGTATGTGTGTGTGAGTGTGCAGATGTGTGTATTTGTGTGTATGTGTGTGTGTGAGTGTGCAGATGTGTTTATTTGTGTGTATGTGTGTGTGTGTGAGTGTGCAGATGTGTTTATTTGTGTGGGGATGGGTGTATGGTCGCATGTTATGTGTGTGCATGTACGTTCGGACTGTGAGCGTGTGAAAGCATACGCCTGCATTTCTGTGCATGCTCAGTCAGGTTGGGGCAAATGACCCCTCCCACACAAAGTAAGTCAATCAATATAAACATCACACACAGCTGGGAAGCCCTCAGCTGAAGACCAGGGGACTCCATGATCAAGCTCAAATGCCCCTGTATAAACAACACTCCTTAACTCTCAGCTTCATTTCTGTTTCTATATATTTTTTTCTCTTCAACCAAATGTTGGGTGGGGTGTGGGGATGGGAGGGGGCGAGTACTGAGGCTGTCAAAGGGAGGCGGTCAGCCAGTTCCTTCAGCAACATTCCTCCACACACAGCTTCACTGCGGCTCCCTTGTTTTCACACACAAACCGGCAGGGACAAGACGAGGGAGCCCCTCACCCGTTAATTAAATTCCTCAGAGTTGTTTTTGCTGCTCGCTTGACCCCCCGGCCCCCACCCCCAACACCCCCCTCCCACTTGTTTTCACCCATGATGAAACTGCTACTGTGACAGGAAATGGCCCAGAACTGCTTTGATATCATTCGTTGTTATTTCAGACTATTATTTCAGTAAAGTGGTTAAACTTCACATCACAGCAGCAGCATAATGATAAATGACATGGGACTTAACCGCGTCACCTGCTCTGGTGGTGCTTGGGGATTGGTTAATCTTCCAAAGTTATTAAGTGTGTACATTTTGTGAACCCTTGTGTGCATGGCTTATATTAAGGCTGCTGATAACTGCAGTTCAGAGTGATCCATTACCTCCATTACCTTCCTGGGGCCAACTGAAACAGTCTGCTCTGATGATCTGACCAATTGAAACAGTCAAGTCTGAAGATCTGTCCAATGACTGAGCAGCCACTTCCCTAGGATGCCAATCACGGAGCCAGTTAAACACTGCTCCCCAACGGTAAGGATAAACTGACCAGTGATCTGTAGAGATCTGAACATCTGGATTTCATGACTAAATTGTACTTTGTTTCTAAAATGTATCCAGACTGTCTTTAAAAGGCAGCATCACACACACCATAAACGCTTTGTTTTAATGAACACTTTTATCTCGGATAATTATAAACCGACAGGGCTCAGCCAGCAACACAGGGGCAGGTCCAAGCAGACTGCAGAATGTGGAGACACTAACCCAAACAGCTGCAATGATCCTGCTGTCCCCAAACATGCCCCCCACTGTTTTAGAGTCCCTCACTCTCTCATTCTTCCTCTCTATTCTTCCTCTCTTTTCTCTCTCTATTCTCTCTCTCTCTCTCTCCCTCCCTCTCTCTCTCCAGTGGAAGGCTCAGGGGTTTCAGGTGTGTGTGCATCCTTCTCACACTCTTTCTCCTGCTTCTCTCGCTCCTCTCTCTCTCTCTCTCTCTCCATCTCTCTCTCAAAGGCAGTGATGTCTTACATAAGACTTGGTAGTGCAGATTCTCACATAAAACATTCAGATAACTTTGTTAACTTTCTTGGCCCTGGCTTCATACAGCCTAATCTCTGGCCCACAGATTCCTCAAGCTTGATTTGGTTTGGTTTGTCACTCTACACACACACACACACACACACACACACACACACACACACACACACACACACACACACACACACACACACACACACCTCTATACAGGGATTTTTCAGAAACACTGACAGCCTATCGGTTTATCGGGTCACACCACACTGGAGTGAGAAGCCAGTCAGGCTGAGTGCTAATGAGACGAGGCTAAGTGCGGTGCAACCGTTTGCTGTGTTGCTATCTGTTTGCGGTGTCCTGATAGGCCTCACACTTTACAGTGCTGCACGGGACCTTTACCTCTTCCTGCAGAAACGACACTTTAATGCACGTGCACACACACACGCGCACGCACGCACGAACACGAACACACACACACACACACACACACACACACACACTCACACACACACGCACACGCACGAACACACACACACACACACACACACACAAACATACACACATACACTCTCACTACACACACACACACACACACAAACATACACACACACACGCACACACACACACACACACACACATACACTCTCACTACAGACACAGACACAGACAGACACAGACACACACTCTCACTACAGACACAGACACAGACACACACTCACTACAGACACAGACACAGACACACACACAGACACAGACACACATTCACTGAAGCCTTTAGCAGATGCTCTTATCCTCAGTGACTTACTCAAGTGCGGCCCACAGGTTCAGCCATCGAGCAGGAAATGACAGGGGAACGAGCAGGCCGTCATACAAAGATATCAGTTTCATAAACAATAGCAGCAGACACTTCACAAACCCACAGCAAAGCACCGAGCCCCACAGAAGGGCTCAGTGCTCTCAGAGTCCACAGAGCCGGCAGCAGGAGTGCGCTGCCTTACACACTCACACATGCACAAACACACACACTCTCACCCTCACTCACGCACGCACACTCACAAACAGACAGTGAGTAGTCATTGAGGGGCTCAGTTACCCGTGCCAGTTTCTCCTTTCGATATGGGCTGCCAGAGTGACCCAACTAAGCCAGCTCTCTGACAAAAGACCCGCTGAATAAAGGGCTGCATAATTCAGGAGTAAAGTGACACCCCAATTAGTGTGTGTGTGTGTGTGTGTGTGTTTATTTCAGAACTGGTTCTAAAGGTTTGTTCTGTGTGTCTTAGCACTGCTTCTCAAAGTTGGTTCTCTGTGTGTGTGTGTGTTTCAACTGGTACTAAAGGTTTGTTTTGTGTGTCTTTGCACTGCTTCTGAAAGTTGGTTCTGTGTGTGTGTGTGTGTGTGTGTGTGTGTGTGTGTGTGTGTGTGTGTTCCTGTTACAGAACAGGTTATCATTGTTGGATTTCTGCGGGGGCTGGTGGAATGGTCCAGACTGAAGTCACACGCATAACTCCTTCTCCTGACTCTTTCTCATGCAGAACCTCAAACACTCAAGCGCAGGGGGGCACTTTCCTCCAGCCCTTTGCGTAAGTCTTCCGTACTGTTACAGCGCGCGTGCGATTTGCATGTTTGCAGGCGACGGAAAGAGAAGAGGAGCGGTAATGCGTGCGTGCGTGCGTGAGAGACGCGTAGGTTTTGTTATTGCAATTCAAAATGGGTACATTGTCTGATCATATGTTAATCTTGCTTTTTCTGTGGTTTATGGCTGCCTGACACCTCTGGTGTACTGTACTTTAAAGAATGCGCTTTTTCTTTCTCCAGAACATCACACACTCACGAAGCCTTTATCACGGCGCCTTATCTTCTTCAAACATTACTGGACCAATACACTGTAAGGTTATCGCTGCAAACTTATAGATAAGGGAAAAAAGCATCCAGATGGTTACTAGACAACACGGAACGCGGTAGCCTGACTGCGAACCTTTTATGGAAAAGGGTAAAGATATGCAAGGAACCTTAATGAACGTCCTGTTGAATATCTGGGAACTTGGAAGACATTTTGCAGCTTAAATTTCTCATTACTTATTTAGACATGAGCTACAAGCTGGAATCGCTGTGTCACTCCCCCCCCTCTGTGGTAAATATCAAGTCAGGTGCTACCTCGCTGTCTCAAGTCAAAGTTTTTGTTAGTCATGTGGCTAACATTCCTACACATTCATTTTCCGCAAGGAGCGTGTACTATTTTAAGATTCCCTTGTAGACATCAAGACTACACATTCAACTTTTAGAGATACTAAACGTATTCCAACGCGAGATTTTCTGGGTCTGTCCAGTTGTACACTGAGATACAAGAGCGACACACCAGACCACGCTGTCGTCCACTAATGTTGAGGAAACTCCGTATTAAATCATCCAGGAAAAAGCCTATTGTTAAAATACTGACTTAATAAAACTACCTGGGTAGTGAAAAAGCCACTACAGAAGAAAGACTTCCATGTGACGAGGACAAGGTCAACATATTACAATATTACAATAATGCTAAAAGCTCTTAGAAGAGAGCGACCTTGTGTTCTTCTTCTAATTGATTTATTTGGGCTGTGCGGAAAGATGCCCCTCTTAATCACTTCACTATGTGGCAATTTCTCAAAAGAACATAACCACTGCTAATAGGAGCAAGGTCTTTCCGACAACCTGCTGCCCTCGGGCTACCGTTCAATGACACCCACGGTAATCTTTCAAGACCTTGATTCTTACGGGAGTCCGAGTCACCCACCAAGCATAAGGTATTCGGTCAAAACCAACTTCCGAGTACCTAGAAGTCACCTCACCCCGTCCACCTTGCCCTGATGCATCTACCATCTAACGCTGGCCAGACAAGTCAGCAGATGAAACTTGGCGAGTTTTGTGACTAACGCTGGAAAGGCAGGCTAACGCTGAAATAAATGCCCCAGTGAATCGAAAAGCTTGTTGGTTGGGCAATGCTAACTGCAGTTAGAGTGACCCAGACCCAAAAAACAATGAATGTACGAAGCTTTGATAGCCAGCTTTCTTGCAAGTCTGAAACACTGAACACCCCACCCGCGCCCCCTGCTCTTTTAATCGGAGATGGCTTTTAGCAGGGCAGCTAATGTGAAGGTAACCGCACAACAACTTGAAAGTTATCAGGCTAACATTGGCTATCCTGGTAAACGTGGAGCTTCGAGGTTTTGCTGTCCATTGTGACTATTTTGCCATCAAACAAAATTTCTAGCAAGCCCTCCAGCTAGGCTAGCTAAATTACAAATGCAACTGAAAAGCAGTCGTTTGAAACTGACAGACAAAATTAGTTAACTATAGTTATGTAACTAGTCAACACTATTCAGAATTCCAGACAACTTAACCAGACGCAACTCCTTTTTATTTTTTCTCATACACTTTGCTATAGTGTACAGCAACAGCAACATCGCCAGTTTTAACTCAAGCACCACAAATGCTATTACTAGCTCGGACAAGTAGTAGATCAGTAAGTTGAAACCGAGCTAGTCAGCCGCAGTACAAGCAACACTGCACTACAGCCAGCCACTGCACGGTTCAGCCAGCCGACTAACACACCCCAACCACACTTATACGGTTTCATTTCAAGCGAAACCAAGAGTCACTTCGGCTGACTGGACTCTGTAAAGCGACACTCATGAGTTCTGTTTGCAACTATTCCGGCGTTTGAATTAGGCCACATTACAGAACTGATAGAACTCTACAGATAGCCTGATACTGACCACATAAACCGCTGCTTACCTTGAGCGGCCCGGGTGTTCTGTCTCGCATCCCCGCTGTCGTCTCTCTGCTAGTTTATGTCTCAGCTGTAGCGTCCACACTTTTCAGACAAACTCGCTTCAACCGCTGCAAATATCCCGGAGTGTGGCTGAAGAAATTAAACCCAAATAACGCTCTAAAGTAAATTCTCACTTACTCACAACAACAACAATGTCAACCAGGCGCGACTTAGACCCGCCCCCGTGAAGGGACCATACCGACTCTCACCTGCCAATCAAGACATGGATCTGACTGCCATGCGGGTGAGCCAATGGTTGTTCTCCACAGGTGAAATTTGCGCCTTTGGATTGGTTCTTCTGAAAAATAAGTGTCCAATTGTAGATCCGTACCTCACCGAGAGCCAGTGCATTGGTTGAAAAAGTGCGACGATAATTTAGGGGAAATTTTAATCATCGATTCCTCAACGTTTTCAACTGCTATTGGTTCGTACTCTAGACAACTCCTCTCGACCTATGATGATAAAATGATTTTGGAAGTCGCTGAATTTTATTAAAACATTTTGTGTGACCTTCCTATTTAAAAGTGTCAAATCCAAGTGGCAGAGTGATTATACCTTAATGCGACGAATGGCTACATCACAATTAATGACGCAATCGTGGATTCCATTCCAGAACCCCATCGCTTCTACCCTGTGATTTGAGTGACATTTCAAGTGGACGCTTCTTGTTGTAGGATGATGTCATCGTCGTCTGTAACTATTAAAGGGGGGTGGGGGGGTAGTTAATGTGCTAGCCATTCCCGTAGGCGTTAGTTCTGACTCACCACTAGCAGGTACAGTAACATGCTGGATCAGCGGAATGCCTCGTTAAAATAAAATCGGATGGTCTGAAACATATAGCAGTGACATCAGCAATGATGCATCGGTTTAAAGTTCTTGGCAAATAATACAGCAGTGAAGAATAATGTTAACCACCCTGATATGCCTTTAAAAAAAAGGTTTTTTCAGAAACTTTGGCAGAATATCTCTTGCTCTCATTGAGCGACAGGTGCATTTTGTTCTACTTTCAGTACTGCTGGACTTGTGCTGTAGGTATTCCCGTTAAACTGCAACATCATACAACGGCGTGAAATGAACCAGTATGAAGTGGAAAATATAAACTTCAGCAATGTGGAGACGTGCTAGAGTGCGGGTGTCAACCTACAAAGGTACATTCCAATCTAACTTTTTATTCAGCTGGTTCACCTAACCACTAACATGACAGAACATTCCACTAAGTCTTCTTTGTTCAACAACCTGTACCAAGGAGTCCAGTCGTTAAATTAAGTGACCCCCGCTGTTAATCGTAATTTTTTAAAAAGGATAATAGTATTATATATTTCTGAACTGTTTGTCCTACAAGAAAAAACTATTGGTGGTAAACCTCACAATTATTAATTGACATTTATTCCCAATTGGAGCTTTGAAGTGAAGTGATTTGGACTGTTTTCGGGAAGTAAAAGTAAACAAGTATTGCAGGATAAGTAAGTACCCATGCGAAAATATTTCAAGGGACACACAGGAGGGCTTTTTTAGGCGGCTGATTTATAATTACTTGGTGCGTGCGACCTCCAGACCTCCATGGGTCCGACCGAAAACACTTCCCCCGGGTCTCGTCTAGTAAATTGATTTACTCAGTATGTTGGCCTGGGGAACGATAGTATTTCACTCCCCAAGTACATTCGCACGTAATATTTTTGCTTGGTGGTTGTCAGTAGTCCCGTATGCATTACGTAAGCGTGTCTAACCAGTTTAAACATAATGACAATTCAGCACAGGGGAATGCTCGAGGGCGGATCGAGCGCTCTAAAAATGGACAACCCGCGAATAAGCTCTAATCCACTGACTCGGTGCATCTTGCGCACTAGTGGATTTTAACACCTTAAAAATAAACTTGCCTTGGCATTACAGAGCAACGCCTGAACTCTCTGTTGACCAGATTTTTAAAATACGGTTTCAGTGGGAAAACGTTCGCCATAATACATTATTTTTGAGTATGCATAGCTCAACTTTGGTACTTAAGGTTTCTACGCATGTCACGGTCTTTGTAAACACAGTAAAACGCCTCTCCACGTGCCGATTGTCTCGACCACTTCAAACAAGGCGGTGTGTTCTCCTCCGCCATTGCGCATGCTCGCAGGGGGAAAACCAGTCGTACAGCTCTCTGGTCTTCACTTCTTCTCGCTTCCGTACATCCAGCAAATTAGCGTCAATATTGCACCTCGCATCTGCATGCAGACCTATGTCTAAAGCCAATGCATAGAGGAGGAAGAGTGTTTATCTACACACAGGTTTTACTGCGCATGTCTAAGAATGACCTATTATTAGCCACGACACAAACCGACCCTAGATATGGAGATCAGCACTTGCATTCTGTGAAAATGGGCCTTGATTTTGCAAGTGTATCACTAGTTTTCGCTGAGCATCCATTAAAGTGTCAGAATTTGGAGACCCCATTGAACTGAACCCAAGGGGCGGGTCACTGACCTCTCATATACGATATTGGATGCAAAGGAGTATAAATCAATACATAATTGTTTGTTGTGGCATGGGGCTAAATTCAATGACCCCGCCGTTTTCAGTCATGGCTGTTTGTGCATTAACACAATCCCCTTTATGAGAAGCCCATCATAATACACTCTGCCCAGTAAGACACCAATAGAACAGCTTCAGTGACAAGAGAGGACTTATAATTTTCAAAAGACATTTAATTTACCATGTCAAAATTAAACAAAACCATTATATCTTTAAAAAAGAAAACGTTTGCATCACTGTTGAATTCACCCTCAAAAAATATCCCGATGTATTTGATAGAAATGACATATTTAAAATGGGAATAAACAGAACGAGAAAAACCCCAGCACCCCTGTTGCTCTACTCTTGTAAAGGCTCAAAAAGATGTTAGTGGTTAAAAAACAAAATCTGAAACTTGTCACTTTGGTCCTAAACAAACACTTTTATGTTAGTTTTGGGGGAAGGGTGGCTTACTGTAAAACCATTTTTAGATACACTGTGGAAAAATACTGCTCATCACAGCATTTACGGTAAAGCATAAGGCACAGAAATTCGACATTAGTTCAGTCCTATTCTGTGTTGAGAGACAAGCAGATCTGTGTCTGCTTTAGAAATGAAACCAAAATGAACACAATTCTTATAACACACTGTACGTTTGCAAGATCTGAAGGTACCAAAATACCCCGTTTCACCAAAACAGCGGTGAATTCATAATTGTCCGAATATTTATGCAAGACTGCCCCTTTGCCCCTCTCCGATTGGACAATGAAGGTGTCAGCAGCGTTGCTTCGGCCAATTGGAAAAGGAGATGCTGGGAATCAGCGCCGCCTCCGGTCAGGGCTCCTGCTGCGTCTCCGCCCACCCCTAGTGAAGGAATGAATGGTAAAATTTAAATGGCAGCAATGTTCTACAGTGTCTGCAGGTTTAACTCCAGTCCTGGAGGGCCGCAGTGTCTGCAGGTTTAACTCCAGTCTCGGAGGGCCGCAGTGTCTGCGGGTTTAACTCCAGTCCTGGAGGGCCGCAGTGTCTGATGTCTCAGACATTTTGTTATATGTATAGTTATGTGTTTGCATTATTTAACTATTATGCATCATAACGTAAATGTATTAGTATTTAAACTTATAATGCATGCGCTATTTTTTTTGGTAATTGTATATATATTTTACTTGGCTATCTACCATTCTTCTTGGCCCTGCTATTATAACATTATAATTGTATTATTAGATTTACAGTAGCATTATTGATTGATGCACTTTTAGATTTGTTGATGACTGTATCCAATCCTTGTACGTCGCTTTGGATAGAAGCGACTGCCAAATGGATAAATGTAAATGTAATGTCATGCGCAACACAGGGATATGAGGCAGGACAGGGTGACGGCTGTTCTGAGATCAGTCTGCCCCCCTGCGCGAGGTTCAGGAAAGAGAAGCCCCTCACCTCCTCTTGCTCTTGGGCGGGCCCCTGACGAACCCCCAGTCCACGCTGATCTGCTGGCCCATCAGGTCCTGGCCGTTCAGGCCCTCCATGGCGGCCTGCGCCTCCTTGTACGTCTCATACTCCACCAGCGCGTAGCCCTGCATGGAGAATACACCAATCAGAGTGAGGATCCACCACAAATCACCTGATTCAACCAATCAGAGGCTTAGATCACCAGTGCCCATGACTCCCACTCATTTCCCACCACATGATGTATAACTAGCTCAATGCTGCCACCTTGTGCTTAAATAAGTACATGGCACCCAGTCTACATGGCCTTTCCTGATTTTATAACCAGATAAAAGCTGCTACAGTAGGCTGTGCATGTTTTTTTTTTTTTTTAAACTCGAGCCTCTGCTCTTGATCAAATAATTGGTTCCATTATTGGCTAAACAGGACCTGTTGGCTTGTGCACAAAACATATAAAGGGAAATTAGTTATTTTGTGTTGTCCAAAATAACATCTGTTGCTTATATTCTGTGCTCTAACAGAGTTATATGAATGTGGGTGCATTAATGTTTAAACCGATTAAGGCAGCAGTAACTGACTGGAGAGAAAACCGCAGCCCACATGCAGTCCTCTGCTGTCATACAATTCTCATGGAAAGGTGTGGGTGAAGGAGATCGCAATGTTACGATCTAAGGTGAATCAAGCCACCACACTGCCATTTGTGACATCACAATCTGCCATTTGTGAGATCATCACACAGGGACAGTCTGCCGTCTACCATCCGTCCATGTGAATGGGTCATTAAGTGCAGGGGTTAAAACCGTGCTCACGATGTGGAGTGAATTAAGCCTCTGGTTTTTGAGGACCGTTGTGTCACTGACCTTCAGGTAGCCGGTCCTGCGGTCGAGGTTCAGGTGCAGGTTCTTGATCTCGCCGTACTCCGCAAATTTGTCATGGATGTCCTCCTCCGTGGCCTCCTCGTGCACCCCGGTGACAAACAGGATCCAGCCCTCCACCGCTGCCATGGCAACGAGACATGGAATCTGAGATGTTGTGCTAGGCTAGCTAGGCTACACTGTGCTGCAGCGCCCGGCCAAGTGTTCCATAGGCACTTAGTTTGACATGACTGCATTACATTTATTTATATACAGCTTTACGATAACATCACCTCCTGCATAATCAAACACGTTTCTTATACTGCCAGGCACAGGTTTACATACTAGATAAATTGCAGTTGTAAGACACTTGTCATTGTAACAATCCAGTCAGGGAAGCAATTGAGGCTCTAAAAGACTCAGCTTCACTCTTCACATTCCTTTGTTAGACCATTTTTACCGACTAAACTCATTGTTTCTAAGGGTCTGGTTTTTGCTTAACGGTTCCTAAAAGTGGTAAAACGTTCAGAAACGTTGACACTTACATCTCTGGGGACCCGGCTCGTCTCCGTCCTGTTCCACGGTGTCGTAGTCTTCACGCACCCGGGACCTGGCGCCCTCGTCTGCAGGAAGCGACAACGGCGAGACATTTTCACTCACAAGATGTGTGTGCGGGGGCAATATGTGGAGTGAATACAAGAGTATCGCTGCATCAACCAAGTCACTCTGCCAAAGGAACAAAGAAGTTACTTACCCGATCCAAATCCTCGGCCCTTCCTTCGCTTTGCTTTTTCTTTCAACTTGTGGATGCTCTCTGAAAGTGGTGACAAATAATATTTTACAGGGCGGATCATAGTCAATCAAGTAATCTAACATTTTTGCAGCTTCGAATGAACCAAACTGGTTAATGTTAAGTAACGTTTGTCATCTTTCCATATTGTTGTTCTTCACTTTTCAACAGGAAGTTGACCTTAAAATCAATACTTTGCTATCAAGCATGCTACTATGTAAATTTTACAGCCGCCTAAACATCGGCAGGTAAACCGAAATACGAAACAAGACATTTGTTGACACATGGATCACAAGCTACTTGCGAACGCGATGCGCTAAATCGTTGGATTGGCTAGCTTCTCCTTGTTTATTTTAACATGCGTAGATCCAGCATTCTAGCAAGCAAGCTAGCGATAGACCTTACTAAGCTAATTAAACGGTTAGTTTACTCCGACAGCAATATAGCTTGGCTACACAAATTTTGGAAACACTCATGATGAATAATACTAACAATAGCAACATGACATGCACATAAAAGTCATACAGCCTCGTGAGTAACGATTCATTCATAGAGGTGGCTACTTAGCTAGCCTAGCCTAGCCATCTTACGCAGGCCCAGGCACTTGGTCTTGTTTCACGAAATCAAATTAAGCGGTTGGAAATTCAACTAAAACAAATGCCAAAGCTGCCCCGTCACCACAGTCGGAACACCCATATTAAATTTTACCATCACCATCCTCATCCATAGGAAAATCTTCTCCTCCCGCTTCGTGTAAGTCCAGTACGTCCGCCATGTTGTCCGCCTTGTGTTGCTAGAGTGCGCGTTTTGTTTCTACAGTACTTGTTGAATGAACTATGGGATACTGTAGGACCGGTTTTCTTCCTCGTCTCAATTTGGATGGTTGTTAAAACGCCAACCGGCGCTTTACTGCCACACACAGTCCAGGAGTGCAAGTACAGCATGGATTTTGTCCCGGCATTTTAAAACAACTATCACGACGTTTCAGCCAAGGATTTAAACTGAATCTTGCAAAGAAAATGTCAATATTTGAATAACATGTATTTCAGTCTATAGCACTGAATGTAGATGAGTCTTCAGGGTTGGCATTTAACACAGGTAAGGCAGGTAAACAAATTAAAAAAAACAACACAGATGGACAGTGAAGGTCAGCATACATAGAAAGCAGGACACTCATTTGATTGCAATTATAACCGGTCACCTTTCTGTGTAGAGTTATCATATTTGTTACTTGTCTAGGTGTTCTCCAGCATTTTTCCACAGGTCAAAGCCATGCAGGTTAGGTTGATTGGACATGCAATATTTCTGTGTTTTGTGTGTGAGCATGTATTTGTATGGCCAGCCCAGTGTATCCTGGGATAGACTCCAGCCCCCAAACCCTATATTGGAGGACTTGGATATGAATAACAGATGGATAGATGGGTTCACCACTTGGTATGGTAAATACTTTTTACAAAATGTGTTCATACAATATACATGAAAACAAATAAAGATTTGTCATGGAAATGCGTTCAGAAATGTTGAAATACTATGAGAAGATAAAGACAGCATGACAGCCTCAAAAGCAAAAGGACCCACAACCCAAACCATTTTTACTGCTTTATTTTCATTTATAAAAAAATCTGAATACAAACCTACATTGAGTAAAAAAAAAAGGAATACTTAAAATTGGTCATAAAAATACATATAACAAATGTATAAAACAAAAACAAAAAAACATTGTCTGTGGTATAGATCTTTCATAAAAATGCATTTAATTCAGTCAAACATGCATTGTTAGTTTTGGAATCATTATTTTTGGGAAAAAATAAAAAAATAAAAATGAAACTTTCCTCCTCCTAATACAGATGAATCTCCTGTGTTCTTATGGACCAGGGGCAGGACACTCATAAAATCACTGCTTTGTGTTTGTGGCATCTGAAAACCATACTGCACATCCACACAAAATGTAAGCTGATTCAAAAACAGGATTTCCTACAAAACCCAAGATGCTTTGCATATAGGCAGCTTAATATGAAGTGGTCATGATCTGTGCACTGTATAACCTTGAATATGGCGGACCAAATTATGCAGCAATAAAAAATTAGGCAATTAAAATAATAAAAAAAAACAGTAAGTACGTGGTAAGTACACTGCCATAGCAAAAATAATAATAATAGTAATAACAAAATCATACATGTTTCTAAAGAAAGGCTGAATTGAGGTCGTTTTATTCCAAAGCTAAAACTACTCACTACGGATTGCACTTGGTTGTCAATATGGCTTTTGTATCACGTGGTACAGCAAGAACTTGGGACAACAGGACAATATCCCTTCCATTCATTGTCTAGTGAGGTGGGACTGATGAGAGCAAACGCGTAGCAACTGTGTAACTAGGCAGCATCTGTCTGTAAGCGGAACCTTGGAAAGAACAGTTCTGTCCAGGTTTCACGGCTAAACTGTTGTGTCAATTCTGTCAGCTCATCATGGTTTTCAAAGCAAAATGACGGGGGTAAGAGAGGGGTGGAAGGAGAGAAGGAGGGAGAGAAAGAGAAAGAGAGAGAGGAGAGGGGCAGAAAAAGCAGAGGGTAACAGAGAGGGAGAGAGAAAGAGCAGTAAAGGTTAAAACCACTGTGGTGAAAGTCACATTCACTTGTTGACAAAATTGTTCATCGCTCATGGAATAAACTCTTAATATCCACTTAAAAAGTTCCCTCATGAAGAAGCCAGTACATTCTACTATACTGTCTTGATGAAAATGAGATCCGAAGTATGCAGAATTTATAAAAATTCTATGTATGATGCTCATACTAAAATACATATAAACAGATATGGATTGCCACTGCCACTTGTACAATTCTATGCATAAACTGCACACTTATGCAAATTTTACTTATGCGCTATGAGTACATACATTGTATATTGTATGCACATTGTGTATGTCTCAATGGCGTATTTGAGAAATGTACAATTCATACTGTTACATGTATGGAGGCCATAACTGACGCACGTCTCTATCATAAATGTTACCATACAAGTTATGACATACTCAACATGTATGGAGTAAGTTTTATACATACGCAAGATACATTCCATGAATCTTGGGGTTTTTCTACATTTTATACAAACCGCTTTTCCCACCGGGGACGGATACACTAACCAAGTATAACAAGTGTCATCTTTTAAACTCGTACAAAAGGCTGCAATTTCCTGCTTTGGAGGGATTTCATTTCTTGTTTAGCCTTGTTATTTATTTGGTTGAGGCCTACAGGCCTTTTGAAAACACCACATGGGGATGTGGAGTGGGGGGGGGGAAGGGGGATCAGTGTGCCTTTGAGTGTTTTCCATCTGTGTGCCAGTTTAAGGCCACCTTTGGGATAAAGTCCACTGCAGCTCTGTGCCAGTCACGAACGTTTCTCGCATGGATTTCATTAGGTTCCCAGCTGCGCTGGTTTTCCCAGGGGGTCATGGGGCATTGCGTTGACTGATATGGAAGGCTGATTTGGTTGAGGCTCCTGGTGGTTTCATTACAAAGGCATTTAACTGGATTAATCAGAACCCAATGGGCAGAATACTTAGAATATGAAAATTCCTGTACTCCACAGTGGGGAGTTGGGGAGTGTTCACTTGACAGGAAGCTCAACCCACCTGAGTCTGGTTCAGTGAAGTTTGGATCCCTTTAGATCTAAGGCAGGTTGTTTCTTCAGAGACAGAGCACAGTATCTGAGACGCGACACTTGAAATAAGTCGTTCCACATACTTTCAGGGTTTGGGATCTCAAAGGAATCCAAAGAATTTGAATTTGAGGGCCAGATTAAAAAAAAACAATATAAGCAAAAAAGTTTTGTTATAATTCACGTTTTCAGACACTGCCGAATCCTTTTTTTCTCTAGGGCATCGTTGTTCTGGATTCGTCTACAACTACAGCGCTGTCCTGTACAATCATGAATCAAAGTGGTAGAACCTTGAGTGTGACAGGCTCCTCCCACCTTCCCACCTTAGCTCCGCCCTCCTCCCTTAGCTCCACCCCCTGCCAGGCCTAGCAGTTGGAGGGCAGCGTAGCGGCGTTAGCGTTGCCCAGCTGCCCCACTGCCAGCATCAGGATGTCCTTCTTCTCCTTGTGGAAGCGCAGCTCCCTTCCTGCCAGACGGGCCTCCTCCAGCTCCCGCTCGGTCGCCGCCAGCTCCCGGGAGATGGTGCTGGCCACGCTCTGCTCCCGGTTCACCCAATCAGCAGCCATCTGGGTGCGCATGTCATCATCCAGCGCCCGGTGTGAATAGTGAGCCAGGACTTCCTGTCGCAGGGGAAAAAAACAGGAAAACTATTCCATTAATCTGTTGCTAATGTTTTCATAATTAAGTGAGTGACTGCAAGGTGCAGTGTAGTGTAATAGTCACAAAGCTTAAATAAATACATATGAGATTTCAGGATGCTGAGAGCAGAATTGACTGTATCAGTGACATCAGTGACATGGGCCACCCTGTAGTCCAGTGGCTAAGGTACATGACTAGAAGGTTGGTGGTTTAAGCCCCAGTCCAGCCACAGCAAGAACACCATTGCTGTTGGGCCCCTGAGTAAGGCCCCTAACCCCACATTGCTCCCAGGGGGGACTGGCCCTTGGTTAGTCTAATCAACTGTAAGTCGCTTTGGATAAAAGCGTCAGCTGTAATGTAATGTATTGTAACATGACAGTGTAGACACTGGTTAGATTTCCAGAGGGCAATGGAGGAATGACACATTAGTCTACATCTATGTCTCTGTTCCATCCTTACAACAAAAAATCACTGATTCAACTCTTAAGGAGCAGACCACACCAGTCAAGCATCTGATAGCTGGAGACATTTATAAAACAACACTCTGCTGAAAGTGACCCAAGTGCTAACAGTTAACTGGAGCGCAATAAAACACAGTGCAATCAAACCCAGCTCCCTTACACGCCGCACAGAAGTTCCGACGCCACAAATTGTTAAAATTTACGAACCCAAGTCAAAGTACAAAAAGGAAACCCAGTATTTCTTGGTTGCAGAAAATCCAAAAAAGTTAAGCCAGACAGAGGTACAAACAAGAGTCAGCAATAACGCACAACCCCAAATCTGCAATGTTACACAACTTCCCCTTCGCCCCTGAGAACGGCGCTTTGTTGTGCTCAGCTTTTAGCAGAGATGAAAGCTGGAAGGCCACATGAAAGCGAATGGATAATCAGCAAAGGGACCCTGTTAATGAGCACCCTCTGTCTGACTGCCTCACAAAACAACATAAAAACAAAAAAACTCAAACAACAAAAAAAATTAAGCTGAATTTGATTGCTTTGGCGAATAGCCAAGCACATTTCTGTTCTTGCCTTCAATTATTTTTTTTTGCTCATTTTCAACATAGAGAACTTACTGCCATTATGATCATTGCATGAGTGACTATAAAAATAAAATGTATTAAGATTAAAAGGACCAAAGAAGTTTCCTCTATATAGATGAATCAGTGAGGGAGGATGGGGTCCTTAAACACACTGTTGGTGCCCAACCTAAATGCCTGACCAAAAATCACAAATCCAATAAAGAGAGAAAACCAAAGTGTCACGGTGTGTTGACACACAATCTCCAGGCCCTCCATATTCCACGTCATTGGAGGAGAAAATTCTTTGGATTCTGTAGCGTGTAAACAGCAGCAAGGCCATAAACACCAGGCTGAACTTTTCGAGTGACTGAAAAAAAAAACATTCCACATCATGTGGTTTTTCTTTTTCACTGGGTCTGACATTGCATTGAATCTTACGCCAAGCTCGGTCCGTTCCAAAGATTGCCTCATTATATATTTCTGCATCACAGTCCTCAGCCAGGACAGACGCATTTCAGCCCATATGGAAAAAATATTCCAGTGTATTTTTTTTGCCTGGGAATACATAAATTATGGAATCCTGTTGATAGCATTGTGTTATGACCTATAATTTTTGTTGATTATGGAAAGGGGCAGGAGTGGAAAAAGCTAAGCTGTTGAATTTGGGTCAGCTGAAGGTTAAGAGCTCTGGCTGGCACCTGGGGGGACTAATGCCTTCTCAAAAAAATCTCTCTTAAGGCTCTTTGCTTGCATGACGATTCACCATGGCAACTTCAACCAGGTCCAGGTCTTGCCAGCGACTCAAGGGCCCGTACCAGCATGAACGACACAATTATTCTGTATCGGTTACACGAAGAATAGAGATGGGACTCATTTCAGCCACATAAGATACATTTTTTCACCCAACAAAAATGTGAAGAGAGGTTATTTTGGGCAGATTTTTGGGAGCCATTTCGAACACAACACAATCATTCTTGGCGTACATGATATACAATCACCTCGTAAAATTACATACCATAAATCTACAGTAGAGTATAGACAATGGTAATGCACTTCATATGGATATAAATCTGTGGGAATAGTAAAGAAATCCCTGTAAACACTGCATCCCTCTCACTTCAGCTGGTGCCTGAGTCATTCAGAATTGAGCTTTTAATTCAAAGTGACTTACCATAAAAGCAAATCACATATAATATATATTAATGCAATCATGTGTACAATCATTAGATCAGAGGTTATCTGAACAGTAGGTTTGTGTGCCAGGTTTATACCTTTCTGCTGGTGAAAGCAGCTAAGTTCAGATAAATAAACGAACATATTTTTCAGTACATAGCCAACATTTTATAACCAGTCACGGTAACTCAGGTCAAAGGAGCTCAATGGCTGGAAGCAGAGCTGCCACTTTCTGAGTGCAGCATCACTGGTGCAGTCTGTGCTGCTCCCAGAAAACAGGGCAAGAGTGTGAGGACACCTCTGAGGATATGACTGCCTGTGTCCGAAAGCAGAACTCACTAAAACCATAATAACACCCCTCAACGTTTCTCCAAAGGAGATCTCACAGCAATTTCATGCACATACCTGTTCAGGTCATGCTGTAATTACTTTAGAAATAAAAGTTATACTTCATCACTTCACAGAAACTCTTTGGCCAAGGGGACAGATATACTCTCGAGTGTGGAAAAAAATCAACCTTCAAAAAAAAAAAAAAAAAACGCTCGAAGAATTTCCTGTCTCAAAAAAAAAACTTGCAGGAATGCAAATAGCAGAGTGAAGCAGGCAGGAAAAAGACGCCTCATTTGAGTGTTACTGCAGGCATTAAGGAAGGTTTAATTAGAGTCTAATTAGCAGAAATGCTCTGGAAAACTGTGCTCGGCACAACAGGGATCACTGAGTGATTAAGCTCAACTCACCTGAACACGGTTCACCAAAATTTGTGTCCCTCTGTTTAGATTTCAACACCGCTATTTTTAGCACGATGTAGTTAGGCTCACCTCTCAGTTTCAGCTCAGGAAACAGTGTTTACATCTTGTGCGTATCTTTACTAGAGAGAGCAGGGAAAACCAGGCCTCCACACTCATTGGAAGGATTTACTGCGATGTGTGACCACAACTGTGTGACCGCAACAGGACCCAAACTGCACCAAAACCAAGTCGCTCTAGGTAAGAGAGTCAGCTAAATTATTTTAATGTTATGTGATGTAACACTGGGATCCAATCAGAAGTCAAAGGGACATGCCTCTGGTCCAATCACAATCACCTGCGTGTGTGAGTTCACCACCCTTTGCACACAGCTTTCAGAACACTCCCCAAGGAACTTAGTTCAGTAAATGTTCAGTTAATGAGATACACAACTGGCCAGAAGAGGGCGGTAGTGGTCGATAAGGATTTCAACCAGCTTATCCCCTGTTCTTACCCAGAGAGGATCAGCCATAGCCAGTAACATGGCTGTAACATGAACGTGTATACGCACCGCTATATGCGTGACCATCAGCGGCACTCTGAAATGTGCTGCCTCCCATGTTCTACCTCACCTGGCGGGAACACTGTCGCTCTCTCATGGCCTTCAGGCTTCCGTTCCAGTGAAGCAGCTGGAACACTGTCATCAGCTCCTGCAAGAGACAGCCAATCAGAAATCAGAAGCACTCTGTGTATCTAAAGCCCCGCCCCCTCCAACCTCCACCCAGCTCATCTGATCCAGTAGGGCCGTGAGGACAACATCCAATTATGAACACTATGCCCTGCCCCCAAGAGTTGGGAGAACAAGCTTCCGTGATACCACAAAATGGGTGGAGCTACCATATGCTACTGGTACCTGACTGAATTGGGCCTACAATTGAGTTTTGATAGTACAATCTTTTTGATTGACTAAAAGGACTCAGTGACTGACAGCTCATCATAGCTCCACCCATTTTATGATGTCATGAAACCTTGTTTTGTTGTCAATACCCATACCCTGCCTACCTGACCTAGCAAAACCCAATGAGTTGAGCAGGACTTAGTTTCACATGCATTGAGTTAATCATTTCTGAACTTGCCCTGGGAGGATCAAGCAAGCCCATAAAAAAAGAATTAGGAGAGGAAGACAAACATCTTCTGGCTCCTTCAGTGGAATCGTTCTCGAACCAAAATCACGAGTGCTGGTTTGGCAAGGCCCGGTTCGTGTATTAGAGGAGTGGGCTACATATTTTTGGTTCCGAGCCGTTTGGACGACAAACAATCGGAGACTCGGAGCCAGCTACAGGCTCCAGATCGTTTGCCAGATCCACATGTTGTCCCAGTCAGCGTCTGGTTAGGCCTGCATCCTGTGCTCGAATCTCCAGCTCAAGCTTCTGCTCTGTTCTCCTGCAGCACGACTTAATGTCTTTCCTACATGTTATGCTACTCCCCCTTGTCTCAGTGCTTGCTCTGTGTTCTGACTTTTTAAAAGTGCACATATATTTGCACTCGGTTTTCACCCTCTCCTTTTCATACGCCTACACACCGTGCTGTCAGGTGCCAGGCTATTTCATCATCAAAGCTAAGCTGTCTTCTTCCTCTGTGTGCATTTTCACACTGCAATCAGTCTGCAGTGATCTGAGAGATCTGTTCAAAAGTCCCCTCCTACATGTGTGGAGGGTGTTTCATTCCTGGTTCTGGGGAGGACAGATTCTGGTTCTGGGCTAGACCAGGCTGGTTCTGGTTGTGTTTCTGGTCTGGTTCTGGTTGTGTCCGGGGCTGGCTCTGTACCTGGAACTCCAGCATGGATTTGCCCTTGTTGGACTCCAGCATGAAGCGGAAAGCCCCGATCCCAGTGCTGGGGTTATCGGCCTCCTCCCTGTTTCCCTGCAGGGCGGCGACAAAACGACATCATCATCCTCATCACCAGGACCACCAACATCATCATCATCACTATCATCATCATCATCATCAAAACAACAACTAATATAATTATTTTCATCATCATCACCATCACCACCACCACCATCATCGTCATCATCATCACTATTATCATCATCATCATCATCATCATCATCACTATCATCATCAAAACAACAACTAATATAATTATTATCATCACCATCACCACCACCATCATCGTCATCATCAACCGTGACATCATTTATAATAAGCAGTGGTTTTTTACAAATATACACACTGAAAACACAACATAAGTAACTGTAATCATATACTTCAACATATTTCATTTCTGTATGGGGAAGGCTACGGAAACAGGAGCTAATGGTGAAAGACGGTTATAACAATGCATGACAACGAGGAGCACGATGACGAAAACATTTTTCATTGCCTGAAAACTAGTATTTTAGAATATTTAGATTTTTTTTTTTTAACAATTCCAAATGTGTGTAAAAATATAAGAAATTTAACACGGTATCTTAAAGTGGAAATAACTGGTGTGTTTCCCAGGATGCTGTTTGCAGTATATTGGAAGGAGGGATGACCAGGAAGTTAAATGAATGGTGCTGACACCATGACTCCATAAACATCCATTACGTCCTGATCTTGAATTTTACTGATCTATATTAGGCGCTGTATGTCTTATGGCCGTACCCCCAAACGAAACAAACAATGAAAGAGAAGCCATTTGACATGATCCAGGACATCAGATCACATCATATCCGTCCTTCTAAAGGTTTACGAAGAGGTCTTCCAGAAACGTTTCCAGCGGTGGCAGGCATAGTGGTGTGTGTGTGTGTGTGCATTTTGTGTGTGTGTGTGTGTGTGTGTGTGTGTGTGTGTGCAGGAGGGGAGTGTTTTGAAGAGGTTTATTGATGTGAGTGTTTGATGTTTAATGAAATGATTTAATTCCAGCATTCGCTGAACCTGTCTCATCACACCTCGCATATGTTATTTATGCTCTTAATCTTCGCTCATACTTGCGGGAGAAAAGCAGCTGTTAGTGAAATGGAAAAAAGGGCACCATGTGGCTCACGCAGTGGAGTCACATGATCGCGGCACAGCTGTGAGTCCTGTGGTTGCGTGTTCAAACCCAAGCCATGACTTTACCGGGTACGGCTGGACGTCCACATCAACCTTGCCACAGAAAAAGCAGCCGCTAAGCTGATTAAAAGTCTCTTGGAGTGTCGTTGCTCTCTCGCGGTCACTCCTGGCTGGATGGAGTGCTGGAAAACATCTGACTCGAGTATAATTGGCCTCCGCCAATTCACTCAACATCCATCCTCAACCTTCACTTGAAACTGAATAGGAGCATTTTACTTTATCTTTGCAACAGCAGTTTGTTCTGTGGAATTTTCATGATTGCTGGTCATGCAGAACTATTTTGGCGAAGACAAGATTGAAGACTTTCATTTGGTTGTGAGCCAAAGGTAAGTTCACTAGATGGAGGCCCTTGTGTTCCTCCATCAGCACAGGCAGTGTGTAATTGGTGAAAAATTTGCAGAGTGTAAGAAGTGAGGTGTGGTCATCCCGTGAATCTGGGGAGTCACATGTGTGCGGCCTCCTCCTCCTGAGCCGGTGGGAGACGGTCACTGATCGTACGGTGGGCTGATTCATTTGGTTCAGGTGGGAGAAAGTAAAAGAGGAAACTCACGTTGAAGGATGCGAGCGCCTCGCACACGCTCTTCTCGATGAACTCGTCGGTGATCCGGCGGGAGGGGTGTTCGTTGAAGACGGAGTTCATCAGGGCGATTTTCGCCGCGCTGCGCCTGGCTTCTGCTTTCGTGGGACAGAACTGCACAAAACAAGGGGGCAAACCCATTACCTAAAACAGCTTCCTGCTAAATAGTGACCTCCCAGCTCTTAATGACTGAAGATGTGACCCATTACCTAAAACAGCTTCCTGCTAAATAGTGACCTCCCAACTCTTAATGACTGAAGATGTGACCCCTTACCCAAAGCAGCTTTCTGCTAAATAATGTCCTCCTAAGTCATAATGTCTTAAGATTTGAAACTTTAGCTGAAACAGTTTCCTGCTAAATAATGATCTCCCAAATTATAATGACTGAAGGGGCGACCCATTACCCAAAACAGCTTCCTGCTAAATAGTGCCATAATGACTGAAGGGGAGTCATTTCCATTATCCGGAATGCTTTCTGCTAAATAATGACCTCCCAACAAACGATCAACTTCTTGCTGTCTTTCTCTCAAACAAGTTCTGACATGTCTACAAGAGCTTAACGAATGAGAGAATGGCTAAATTTCAGGCTGATTTCGTGTCACCATTATGCAGTACGATATACATCAGTAGCTACCATTCAGAATGGTTTAAAAATGAAACATTGTTTGCAGATGCATATACCCTGATATCTACCGATGTGGGGGAGAGCCTAGATAATTATCATGATGAAGATTTCAATCATATCGCCCCAGCTCGGACTGGCAGCCCTGGCTGTTTCATTTCAACTGCCTAATCACTAACAGACCAGTCACCATATGAATTTCCAACCTCAGAGTACAGTGTGGCATGCCAATTCACTGCATAAAATAATCCTGCAGGAAAAAAGCCTGGTTCCTGAAAACGTGTGTGTTATTCCGCTGCCATGACCATGTTTCAACAACATCAGCCAAGTGAGAAGAACTCAGGATCTAAGAAAACACAGACTGAAACCTACACACACACACACACACATTAATACTCACACACACACAAATGCACACTTATACATGCATGCGCACACAAACACCCCCACTCAAAGTCTATCACTACCAAACACGCTTGCTACCCACACAAAAACACCACATACACTCAATCAAAAGTCCATACACACACACACACACACACTCACACCAAACACAAATGCACACTTATACATGCATACACCAAACACCCCACTCAAAGTCTAAACAAACAGGAATAAACAAGGAAAAAACACACACATACACGCATCCACACACAAACAGACATACTCACTCACATACACAAACACACCCACACAGACCACACACACAGTACCCTCCTCACAGTGGTTGACTCAGATAAGTTACCAGGAGGCACAGATACACAAGCACCCTGTTCTTAACTAACTGCAGTCAGCACAAGGCCTTTATTCATACAGAACCTCAGAGCAGGAGGGCTGATCTGGAATCAGCTTTCCCCTGTTCGTTGCCCTAGCCTTATCCAATATGAGCATAGCACAAACTGACCCCAGATCAGTACATGGACTCTGGAACCGAGGTACATCTTAACCAATCACTTTCAACAACATCAAATCATTTAGAACTCAGCCACCAACCAATCAAATTAAGGCATGTAATCCAAGCTGCATGCCGAGATTTCAGGTTGCCCACCCATAAGTTTAGATGTCAACACGATCCCTACAGGAGCAGAACATATATTCAAAACAGTTTCTATGACAACATCAGTCCAAGGTCAAGAACAAGAATGTTATGTTCAATACAATATCGATCAATGATTTAAAAAAAAAACTATATTAAGATATTTAGAAAAAGAACTTATTGCCATTTACAACAAAAGAACACGGGTTAAGGTACACGCACGCACCCAACGTGCATACACGCGCACGGCATGAACCACCAGAGGTTGAGTTAGGATGTCGTTGCCAGGCAGCAACAAGGCAAAATATAACGGCTCCTCAAAGTTTAACGACGAATGTTTAAGACCTCACCCTGAAAGCTTTTTGGGGGTGAATGGCTCGTAAGTATCCGGGTCTGATGAGGCACTTCGTTTTACATCATAAAAACTAAATTTCACATGACCACGCTGGAACTCCTTTTCTCTCCGTTCAGCAGTCACGAAGATCCAAGAACAGCCACACTTTTCCAACGGCCTTACTTCAACTCGGATAAACTCAATTTCCGCCATTCCGCACTCCCACGGAAAACCATTCATACATCTTGATTACTCGTCCCCAAAACACACGCACAAACACAAGAATGAAACACACAAGTAAGGCTAAGCTACCCTGGTTTCAAACACAACGCAGAAAAGATTCGATTTAGGACAGTGCATGGAAAAAAGTTGTTAAGTATTATGTTTTTTTTTTTTAGTCTTCATTTTAAAGGAAATGGGAGATTTTCCTCTGCTCCATGTGTCATTTCATCCTTATTGTTTTGTCTTTTTGGACTGAGTACAGAATGTAGAGGGGACTACTGATTTGTTCCGTATGCGCCAGAGAAGGACGCCGCTTAGCAACCAAATAACGGTGGATTTGGAAGAGGCAACCGGAGCCCAGATACTTATTTATTTATTTCTCCCCGTGAAACCGCACAGCTGCAGAACGCTCTCCATGTGAACAGCACAGACCCTGAAACCAGAGAACGGGAACCTGGTCAAATACATCACAATTTATTTGTTAACAGCACAAAACAGTATCCTTTATCTAGGAGATTACATTTTTATGCTATCCACTTACACAGCTCAATATACTTAGTGAGGCGGAGGAGGCTAATTTCCTTGCTGTTGAGAACTACAGCAGTGCTGCACCTGGGATTTGAACCTGCAGCCTCTGAGCTTCAAGTCCAGATACATAAACCACTAGATTGGTATCGTGTTTGTGAGGTCATCAAGGTGAGCACACAGGCACTTTGATGAGGTCATCAGGCCAGAGGCGGGGATAGTAGGGGGTCTGAGCTTGTTTGGAGAAAGCTTCTCTTAGCTCACACTTCCCACAGACCTTCCAAACCAAAACTAAAAAAAAAAAACAAATTTCCACAGATCTTCAAGGACAAGTTTCAAATACTTCAGGGCCCTATATTTGAAAATGAATTATTTAAAACCCTGGTAATCAAAAAGAAAAAAACTTAACAGGACATAAACAATATTTAGAAAGCCATTTTTATACACCATAACATGTATTATCAAGACGTTTTCACATTTCTTACACCATGGGAACCAAATCCAAACCAGTGTTTGGATTTGTTTTGTAAGGGATGTGTGTTACCGTGGAAAACTGAAGAGGTTCATAACACACATAAACTGTCAAAAAATCCACCTTCAAGGGAATACACTGTTCAAAATCCAACCACTTCCCCAACACTCAATTTTCCACATTCAACATACAGCACTTCCATGGTTTTTGGAGGCCTCTGGGGACCCCCTCTTACGTTCTACTGCTGAAATGAAGAGATTTCAGAACGTCTCGAAGAGGGAAGCTTTGCTGAAATAAGCCCGGGCAGAAAAAACAGTTTGTTTCTCCTCCATTTTCAGTTTCGCAAAGAACACATTTTGCTAAATCTGATAAAGGGTTTTGAACAATACCCCCATCGTTCAAAGGTCCTCTAAGACCTTATAATCAACCTCCGCCGGCTAAGTTACTCTACTTCACATAAATAAAAACCAGCTGCATTGAGCCATTGAAGAGTGCTGTTAAATATTCTGTTAAAAATCTAAATATGACTCATTACAGACTTCTCAAAAGCAAATAAATCATGTCGTGTGGTAGAAGTTTTTATTTCAAATGATGTCAACCCAGCAGTTAATTCTTACTGAACCATGGTTAACACAGGCCAGTGCTTGTTCAGGCTATACTTATATGGGGGTTACCAGTCCCACCTGTGCTACCTGCTCATTGGTCAAGAATCACAGGCCACACCCCTACAGAGCTGTCCCAGCCAATCAATTAATCCCACTGACATAATCAGAGCTTTTTGCCACAACTCCCTGGTGTACAATTCCAACCAATCTTGCCTCACAAATCCTACACACAAATCTTATATCTGGCACAGAAAGCGTCCTATAACTGGCACAGAAATGCTACACATTAAACAAGACCCACCCTACGGCTAGTAGAACACCAATTCAAATGGTGCTCAATTAAGTTTTTCTCACTTGCAAAAAAGGGTTTTCCATTGCATTCATAACAATGTTCTCATAGCGCAAATATAAATGCTATTCTGTCTAGTCTTCTGCTGGGTTGACACTGAATCCGTCCGATTATGAAAAAACCACCAACTAAGTAGCTGGAGCTGACTGGATAACACAAACCCTGACCACCCCCGCAGTCATAAATTACATGTCTGGGGCAAAAGCACAGCTTTTCAAACCAGTGAGGCCAGCTCACGGTTAGGCTCCCGTGGTGAGACCTCGCCCATGGCAGCAGAGTGGCAGATTTGGATTAAATCGGCGCTGCCGATGCAATCTGTTACAAATCCCACCCCGAGACATGCGCGCACAGTCACGCACACCCATATCAGTGTGAGCTTCCTTGGAAAACCAGACTGCTACTTCTGCAGGCGAATACTGAATGCTGCCCCTTCTTGCATGTAATTGTTCATTGTGTCTAGACTTTGCCCAACACAATTTCTGTTCCCCTGTGTTGAGTTTCCTTAACAGGCCTATCAATCAAGCACTCAGCTGGTAATTAACTACAAGCTACAAACTACACTGTAACCTCTGAGCTACAAGCCCAGCTCCCTAACCATTACACTACACTGTAACCTCTGAGCTACAAGCCCAGCTCCCTAACCATTATACTACACTGTAACCTCTGAGCTACAAGCCCAGCTCCCTAACCATTATACTACACTGTAACCTCTGAGCTACAAGCCCAGCTCCCTAACCATTATACTACACTGTAACCTCTGAGCTACAAGCCCAGCTCCCTAACCATTACACTACACTGTAACCTCTGAGCTACAGGCCCAGCTCCTAACCATTACACTACACTGTAACCTCTGAGCTACAAGCCCAGCTCCCTAACCATTATACTACACTGTAACCTCTGAGCTACAAGCCCAGCTCCCTAACCATTACACTACACTGTAACCTCTGAGCTACAGGCCCAGCTCCCTAACCATTACACTACACTGTAACCTCTGAGCTACAAGCCCAGCTCCCTAACCATTACACTACACTGTAACCTCTGAGCTACAAGCCCAGCTCCCTAACCATTACACTACACTGTAACCTCTGAGCTACAAGCCCAGCTCCCTAACCATTACACTACACTGTAACCTCTGAACTACAAGCCCAGCTCCCTAACCATTACACTACACTGTAACCTCTGAGCTACAAGCCCAGCTCCCTAACCATTACACGACACTGTAACCTCTGAGCTACAAGCCCAGCTCCCTAACCATTACACTACACTGTAACCTCTGAGCTACAAGCCCAGCTCCCTAACCGTTACACTACACTGTAACCTCTGAGCTACAAGCCCAGCTCCCTAACCGTTACACTACGCTGCTCCCCCTTCTCACCCCTCCAACCCATACCCTCCTCCCCCCCTTCTCTTCTCCTCTGGCTGCCTCTCCCCTCGCTCTTTGGCGATGAGTTCCAGACCCAACCACAGGCCCCTGACTCACTCCAGATGCAGGAGGACCCAGGCCGCCTCTGGGTGGGTGGGGTGGGTGTGTGGGGGGGGGGGGCGCCAGCGCTGGAGCCCGCTAGCTAGAGCCGCTCGGCAGGGGCATCCATCACGGCAAACGCCACGTGCCAAAATCAAGAACCCCCCCCCCCAAACCGCATTCTCCCCCTCCCCCTCCCCCTCACCCACACCCATCCCCACTACCCCAACCCAAAGCATATCACTTTTTTTTTTCTTTTGCTTGCGGTTTGGTATCTATGGTGTGCGGCCAAACCCTCCCCTCTTCTCTGCTCCTTCACATAAGCCACTGTCGGCCTGTAGGGGCTGATCTTTCAGAGTTCACGCCAGAAATAATTGTGGAATTTGATCTCTTTCTCTCTCTTTTATTTATTTCTTTTAAAATGTAGAACCACTACCAGACCCTTTTCGGAAGATGTTTGTCTTGAACGCTGCAGTATTGACCTCAACAGATAAAACTTCTGTGTCAATCTAAGCTTTTCTTTGTAAGGGTTTATTTAGATTGTTGAGGAGAGTGACAGCATGAAGATGCAGACATCTGCCCTGGAAAACGTCCAAATTCCTCAAACTAGATAAAGAGTTTCGAAACCTGGCGTTCCTCCAGAAAAGGAATATTTATCTGATTCAAATTTTGTTTTCACCCGTTACCTCGCCATAATCAGCTAATCAGCTATACACCCTAGCTTTAGCTCACATATATTCAAGTCCATCATTAAATGTTACAAATATAGGAGTAAATACACAGTCTTCAGTCATTACTCATCTGCTTACCAAAAAAACAGAGTGAAAATGTCAAACCAAGTTATATGGTTGGACTAATAGGATAACTAAAAATGAAATTAATGAGATGACAAGAAATTCAGAAATGAATACAGAGCACCCTCAGTACAAGGACTTTAACACACTTTAGATTCCAGCGGCTTCCCTTTTCACATTTTCATTAAATGGGGTTTAGTGGAGTCAGATTGCTTTTCTCTCATATTTAATTTGAACTACATGCTGCAAAGCCGATATAACACAATAATATCCTGGTTATTGAGGAGGTGAGTATACTGTCTGAGGAGGTGGGCATACTGTAACTCCAAAGTCCATATGTATTCATGGTAATAAGGCTAATAGGTGGGTATACTGTCTGAGGAGGTGGGCATACTGTAACTCCAAAGCCCATATGTATTAATGGTAATAAGGCTAATAGGTGAGTATACTGTCTGAGGAAGTGGGCATACTGTAACTCCAAAGCCCATATGTATTAATGGTAATAAGGCTAATAGGTGGGTATACTGTAACTCCAAAGCCCATATGTATTACTGGCAATAAGGCTAATAGGTGAGTGTACTGTCTGAGGAGGTGGGCATACTGTAACTCCAAAGCCCATATGTATTAATGGTAATAAGGCTAATAGGTGGGTATACTGTGTGAGGAGGTGGGCATACTGTAACTCCAAAGCCCATATGTATTAATGGTAATAAGGATAATAGTAACTCCAAAGCCCATATGTATTAATGGTGGGTATACTGTAACTCCAAAGCCTATATGTATTAATGGTAATAAGGCTAATAGGTGGGTATACTGTGTGAGGAGGTGGGCATACTGTCACTCCAAAGCCCATATGTATTACTGGCAATAAGGCTAATAGGTGAGTGTACTGTCTGAGGAGGTGGGCAAACTGTAACTCCAAAGCTCATGAGTTTTAATGGTAATAAAACTAATAGGCGAGTACACTGTACATAACCCAGAACTTTTAGTGGGTATACTCTACACACTTGCATGTACGCTTGACTACACCAGTGTTAATAAGCATGATATAACATGTTGTGACAAAGCAAGCTGTGTTATAGCCAGTCCTGTCGATGACTTTATAACCAATGTCACAATATTGCCATAATGTTATGCAGTGACTTTTATCAAAAATATTCAAATCAATTCATGATTTGCATGATTGCAACACACGTTAAAAGGGTGTTATAGCATGGGCAGTATGAGGTAATATGCTCTCACGACAGGTTATGGCAGGTGTAATGTCATGCTTACGACAACCTTATGTAGGCCTTAGACATAGACCAATGGAACTGAGTGATGGGGGAATATTTTGGAAGCTAACAGTGAACCACATAATGTGCAACTGCACCTGAGGTATTCAAGAAACATTTAATTTTAAAACCCTCTTTTCAACACCAGTGCACTGATTGCTGGGATATTTCATGAAGCCACATGCCACACGTCTACTGTTGCACAACATTACACTCTTGGTCTGTTTTGTGTTCCAGAAAGCTGTTCGCAGAGAACAAGCTGCGAAGATTCCTTTTAAGATCTCAGGGTCAGAGAAATAATCAAAAGCATGACTGTTTATTTTAACGGCCACGGACTGCATTTTTGCCCGGTGTGCTCGCGCCGTTTAAATCAAACAGAGAGCTGGGTCCGTATCCACCTAGTGTCTCAGAGTTAGAGTGCTGATCTACACACAGCAGAAGTACTTTTTATGCATAACAAGTGTTGACAATGACCCAAAACAATGACCGAATGTAACAGTATCCCAAAAGTTAATTCTAGAATACTTGCTAATTTTAGAATACGTACATGCCAGACAGTTTATATACATGTAATAAGATGTTAGGCCAAGAGCTTGCTGTACATGGATATAGGGCTAACCATAGAGGGAGGGTTGGGTTGGTGGGGGGGGGGTTGGGGCTCACCTGGAAGCTCCCGAAGCAGCTGCCCCCCGGCAGGCTAACGTAGCAGACGTAGGGGGGGTTGTTGGAGGGCACCATCTCGTACACCACCAGCGCCCCGTTCCGCAGGTCCGCCCCACGGGACTGCTTCATCTGCCAGAACTCCTGAAGGGCCTCCACCACGTTCACTGCAACCAAGCAACAGGAGGACTATAACATCACTGCAACCAAGCAACAGGAGGACTATGACATCACTGCAACCAAGCAACAGGAGGACTATGACATCACTGCAAACCAAGAAACAGGAGGACTATGACATCACCAGGCAATAGGAGGACTATGACATCACCGCAAACCAAGGAGGACTATGACATCACTGCAAACCAAGCAACAGGAGGACTATGACATCAATACCTGCCCCCTGGTACTAACCAAAACATCAAATCCCGCAATGCTACGCTGACCAGGTGACCTCTTATTCCCACCTATTTCCTTTATTGGGACCTAAAATGTGAGTCCCAGCAGGGATCGTTAATTCCTAAAAATCACATATTTTGCTTAAATAATAGTATATTTGGTATGTATGTATTTGGTATGCTTTATGTATGTCCTATATTCTTTCTAATTGTTAAAAAAGGGGAGGGAAGAAACTGTCCAATGATGCTAGTCCCTGTTAATGCCTAACCTCGCTCTGATAGAAATATGTGAGAAATGACTGATTTATTTGGGAATATGTTACATTGAAACATCTGTTGTCATGAATGCAACTCTCTTTTTGTCTGTAACCCCCCAAAAACACCCAACCAGCCTATCCTCGGAAGTCCATGATAAAATATGATCACCCAAAGCGACAATGCCGAGAAACAGTCTTAAGTGAAACAACATAGATAACTCACTGGACCATAAACCAACCAGACTAATTACCCAAACAATGAAAGTAATTAACAAATTAAGACTGGAGGCTGGGGTAAAAACCAGCACATACAGCCCTACACGGCACTGTCTTTGACATTACTGGAATAGGATGACTTCAGACCGTGGACCTGGCCCATAGTTCTCAGCAATGCCGCCAGATACCTTGTGCTATTTGAGATTCTATGGTGTTTAAAAGCTGTGTCCTAGTCAAACTGAAAAGTGCCTCTCTCTGTCTGCAGACCTGGCCACCACTCATTCTGAACTGACTGATAAAAACCACTGCTGCTCTGCTACAAATGGCTTTCAGTGAGTCCCTACAGACTGAAATTACCACCCTGCTGACTGGAGATGGTGGCATCTATCAAGACTAAAGTGCACCAAAGCTCTCTGAAAGTACACTGCGCTACCGAAAACGAGAGTCAGTCCTCTCACAGAAAAAAAAAAATAATAGTAATTAAAAGTTGGTCTGACAGCTTAGATTATAACCATTCGGATCTCAACAGCTTCCTGAAAGTGTAACTCAAAGAAAAACGCTTTATTCCGATGTTCTCCTCATTGGGCAAAGTTATGTGCATGCGCTTGTGTGTACATTAACATTAAGTCTATTAATGAAGTCGCGTGAGTGTGTTTTTTTCCTTCAAAGGAAGGTCTGCATAGGTGCTTTCTCTTCCCTGAAATAACATTTACGTTCAGGGTATTTACGGCCACAACTAGTTTGCTCTGAAAAGCGCCAGTGGTATATGTTCTATTTTCATGTTAATGGGTCGAGTGAATGCCAAGAGCGGTGAATTCACAATCAGCGTCCTTGTTCCCCGAGCTGGAAAGTAAAGCTCCGCGAGCTCAACCGCGAGAATGAACACCTTATACTATACCCACGCATCTTTAACGGAAAAACAATGCGGTGTGTTGTTCTCCCCCCTTCCTTTCGAGTTGTAAGCCTTTTGCCACATTTGCTTCCATTCACAATCTGTTTCTTTGCACGCCTGCGTGTGCGCGCGTGATAGATGTTAAACAAATTCAGAGCTCGAGCATTGTGTAGTCTCACACACAGACGCACAGGCACGAGAGACCACCCAAAAATAGCAGCCCTGCCATGGTTCTCTGGTCCGGCCTGTGAAAGGTGACACCGCATCCACACAATCCAGACGTTGTTCAACTTCCCAAAAGCAGTCTTACTTAATATCGGGTATTACTACCGCGTTTGGAATCATTTAGCTTACAAAATATATAAAGGCTACTGTACTTCATATACAGGTATAAAAACAAAAAATGTGTGCATTTGTTTTAAGGCACGCTTGGTTTTCATGACCTCATCTCTACTTTTAAAATCAACAACTTACGCCACACCTTCGCGCAGCTATCTACACAGACTGTATGACACCCGTACAACCGAATACCTGGGGCAACAGCCTAGCAATCTTAGCACCTTTTCATATTGATAGATACAGCTGTTGATGTAAAAAGCAAGATACATCAAGAGTGCAGCACCTAACTAGTCAGCAACGTTTATTTACAGGAGCCTCGTATCTTTTTGATTTAACATAAGTACTTCACTTGTTACCTTGTGGACGTAGGGTGAAAACTAGTCTGTGATTCTTATGTCTTATCAAAACCTTTGCAACACAGAGCACCGAGGCGTTAGGAAATTAGGACAGCCAGCTGTAAGTGGCTCCATCAAATTAAAACGACAGGGATTTATCTGGTTTACCTCTGCCATATCCTTGAGTGTGCTTGGCAAAGCTTCTCACGACAGCTTCCACCGCCTCCCGCAACACTGTCGGATTCCCCGGATTACAAAGCCCAAGTCCGGCCATCCCTGACGTCCCCATCCCGGTGCTCCCCATAACGCCGACCCCGAGGCTGTGTAGCTGGAGAGGCGGCGGGGGTGGGGGCGGCCCGGACGAGGCGGACAGGCAGGCCGGGGGTGGCTGCGGTGGAGCGGTGGGGACTGTGACTCCTGGTCGGAGGGAAGAGCGAAGGGTCCCGGTCGAGCCAGCTCCGAATCCAATCCCGGGTTGAAGACGTTGAGGGCGAATGGATTCCATTGTTACAAAGAGTCGCAGTGAAAACGACAGCGAAGAAAAGAATAAAGGGTAGCTACGAGGAACGAGCAGCGGGAGGAAAGTTTATGAAGCTTAAAGAGAAAAATAAAAAAGGCACGGAAGAACAAAACACACGGGAGTTTGGGACAGGGGTAATTAAAAAAATAACGGGATTGTCAGACAGTGGTTTAGAGACTCTGCCAATCCCGTTAGTCTTCGAGCGGATTAGGCCGTCTGTCTGTCAATCTGGGTCTAAGGGCGGGGAATCCAGAGAAGAGGAAAGGGGAAACTCGCTGATTAGTTGAAGATTTCTTCAAGAAAAAAAGCACAAAGGCTCTGTGAGTCATTGTTAAAAACACCTAGATCAACACAGTTTCCTGTAGCATATACATAACCGTAAAAATGTAGCCTATTTGGTGCCTCATGCAGGAGTCACACATTAGCCACTAATCACGAATAGCCTAGTCTGATCTATTGATTTTTTCCTTTAGGATAAGGAAGCTGTGACAAACTGGATTTGTTTAATCAAATATGTACACAAAGTCACGAAAGAATACATTGTTGCGCTGTGTCCCACTTTAGTGATTTTACCGGGTTAAGAAAGTCATTTATGAGGATACAACTGTTATCAGCGCTTTTCTATAGGCTATGCCTTTTGCCAATATAAATCGGTGATTCATTATAGATTTTACAATATTAGGCTAGTCATTATGTGCTTTAGTCCATTAACAAATTGTGTACAATGTCATACATGAATTCAGTTAATCTCTATCTCAATGTTCGCCTATAATGCATTGCTGTTGTTTGTGGAACATTCCAGATGGATCTTGACTGGGCTATCACACGATGGTGCCATCAGTAAAATTATTTCCACATGTGATTATTTTCACAAAACCAGCAAGAATATCAATGCTACTGACAGACAGCCTAGCTACATAAAATCTCTAACATAAATTCAGCTTGTCTTGGAAAAGTTACACTTTCTCCTTGTGGGCTAAAAGGCCGATGGCAACGCCTGAACCAAGCCCAGACAAGTTGCGACGTAAAGGAGACCTTCAGAGTGTAGATGTGACGGGATACTTTGGGCCTTTGGCTACCAGCTCCACTGAATGACAGTGAACGTGGATCTCCAGCGAAGACGTCCCGGGTTACCAGGTTGCCATGGTTACTGCTGTCCATGGCTCCCTGGGGGCGTGGTCACTGGCCAGCCAGGTTCAGATCAGTGGTTTGAGTGTCTCAACTGCAAATCATTGACTTGTCCTTGGATGCTGCGCCACCTAGCGTCATGCATACAGTTTGCACCAGGGGTCTCAAGCTAGGTGCCATTGAGGGTGACGTATGTGTTTATCCTATTTTTTGTTTCTATCAGTTATCCTGTCCAATTTATAAAATGATAAACAATATGTACCAATGTCGGTGAACTATTTCAGACAAGAACAATCTTTAACTGCCATTCATGATCTTACAGAGAAAACATCCATTCCATTTAAGTACTTTTTCCACAATAAATAGGTAATACCAAAAAATAATTGTGTGTATGCCGGTCTCCATTCAAACTATTAATTCTGCATTTACAGCTTCAACCATAAACACCTAACCAGACATAAGCAGCAGTTATCTTCATAACAAAAGGACTGACTTTACTTAATATACACATTGTGGAACTGGAACCAGCTATCCAATCAAGAGCAGTGGCTGGAGTGACAGACAGCATGCATAAGGCCCTTCATGGTGCTGAGGGTGAGCCCAGCGGTTTACACTCACCTGTCAATGTGGCGCACCTGACCACAGATGTAAGATTGGTGTCTGCACATCATCTGACCGGGGCCTCGATTGGCTTTAGACAGGAGACCACAATTCACATGCAGACACTGTGGCCCCCTAGGACTGCAGTTTGGTATGGCAGGCCTCCTCCCCTCCTACCGCAGATTGGGTTTGCAAACACCACCCCCTGAACCCACCATCCCATCCCCCGCCATCCTCCCCCACCCCCACCCCAAACAAGATTCCACACTTGGGTTGCCAGGTCATATCAGACTCCCCACTTGGGCTGATTTTCAAACTCTACACAACTTCTGTATGACAAGTATTTATGTTGGGGGCTACAATTTTTTTATCTTCAAACTAGACCTAATTATTGTGCAAAATATTAGTTTAAAAACACTGCTGTACTTTCCCTTTCAGGATCTCCACAAGTTTTACAGTGCGCACAGACTTTAAACGGCAGTGGCAATTATTGGTCACTAGGTGGCAGGAGCTTCCAAGTCTTGCAGATCAAATCTGGTGAAACTTCTTCCAAAACTTTTCACGTAGCAGGACTTCACTTTGCACAAAGAAAACATGAATTATATGGCATCATATTCTGCACCAGGTCACACTTTCATATCCTGTGTATGCTTCACCTACACTTCTGCACAATACAGTTTGTTTATTCAAATGCAAAACACACACACACAAACACATATACACAGGCTCTCTCTCTCTGATTACATTTCTTTTAATGATCAGAAGACTACATTAGTTTGAATACTTTGTGACTTAGTGCAAAGTTAATTTGAAAACCTAGAATTGGTGAAATATATGTGCTGGGGAAAATTTACCTCCTTGTTCAACATGTAATCTCTACAGGCATGCAAGAGACTGTTGCACTACAGAAACTGGGTGTGATGACTCTGTTAGAAGCATGGCAGCCATTTTGTTGAGCTACTACACTCTGTCCTGACCTCTGTGTCATGCCATGCATTTGGACCATTAAAAAAAAGCCAATAGCATGAGTGTCGCTATGACAATGGGCAGGTATCTGGACTGGGGGGACAGAAGAGCCAAGCATGACCTTTGACCCCATGTCCCATCATTAAACTAACATGTATCCTTAGGAAGAAACTCCAACACCTGAGGTTACAAGGTAGCAGAAACTGTTGGCTCACCCCAGAAGACCTGAGTTCACACATAATTATGAAACAGATATTCCCCCCCCAGGCTCAGAGGTTGTGGGGTTGTTTGTGTTGCTCTGTTGTGTAATTAAACATATTTATGTAAGGTTCGCACCAGAGGGGTCGGCTCCACTCAAATTCTGTCGATTCAACCGAAATTCAGGTCATGAATTCAACAAGAGGTGACGACTCCTCCTGTTCTGTATTTGAGTTTAGTTAGCCTCCCTCCATTGCTTTTGACTACACAGCGAAATGTCCAGTGTTCATTTAACACTAACAGTGTACATATGAGTCCAGTTCTTCTCATACGTACACTGTCAGTGTTACATTAGCACCGGGCATTTTGCTGTGTGTGGTTTTGTTTGTTTCGTTCCACTGACCGTGCTTAATGCTCTTTCTTCTAGATCTCCTTATGTTGACAATGTGCTGCTTACACATGCTCACAGGGCCAGTGGTGACTCAGTCTGGTGGTTGGGGTGTTTACATTGTGCTGGGGGGGCCAGGCGTTGGGGTGGGTGGGGGATAAATCCATGCGTTCATGCCGCACTTCCTGCCGTTGCCTCCAATGGCGGAGTGTTTGCTGTAGTATGCGCACTCTGTCCCACAAGGCCGTGCGTCACAGAGCGACTCATCCACCACCCCCGCCACCCCCCACCCCGAGGGGGCAAACAATGGGGGCGCAGAGGAGAGCTGATCGGGCTAAAAAAACAGGCAGATAAAACAGAGATAACATGGGGGGGCATGGGGGGGGGGGGGAGGAAAAGATCAGTCGAGGTTGGATTCCCACATGGAAACTGACAGCTAGGAGCTACCCCCTCCACCTCCCCCCCACAAACTCTCTGATACCCCCGTGCCAGGGACAAGGAAGGGGGGATGGGCATCTCTGTCTCCAGACCTCATGCCAACTTGTGCTGTTAATAACATCATTTTCCCAAATGTTATGGCTGGGATGCAAACGACCACACTCAGTCTCTTTCAGGGGATGTGCTATTCAATCAAATCAGACTTTAACATTGCAATACAATTTTCCATCTGTAGTTTCTGTTTCATCTGAAGCAAGCAAACAAACAAAAATGTTTGATCGGAATGCATTCTTCACATTCTAAAATGGAATATCACATGCGATTAAAAAAGACTAAAGTTCATTTTTACTGAAATCCATGCGCCCTCAACGAGAATAGGCACATCTGATTGTGACCCAAACTATATGTGATTCGTTATTTCTAGCATCTGGCACTTCCTCTGCTCATGAATGACAGCAAAGTGTGTCCTTATAGCTGCATATTAAATGTAAATCAACTTTTTGTTGGTTGAAATAAGACTGGAAGTCAGTTATTTCTCCACTCATTTTTTTTGTCATGACACAGAAAACAGGTGTGTAAGATTGAAAGGATGAAAGACTGATTCGCCAAATTAGAAAGAAAAGAAGAAAATTGCAGCACCATTGTAACCCGTTTCAGTTTGACAGGTTTTCCCCTGGTGAGTTGGAAGCACAGCCTTGAGGGTCATCATGACAACGGACAGAAATGTATCTAGATCAGTGGACCACTACTACTTGGATGAACTTTGACCCCGGCTGCCCTCATTTAACCAACACGTATCCATGGCAATTTCCTGTACAACCACCCCCTCCCCCAATACAACCACATTCTGAAGAACATCTGAGGTTGCAGAAAATTGTCATCTTAGCTCAGAAGGCCTGACGGAGGACAGGGGTAAGGACGGGGGGTTGGGGGATAAAAGATAAAAAACTTAATCAGAGGACACGTGGCGGTTATTTATCTGGTTAAGAGCAAACCTTGTCCTTTACGTTTCATGACAAGACAAAAGAATATGGTAGTAGAGGTAGTTAGTATTTTGATGATATAGTTTATGCATTGTAATATATAGTTTTTTTTTATTATTTTGCTTGGCAGAAAGCACTTTCTTACTTTCTTAGTCTAATATAGAAATTGCTTTAGTTCAGGGTGGTTGCCAGTGGTTTCATTCTAATACAGTTTTTTATGAACCTTTTTTTACAATAATTTTTCTGACTTATTTTTCATAACAGACTTTTATAACAAATTTTCAAATGACATATAAGTCGAAGTTTAATAACTCTTCATGCAAAATGCTATTTCTATCATTTTGGGCTCGAGATGAAATAATGAACGCAATATCAAAACAACAGTCAAACGAGGCAGATGAATCATGTGAAAGTTCACCATTGCTCTAAACATTAGATATTTTCAGCTTTTCAATGTAATCGTTGCTGTCTGTTTAAAATGGACAGATCATCTTTAAATCACATTGTCACACACAAAATCTTCTCTATAAAGACAGGATGGGCATTTTGTCATCTTATTTTTTAGATTACACTCAAGAAAAGGATTGCAACATGCCCTGTGCTAAGTGTTTTCAGATTATGATTGGCTATTTTTCTGTGATATCCTGCATCATTCATCACTTTGATTTGGACTTTTTAGGATCAAAGTCCTCACATTGTAGAAGAAAAATTAACTCTCTGGGGTCAATCATGATGCAAGAAACATGCAAAATGTTGAGAAACGGTAAGTAGGATAGCAGAAAACTCTCAGAGACTCTGGGTGTCATGGAAACCAGTCTTGTTTCTCAAGCTGTATTCATGTGGAGAGAGGAATAAAATCCTACAGAATGATGTTAGATGGTAAAATAGCAAAGCTGAAGACAAAACAGCAGCGCATAATAGCATCCGTTGCTAGTTGGTGTTGCTAGGTGACGGGTTCCATGTTATGTTTCGTCAGGAAATCGACATTGGGTTTGGCTGGGCTCTGATGGTAGATGAGTCCGCTATCTGCCATGTTTATCTCCTCACATGAAAATATCAGCCTGGCTGATCTGCTCAATCAATATGCAACAGGGCCCAGATTCAAACCTTGAGGGCTGACCTAAACAGTTTTGGAAGGCCAGGTAAAAATCATAACTACTCCAGGCTTATGCATGCACAGACAATACCTGCACATTTGTGACCACCTGCACACCTGTATACTCTATGTGCTTGCCCACCTGCGCATATGTATTGCTGTATATTGTTGGATAAAGGTGTCAGCAGGTGAAGGTCTGCACAGCCAATGAAAGGGTTGTGAGTTCAGGTGACTGTGAGCTGAGAACATTAAGGGGAGCGTTTTGGGTTGCAAAAAACAACCACACCTTATGGTCAGTCTGCACCCTAACATTGGATTATTGTCATTTAGCTGAAGCTTTTATCCAAAGGGACATATGGCTGTTTGGAGTAAGCCAAGGGTCGATCCCGCAGGGGCAATGCGGGGTTGAGGGCCTTGCTCTGGGTTCTTACTGTGGCCAGAACCACCAACCTCAGGGGTCCCAGTCATGTTCCTTAGCCACTAGACTACAGGATGCCCAGGGATTGGACTCAACTGTGTGGTGAACACAGCGGCTGAATAAAAGTCCACTGGTTGAACAGAAAACCAAACAATAACAAAATGTAAAGCCTCCCGGCAAAATTCCACAGTGGCTTATTATAGTCTTAGACCCTATATCTGCACATTCACATACGTGATTCTACATGTGCACGTGTATGAGAGTGTGCACGTGTCTGCACACGTGCACGTGTCTGTGTGCATGTGTGTGCAAGTGTCCGCATGTTCACACTGTACATGTGTGCGTGTCATTGTGTTTCAATGAGAGTGTGTGTGTGTGTGTGTGGAGGTGCATGAGTGAGTGTGTGTGTGTACATGTCTGCCTTGGCGTATGAGCGCACGTGTGGAGGTTATCGTGAGTGTGTGTGTGTGTGTGTGTGTGTGTGTGTGTGTTTGTTTGTTTGTGCATGGAGGTGCATGAGTGAGTGTGTCTGTGTACATGCCTGCTTTGTTGTATGTGTGCATGTGTGGAGGTTATCAGTGTGTGTGTGAGTGTGTGAGTGTGTGTGTGTGTGTGTGTGTGTGTGTGTGTGTGTGTGTGCCTGTTTTATTAGGACATAACTCATATTTTTACAGATGACACACTGAAGCAGCAGTGCCAAAGGGCATTGCATGAAGCAACTCAGCTGTGATTAGCTGGTTAATATGCAAACATAGCTTATCGGAGAGGGGGGGTTGACTTTATTAGTTTAACTGCGTGTGTGTGTGCCTTGCAGAGTCAGGTGTCCATTTGCTATTTAATGCAAACATCTGAATCATAATACACAGCCAGCAATTCTCTTTTCGAGGAATGCCAGCGGTGAAGAATGTAGAGCGATAAGATTCTCTTACTCAGAAATACACGGATTACCTAATTGAGCACGGAGGTTACAGTAGGGAATCTTCTGGGCTGACAGGGAAACAGAAAACCGAGCTGTGAACACAGACCTGCGGGTCTGATTAGCAGTTGCAGTGCAGTAATCCAGACTGAAAATGCAGAGTTTGGATGTTTAAGTAAAACTTTGCATGTCCATACTTACTTAGTGTTTTATTTATTTAATTATTTATTTTTATCATAGTTTAGTTCTCATTTGATTGAATTTATTGCGAATGTATTATAAGTCATAAATTAACTCCTAAATGTATACCCAATAAAGATTTAGCCATAATGTTTGGCTGTACACATGAAAATGTTTTTCTTAAAGTTAATCAAAGAGTTGTTTATTGTTTCAGAGAGAGAGAGAGAGAGAAGAGCTTTCCATATGAGACAGAACTTAAGACAAAAATCAAAGGGCATCTGTTAGCTAGACAGTTATTCATTGCTGTCAGCGTCCTCTCACCAAATTATACTTGGCGCAGCACGAGAAAATTGTTAATATAGTTGCCTTTACTGTCACATCCCCACACATACAACAGTTGTGGC
This sequence comes from Albula goreensis, assembly GCA_022829145.1. Lineage (NCBI taxonomy): Eukaryota > Metazoa > Chordata > Actinopteri > Albuliformes > Albulidae > Albula > Albula goreensis. Next base: position 46,890,108 of record CM040743.1, on the reverse strand, counting down.
ATTTTTTTTTAAATACTAGTACTCAGCTGTGCTTTTGTAATTCTCCAAAAGTGTACTGAGACAATCTGCGGCAGTTTGCGTTCAGACTGAACGCACTGCGTACTTTGGCTGCATTCTGTCACAGACCCTCTGCCCGCACGGATAGTTTATTCAAATAATCAGGAAGCGCAAGATCTGGGCCTCGGTCAAGTCACGTGATAACCGCTTGTCTCTGCAGGTTTGGCAGCAAAAAGTGCTGAGGTGAATGAGGTTCGAAACTTTACCTTTGAAGCTTTTTGCGCCTTCGTTTGTCGTTTAGATTACGTCACAATGATCCGTTTAAATAAAATCCAGCTAATTTCTATACTACTGTATAATCAAATGAATTCAATCAGAACCCAATCTCTTTGTTGTTATTATGAGAGGCGCACAAAGGTAATAGCTCCCACGATGGATGCAATCAAGTAAAATGTGATGATGCGTTCAGTTAAGACGCTTGTTAATCACGAAGAATCAATCAAAGTGCAAGGTTCAGCACCCTTAACAGTCATAGACAGGTTTAAAGCCTCTCCTTGTTTAATTAATCTCTACTTACAAAAATTAAAGGTAGTTTCATACGACGTTAGGAAATTTTGGTTCTATTTTTCTAAGTTAATGTTTTTCAGATACATAAAAACGTATATTTGCAGAATATATCAGAGCATATTTTAAATATAAATAGGTATTCCCTCTCTCCAAGGCCTGAATGAAACGCTTGTGCCAACACTGAACTGATGATGTGTGTGAAAATGTAGTCATGACAAAAAGGCGAGACGTAATTATCCTAACATTTTACTCTTACACACGTATGCTGTGCTCAAACTGTGTATACCACAGCGCAAAATATAAGAATCTAAATAATCTACAAACATAATAGTCACATAATAAATAGGATAGTTAAAAGAATTCCGGCACACTCAGCGATATGCTTCTTAAAAAAATAAAAGTTTGCAGGAGCGCAACATTTTTAAAATACTTACAAAACATTATTTAGTATATGGTGTATAACAATAAATAAAGAAACAAATGAATACATCGATAAAAGAATGTGGAACAAAGACTTTAAACTGCCACTCCGTTTTTCAGTAGTTTTACTCTGTTGACATAGGTATCGATCATGCCATCTTGTAAAACTCTCGAGTCATCATTGTTACATTTAGCCTTCCACACACAACAAGGGTTCGATTTGAACGTCCTCGGTGGATTTAATCAGATCAGCAGCAGATAAACAGGCGCGCTGTTTTCGCAGCCGGAGAGTCAGCACTCCCACGTTGGCGACTCCTGGACTTTGAGCGGGATCATCCATTGTGGCAGGCCCGACGCCAAGGGTCGCCCGAGCCAGCGGAGCGCTTGACGAATGGCAGGAGGTGGCAGCAAATGGGAAGCCGTCTCCCAAACCGCAACTGGCCAATGAGATTCGGCAGGGGGCGGGCCCTTTCTTTCCTGGGGTCCATAAGTATCCAAGTCCCCAAGGGAGAGGTACCATCAGGTCTAAAGAACCCTTGAAGTGAAGGTAAGCTTCCACTCACTCTCTGCTGCTCTGCTAGGTTTCAATAAGCTTTATTTTATAGTGTTTGCTGCCATTTTCTAACTGTGGTCCATGATTGCTGGTCACTAAAGACTTGAGAAACTTTTAAGTTGTGCTCCTCGACAGTTTTAGAAGAGCATCTTGTGTAGAGAATGTAGATCATGAACTGTTGTGTGTTTGTTTTTCTTTTTTTGGAGATTTAAGATGCTGTATTTGGTACTGGAGGAAGACTAGATTTTCTTGAATGCTTTTGTCTACTTGGTGAATAAGTGTGCCCAACTGCTTAGGTGAACTTCTGGTCGCACAGTTACACATTTAAGGTGTCAGAAAATAAGAGCTGCTTTGAAAGCGCAGGCTGGCTCTGTTGTTGACCTGAGCTTACAAACAAAACAAAACAGGGAAAAAAAAAAACTTGGAAAAAAAAATAAGAGGATCGGATGTTGAAAAGCTCCACCACCGTGCCGGCCAATGGCGTCGCACTAACCCCGCTGCTTCTGCTTGATAATCAGGTTCCCTGTCCAATCAGCAGTCATGAAGGTCTCTGTGGTCGTCGCCCTTGTTTTTGCCCTGGCACTCGGTAAGAGCTGCGGTCCTCGATGCAAAACAAACACCCCGGGGGGGTCGGGGGGGGGGTCGGGGTTTGGGGGGTTGTTTTTATGTGGCTCTATGGGGACAGTGCAGTATAAGGGACAGAGAGATGGGGACTGTGAGCTTGTGAAGGGTGATTTGTAGGTTTAACTCTCAGCTGGGTCACTGCTGCTGTACCGCTGAGCATGACACTTCATCTAACCTGCCTCAATAAATGTTTAAATGGATAGGATGTAAACTGTAAACCTGTGTGGATAGGAGAGTCTGCTAAATGCCTAAGAATGTAAATGGGAGTTGGGTATTTGTTACTCTGGGCTGGTAATTGAATTGTATTTTAAGTACACCCTATCATCAAACTCTGAGAACTCAGCAAGATAGTGAATTCAAGAAAGACCAAGTCAAACATAGGACATTCAATGACATTTAATTTCTATTTTAGCATATGGTAGCTCCACAGAAGCATGTGGAGCTACCATGGGTTTCCACTATCAGACTTCCAATATCAGTTAAACCCATCATTGTGTGTAGCGATGGAGGGCAAATCATTTTGATTGGTGTAAAGTGACCTACAGCTTGTTGTAGCTCCGCCCATTACTGGGTTCATGGGACCCCATTCTACCATTATTATCCAGGGCCCTTCTTGGAAGCTGGTGGAGACATAAATGTGTTCTGATTGGCTGTTCTATGAAGTGGATGCTTGCTGATTGGCTGTAGTGTGAGTTAGATGCTTGCTGATTGGCTGTGGCTGACGAGTGTGTGTGCATGACTCTCTTGCAGGAAGTGAGGCGGTCTCTGTGGTGAAGCGTGAGGCCCCTGAGCTGGAGAAACTGACCCAGTACTTCCAGGATCTGTCTGCCACACTGACCCGTACCACCCAGGACATCGTGGAGAAGCTGAAGGCCCATGAGCTGACTGGTCAGGCCCAGTAAGTACCTCTCCCGACTCCACCAAAGCGGACATGTGTGGGCCATGATTCCACTGAAATATAAGTAATCAATTATAATTTATTTTGCATTGGCAATATATCGTTTTACATTGTTCATGTCTGAATCACCAGTCTAAATTTCTGCCTTCCTTCTGAACCCACCCTGAGTTGTTAAGAACTCCCTGTGTGCGATTCACAGACCGCAGTACCGGCTTGTGCCATTAGGGGGCAGGTGGTGAACTTAGCAACATGCTAGGCTAACTCTAACCACACCGCTGTCTCTCCCCTCTCCTTCCCCGCACCTCAGGGCCTACATTGAGGAAGGAAAGACCCAGCTGCAGCCTCTGGCCGAGAAGATCCAGGAGCAGCTGAAGCCCCTCTCCGAGTCCATGCAGGCCCAGATCAAGCCCCTGGCAGACTCTGTCCAGGCCCAGCTGGAGGAACTCTGGAAGCAGGTTATGGAGCAGACCAAGGCCCTGGCCGCTCCTCAGTAACTCCATCCTGTGGTACCCCCCACTCCCAGCCTTCATCATCGCCCCGTCTCTGGGCAGAGGGGAGGGGAGGGGTGTGAGAGCGGGGGTCCCATGGGACCTCCACGGAAACAACACCGAAAGCACCCCTTTTTTGGACTTCCACCTGCCCCTCCACCCCTGCCCCCGCCCCCGCCCACCCTTCCCACCCCCAGCCCCAGGTCCATGTGTCTTTGTCTCAGCTCCCCCAGCCTGCTGAAAGTCAGCTGTGATGTTTTCTATCCTCCAATAAAAAGAGCTTGAAGCTGAACCCCTTGTTTCTGTTTCGGTTTGTGTGCGTGTGTTTGGGTGTGGTGTGGGTCAGTCTCACTCAAACATGCACATACTCAGACAGTTCAAGAATGCAGTCACACACCACACATACATACACACATGCAGGAATGCACACATATATATACATACACACATACATACACAAACACATGGAGGAATGCACACATATACATACACACATACATACACAGACACAAGCAGGAATGCACACATATACATACACACATACATACACAGACACAAGCAGGAATGCACACATATACATACACACATACATACACAGACACATGGAGGAATGCACACATATACATACACACATACATACACAGACACATGGAGGAATGCACACATATACATACACACATACATACACAGACACAAGCAGGAATGCACACATATACATACACACATACATACACAGACACAAGCAGGAATGCACACATATACATACACACATACATACACAGACACAAGCAGGAATGCACACATATACATACACACATACATACACAGACACATGCATGAACACATACAAATGTGCAGAAATGCAGCTGTTGTGCAAGTGCAACAAACGCAACTGTGAGCTATTCAATACCGATTGAAAATTTATGAAGTGCAAAACTGGTAAAAATCCCAGAGAAGTCTCACAGATTCAGTGGATTTACTTTCTGTTTTGTGTCTTAGACAGTCTGTTGTCTATTGTCTATTTTTCTTTTCAGTCTCTTTGGAAAATGAGCATTGTAAAGCATTGTTTGACAGCCACTTTGTCGGTGGTGCTGTTTGAGAATACTTTTGATGAGAAATAAGCACTGATTTATCCATAGAATTATAGACTGGCCTTCAATCACGAAGTGTCGTGCATACTTTAGAGGGAACATGTCATTACAGAGTATTTTTTCATGCGAGCACACACACTGTAGAGCAGTGGTCCCCAAACTTTTTTTCACCAGGGACCGGTTTCATGCAAGACAATTTTTTCACGGACCGGGGGGCTGGATTCATTTAATAATATTTCAATTGACAAAGGAAATTACGAGTGGTATTTAAAGTAGCGTACAGCATGTATTTAGCAGAAATGTAAGTATATACTGTACCATTAGCATTATCCGATAGTTCTTGCTATTTTTTTACGAATTTTCTGAGTAAGTTAGTCGACATTACGCGACCGCAGAACGCATCTCGGGCATTTCCATTCATTTAAACGGGGATATTAGACTTGAATTACGTGATTTTGCTTTATGCGAGGCTTTTCAGGACCACATCTTCGCGTAAAATGCGAATGCACTATTCTACGGACTAATGTGAATAGCACGGACAGCAGCGGTCATTTTTTTCAAAATAAAATACCTTACGGACTAATTTAATTAAATAAAAACTTTTTTTTGCGGCCCGGTACTAAATGACCCACGGCCCGGTACTGGTCCGCGGCCCGGTGGTTGGGGACCCCTGCTGTAGAGGACCCGCATAATGCCCTTTTGATCTAGGGGTCAGTCATAGGAAATGGCGCATCGTGGTCAGCTGGTACATTGTGGGCGGAGTTAACACCCTATTGCTTAATTGTACAGAATCCTTGGCGCAGCGGGTTGTCATGAGAGCCTTTGTTTCCTCTGGCTTCCGTTCAGTCGAATGACGGTTTGAAGTCTTTCATGCGCCCGGCGGGGGTTCCCACAGGCTTTGTGCACTGTAGTTCCATTCCTTTAAGCTGGCAGAAGCGCTGAATAGGGATTTTGCTGACAACTGTGGGTCCATTAACGGCATTTATTGATGCGTGCCTGGAGTTTTACATAAGGATGTCCCGTCCATTGACAGTAATCGTAGTCAGTGTAGGTCCTGATTGTGTCGACCTTATTAGTATTAGCGCGGGACTGATCTCGGGCCCCAGGGTGACTGCATAAGCCGCCTAATATCCAAGTAGGTCGCAGAACAAAGAGGTTAACTCCTGACGCCTTGGGTTTTAATTGCTCCGGAACACGTTTATGCTGAACAGAAGAGCGCGACCTGAGACCAGGCCATAAAGTTTTTTTTAGATAAGAAGCCACCGGTAACAAGTCAGTGTTCTTGTCTAACAGTTTAACCGTAAACACAGTCAAAGGCTGCAGGAGATGTTGTCTCTCAGACTTGCCAATCAGTTTCACAGTTATTTCAGAACAATATCAGTACAGCTGGTGAAGTAACAGACAGGAACAATCGTAGAACCCAGTCCATAGCCGGTTTATTTTTTCAATGTAAATAAATACATAAATAAATAAATGAAAAGGCTTAAAACTAACTTTAGGATACTTCTGGTTCGTTTGGGTAGTGTGCCCTCTGGTGGCTAAAATGTAGGGCATCATAAAATATGATGAATTTCCATTAAGTAACTTCCAATTCACTGTATTCACAGCCCTGTAGCTGGAATTCAGACTTGACTCGGCTGTTGTTTAGCTGCATAACTTTAAGTAAGATTAGCCTTTGTTTTTAAATAATTAATTTTATACCAATAATTGATAATCGAGTTGTCAATATCATGTTGGCTGGAATGTCTGCATGTTTGTATACGTGTACAGTTATTTTCTCTCAGCGTCAGCTCCGGCACATTTATGGCGAGGTAAACTCTTCTTCTGTACACAAATTCATCGCCTCTGTGGCTCAGTGTCATGCGGGAAAACTGGGATTCTGGCTCAGGATCTGAGCGACTGGAGGCATGCGCCGTGCGTCAAAGATAGCCTACAGTTAAAAGTGTCTCGCCTACAAGCATAAAATCAACAGGAGCCCGAGCGCGTGGCGCAGGGGGTTAGCTCTATGGACCTTGCGCCACGCGCTCCGAACCCCGGGGCAACGTTTATCAGAAACGAATGTCTCGACCAGGGAGGAGGCTCGATGTGGACTTGACTCCGTGCCACTCATAAAAACGACCATAAACTGGCACTGGGGATGCATTCAGGCAATGCATACAGATAAGCGATGCCTGATGTTTCATAACCGAAAAACGTCAACAAAATCCACAAGATAATAAAAATGCTCATGTACACGATATATATTGATATGTTATATGACATGTTTAATTCATAATACATATGTAAGCAGCATTTCAGCAATTTGACAAGGTGGAGTTTATCAAAGTGAATACCCACCCATTATTCCGCAGTAAGTAAAAATAAATAATCAAGACAGTACATTCGATATATTAGTTCTGGAACATACTGCCCCTTTTTAAGAGAAATGATTATTTTACAGATGTAAAATGAAAACGCTTTGGGGGAATGTTAACATATTCATTTTTGTACTCCTAAATAATGTAGCTTTTTTGTGATATATTCAATTTTGAATATTACGTTGTTTACCTCGCCATTCATTGTGAGACGCTGAACATTTTAAAACAGCACCCAATCTCAGTTGAAACAATATTCAATTTCATGAGCATCGGTTTATGAAAACCATTTATTTTTTTTTATACGACAGTAGTGTGTGTGTGTGTGTGTGTGTGTGTGTGTGTGTGTGTGTGTGTGTGTGTGTGTGTGTGTGTGTGTGTGTGTGTGTGTGTTCTTTCACTTCCCTGTGGGGCGCGCGCCCGTAGCTCTGACCTGATTACCTTGGAGACAGCACAGACCAGCATTTTCCGGGAGAACCGTCGCATAGTTCTGTTGGTCGAGGACGCACCCACAGTCCATGTAACAACTTAATGGGTGGTCCTCGGCCTAAAGTTCCTTCTCCTGAAAAATCACACATACCACAAATGGACCAAAGGGCGCACATGAGGAGAGAAACCGTCTCTTCTGACGACTGGAGAAGAACAGTTAAGATCTTACTCTCTGGCTCTCTCTCTCTCTGTTCTGCGTGTGGCACAGAGCGCGAACAGTAACTCAAGTTACAGTAAAGCCATTGAGTTCCTAAGACGCGCGACAGGGGGCGACACTCTCGCAAACACTGGAGACCGAATTCCACTGATATCAGGCGTAGTGTAGCTGGGGTGTCACGGTGCAGTGAGGTAGACCGTGACTCGTTGTCAATTCTGTAATCTAGAACAACAAAATCACTAGTCTTCCACACTGCAGAGGACCAGAACAGAGGTTGCAGGCTCTTCACAACCTTGCCAGGTGAATAGGTCCTCGTTACTCCCAAATGGTCTGCAAAATATGTGTATTGTGTCTTCTTTGTTATTAATTTTAATAACAGAGTTATAAATTCAGGGTTCAAATACATTTCCTCAAGCAGAGCATTCTGACAAAGACAATAATGACTTTAAAACACACACACACAGGGGGTACGAATAGTAGGGATTTCATTTTATTCAAGGCTAGGTCCAATTTCCACAAAGATTAATGTAGTTCAATGGACTGGCAATCAAATAGCCTTGCGAGTAATCAGCGACGAAAATAATAATCGTAATAATAACAGTGGGACCTAAATGTTTTTCGCCCCCATTCAATCCGCAGAGTGGACCCAGGTGCTCCGGCCTCAAGCCCTTGTGCTCCTCTGTTGCCAGGTAACAGGGCCGTGCTCGAGGCCCGTGGCCCTTTATTTTTTTTACTTTTCTTTTATGTTGTTTTTTTTTTCTCGCTCAATTGCTCTCTTATAGGAAGAATATGAGCATGGGGATCTTTTCTTACTGAGCCAAAGACGAAAACAGCCCGTGGACCTCCAGCCCGAAGGCCTGCGGGAATGCTGAGCTCGCATCCTCTAGGGCGTCCTTCGGCCTCTGCGACACAAGCGGAGTTGACCTCAAATATCCCGGATGCAGCTCTCTGCTCCTACATACGAGAGAAATAAAATCACGAAGTGAAAGCAATGGTGACTTCAGGGCAGACATTTATTTGTTGTCTCTGAAAAACGGAGAGAAAATATTCACTGGTCTTACAAAGCTGAGATCCTACAGATCAAAGGTCTTCTGACTGACCTAAGATTAGATCTTGTGAGCCGCGACTGCTGCTTGGAGAGAATGTTTTTATACAGCGTGTCTTTTTTAAACATTATACATGGCTGGCTTTGAAACCCAGAATTCTGGGAGGAAAAACACGTCGTATGCTATTTATGCATATCATAGTAATAATAATTACTCAGTTATTGATACATGGAATAGGTTGTCAGGGCATGTAGTTGAAGCAGAGGCTCTTTCTGTGTTCAAGGCCAAACTTGACGAGGTCTTGGACACTCTTTAGTTGAAATGGCAATTTTAAAGTCGGGCTGAACGGCCTGCTCTCATCACGGCATGTTCTTATGTTCTTCTAATTAAATAACATTTTTTGCTATTGGAGCGCTGGGAATCTCCCAGATTTCTCCCAGGTTTCTTGCAACTATTTTATTTTTAACTGAGTTAAACTGAAGATTTTTTGTGTTCTACCAGAATCAGCCTACAGTGTTATCCAGTTGATTTAAAAAATACACTTTTAAAATTCTATTCTTCATGTTTTCCATGTCGGCCTATTGCTCTATTAAAATGAAAAAGTGAAAAGCGTAGGTCCCCCCCCCAAAGTACAATTCTACTCTAATTCTGCCGGCTTATCTCAGCAGGTCAGCCTTAAAACCACATTATAACCATGACTCGCGGCCCAGTATGGGCTCAATCTTAAGTGATTTTTGAGAAGGCGGCTTTTGTTCAAAAGCTTTAATGGGTCCTTAAGGTGGAAATCAAACCCTGCATCCCAGAACTAATCTCTCTCTCAGCCAACTGGCTGATTGAGAATCCAGAGCCTGAAATTCATTTTGGGCTCTCATTAAGACTGCACTGATATCTTAAAATGTCCATTTAACAGTGCTTATGGGGCTCTCCTAAATAATACCCTATTTATTTAATTACCATTATTTTTTTTAATTGTATGCTTCATCGGAACATGCAATGTCATTCTGATGAAGGCACAGCTTGGAAATGCACTGGCAGCGGGTAGTGATAGTTTGAGTGCAGCTGTCACATGGAGTTTGTCGCTGTCTTTTTGTCCGTGACTTTCACCTCCTCCTTCACCAGTTACAAACCATTACCTGTTTCCCCCCCTTTTAAATTAATATTTTTTTAAATATTACACTTTTTTTCCCCCTCAACTGAATGGTGAAACCAGCCCCACAGCATGCCTCTGGCATGGACTGCGGCGTCATGTGACTCCTCTGAGTCATGTGACAGACCGCCAGCATGTGCCTTCACCCTGAATCACTGGTGTGCTGGGGGGGGTGGGCAGGGGCGCCAAATGCATGTGAGAAAATTTGGGGCCCTCTATGTGCCCCTATGTGCGAGAAAATGTGACAACGGGCCCTGTAGGGTGACCGGCCAGTGGAGAAAACCTGGGGCTGAGCCACGGCTCGAAGTGGCAATTTTCAATTAAAAGTGGTATCACATTTCTCTTCAAGAAAGGGTGTATTGATCGTATAGCTATTATCACAATAATTAACTGTGGTGTAACCATCGGTGTAACTGTGGTATAACATTTTTTCAGTCAGAAGCTGCTTTCACTCCCAACACCTGTCTCGATGTTATCAATGATTGACAGAGAGAAAAAAAATTAGAAGTCTCGGTTTCCTTCACTATTTTACATGCCTTGGATAAGTAAAGAACAATAACGTCTTGGAGTTTTACAGGTTTTATAATCCTTCGTGCTACAGTTCAGACAGACCGTCTCATTGGCCAACTGATGAATAAACCAGAGATCAGTCTTGTTCACAAACACCAAACATATTTTTTTATCCTGGATGTAAACAAACCATGGATTTCAAACCCTGGTCCTGGTGGACTCCTGTGTACGCTTGGTTTTGTTCCGATCAGAATATTGATGAATCAAAGTTGTTGAACATTTCAGGTACATAATTCTGAACATTCAAATTTTCAAATTTAAATAAAATCAAATTTAAGCTCATTACCATTTTAAAAAATGTTTCTACAAATTGTTTAGTTTGTGACCAGGTGTTCACATTTTAACATTTGGGAGTTCAAAGATTTCAGCAGTAGGTCTAATTAGTTAATTAAAAATGAAAATTAATTAATCAATACAAAAATGCTCCTTCTTTTCAATGAATCAATTGCCACAACACACATTACAGAAAATAGAAATGTCTGTTGTCTGAGAACTGTTCCATTTTTTTGTTTGTTTTTTTAAAGCTGTAAAATAAATATGGTAAATTCAGGATGCCCTGCACACTTTCACTTGTGACATCACAGTTGATGAATGGAAGCTCAGCATTCCATACATACTTTCTGTGATGTCACAATCAATGGATTTAAGAGGGTAATTCATCCCCGTGAGAGATATAGAAATGGTCTAACAGCAAAATAAAAAGGTTTGATACACATCAAGAATCATTACTAAGGCTGGAACCGAAGTCTGCTCACTCAGGGGTCCCCAGGACCAGGGTGGGGATCTCCATGTGTCAACAGTGCAGAGCTACACTTAGCGTCCTTACACTCTGTCATTTCTTCTTTTCCAGATTAGGAGTTTCGGACATATAATTATGACTATACAAGTAATGGAGCATTGGACTGTCACATTTTTGACCAATTCCCAATTCCCAAAAAATGTTTTGGAGTGTGTGTTGTGTGTGTATGTGAGTGTTAGTGAGAGTGCATGTGTGAGTGTGTGAATGTTGGTGTGTGCGTGCATATACGTATGTGTGTGTGCGTGTGTATGCATGTGTCTGTATGAAATTGGAACACGTATCTTCCTTATACCTCAAAACTAGCACCATGAGATGGATTAAATCTTTGTATATATCTTTAGGTGAAGGACAATAACCTGTTGGACCGCAGAAAAACATACAAGAAAATCAACACAATGGATTGAAAAATGAAAGCAAAAATGCGTCAAATTTAACGGAAGGTGGACATATGTATTCACACTGCTCGTGTGGCGATTGGAATGAAGACGAAAACAGAAAATTGAGAAGACATAAAAGCTATAAAAACATGCGACATGACTGGATCTGGATCTGACAAACTGGATTCTAACCTTGTGAAATTGCAAAATCTTTCTTCCACCAATGACACGGTCAACAGGATCTGTTTAAGGTCTACTATACTCGTCAAAAACACTGTGGAAATCATACTCACATTATTGTGGCATCATCATCATTGTTTAAAAACTCAGCCATTCCAAACCCCTGAACTCTTGAAAAGCAGTCCCGAAAAGCAAAACCCATACTGTGCTTTTTCAGCCCGCAAGAGAAAAAAAATACCCCAGCGCTTACCGACTTCTTCTCAAAGTGCCCAGCTCTGGCTGGCTGGCAGGACGCTGCCTTTCACTCTGAAAAGAGAGGGATTTGAACAAGGGAAGGGGCAAAAAGGAGGTACAGGCTAATCATCATACACTCAATTGCACTTCAACATAAGAAAAGGATATAATAGGTTTGGGGCGCCATTGACGGGAACCCCAAAACCCTGCAGGAAAAATAGAGAAGGGTGAAAGAGGGAAAGGGTGAGGTTACGGGTGTCGTCAGGTGGTTCCCTCGGTTGTCGTCCCAGGCGGGGAGTCCTCTGCCCGGCTCGGTGGACCAGGAAAGCCCCTGGCTTTAGTGAGGCCTCCATGCCGCCAGACTGCGGTCTGTTGCTGTGAGCAGTGTTGGAGGCAGATTGACAAGACTGGCAGTCATAGCGTGTGGTTTTTACAGACAAACACCCTCCTCCTTGTGCATACGTATGCAAGAGCCCACACATGAACGCGCTCGCCGCACACTCAAGCACATGCACACAGGTGTTCGACAAGGCAATTGTGACAGAATGATGTCATTGAAAATCTCAGACCCTTCATATCAAAATAAAAGTCCCCCACCCAATTAGCCCATTTCTGTCGCTCTCTCTCTGTCTCATGCGAGCACACAATTTACACACACCAGCACAAATACATGCATGCTCACATTTGCAAAGACATAAACACATGCAGAGGGACAAATAAACATTCTTACTCACTCACACTCACATATATATACACATCGTCCCAGAAAACAGCAGTCCCCAGAAACTGTTGATTAAAATGAAAATGGCAATTTTTCAAATCCTCTGTTTTTATAAGAGAGGGAAGGGATATAAACAAAATAAATGAAGAATCTCAAAAAATACTTAACAAGGTTCTTGTATGCATAAAACTCTTTCCTCTCTCCATGTTCTGGACTGCACAGTACAATTCACTAATTATATCTTTTGCCATTTTTTATTCTATATTATTGAGGAGAGAAGTAATTCACAGGAACCAAAGGAGGTACTTGGCAACAATGGAGCACTGGCCTTGGTGACGGTTGCTTGGCAACAGCAGAAGCAAGCCGCTTTGGCTTTCTTGTAAACTGAAAAGACCCTTAAGTGGGACTGACAAAATTAATACAACGCAACTGGAACACGGTTTTCTTTTTTGTGTGTTTATGGTTTAGTTTTGCTATGTCTGTCCCACTGCACTTGCATTACATAGACAGGAACACACACACAAACACACACACACACACATACTGGCTGTCAAAGTCATCTGGACATGACTATATAAATGACATTTCCGTTCCCATGTACAACCCAGAACAATGTACATTCTTTTTTTGGGGTACTTTTGGAATCCCCCTTCCCCCTCCTCAATGAGCATATCAGTCCCTACAAAGCAAACAACTCACAAAGACTCCCAGGGAAGAAGCAGCACCAGTGACCTCCCCCAAATTAACCTATCGGACAAACTCTCTATGAACGCAAAATCAGCATATCCTCAGTTCATATACTTGCAAGTACCCGACCGGCCAGGAGGGGCCGCTAGAGAGCAGTGAATCACTCGCTTACAGTTTTATACTATGGCTGAACCTCCCTGTCAATTCGTAGACCGCCATATTGGTGTTCTCTATATGTAAGGCCACACTAAACTTCCTCCTCACGTATGTCCTGGAGTAAATTGCAAAATCTCCAAAAATTGGAAGCTTTAAACCCACTAAACAACTTAAAATCCCAGCACTTAACAAATCAAATTCAGAACAAACAGAACACTTGACATTTTTTACACTTAGCCCTTGACACACACTGTTGATCCATAACCATAAACTGCTGCAGACGACATCCAGGTATATACAAGATTAATATGACTTCAACAAACATTATAATTAAGAACATTTGGAGGAAGGATAGCTGGTGATGAATGAAGATGTTTTTCTTACAGAGTAAATGAAAGCATGTAATATTGCATGCCTCGCCGATCGTACATTTTCTTTGGCGAAAAGAAGTGACAAACATATTGGTAAAAGAATACTCTCCCCCCTGCAGGCGGTCGTGTTTTCAGTAAGCCTGCAGAGAGCACTTGGCGATGCCGGAGTGGCCGCATAGCATAGCGATTCGTTCGGTGAGCTCGGGGCGGCCAACGGTAGCTTAAGAAGCGACCTTTGATGGACGTTCGGTCCTGACGGGAGCCTGTGGACTATTCTTTGTGGTAATGACTTGTACTAAATCGACTGGAGCAAAATTAGATGACAGATTTAAAAAAAAAAAAAAAAAAAAACCTCGCAGCACCTGCCAGGTACTGATGGAGCTCGGACTACTCCAACGGTAGGAGGTTATTCTAAAAACGCCCCCGACGACGGTGGGCAGGAATTGAATGTGCGCAGCTGCCAGGATGAAAGAGTGCGCCTCGCGGGAGACAACTCAAAAGGCGCCAATTTAGGTTATTTTTACAAGTAACTTTGTTTTCCTGTTAAAAGGGAAAGTAAGGAGCGACTAAAAACCATTGTTAAACTTTCCAGTGCTAAAAGTTTATCGATATTTTTGCAACTTTAAAAGTAATAAACACCGAGTTACACTCTCCACTTACAAGAAATACATAAGTTATGACTGGTTCGTTACCAAAAAGTAATATTATTGTCGCAAGAAGCCGCAAGATTCCAACGACCGTTTTCCAGTCGGTCAGGAATTGGTCTAGAGTTTCACCTTTCATCAAGGAACTTGTATTGTTTCAGTATATCAGCTGTATGCATTGATATTGTGTTAAAAATATGTAGTATTCGTCTCGCTCTGGACAAGAGCGTATCCATCATACTCACGGGGACATTGATGAAGGGTTGTACACCCCGATTTGATTTGAAATTGTTACCATGCCAACGGGAGGGCTCCGGGTCTAGGGGACAGGCTACTCTTTCCTTTCAGGAAAACACCTGACATACGATAACTGCACCCAGATAAATAAAATGTTGTCAGTTGCTCTGCCGTTACCGTGGAAACAGACACTGCGCTCGTATTGCTGGTAAAAACACACTTTTAGACTGCAACATGTGCAGGAAAAACAACAACAACACACACACACACATACATAGATACATACACACATGCACCCATGCACTGAACCAGCTGTTGAAGACAAGTGAAACTCTTCAGCCAGGTAGGGGAACTAATTAGTGAAATCAGCTGGTTTTACTGTGAGGATGGAGCAAACACATGGCAGCTACTTTATAAAGCTGGGTTTCTGCGGGCCTGCAGAACTCAACGGTTGTTCCACTCATCTGTGGTCAATGTGAAATCCAATTCTCACCTCAGCGCTGTAGACACACTAGTTTGGCGAGTTCCTGACGTTGCTCTGTATCCGACAGCCCAGCATTGGTTTGCCCCCCTGGTACAGGAGCGCGACGGGCCGCGGGAGATATGACGGCCACAGTCCGGGTCACCATGGTGACAGGGCCCCAGGTTCATTTTAAAAGCGTGGAAAGTTCCCGGACCCGTTCAGAGACTTCACATGGAGCTCCACTGTTCCAGGTTCCCTTTAATTGTTGAGTGAGAAAACTCAAGTGTGGAGCCAGTGTGCGTTTGTTCAAGACAGGGAAATTAGAAATAAGCTCTGGATTTGATCAGTTATGCATACCGTGTATTATATGTGTATATCTTGGACCGAATACAGCAACAATAATATATTTTAAATGTTTCGCGTTACCTTATGTACATAAAATCCCACACATAGGAGTCCTGGCCAAAATGCCAGCACTTATATAGATTGTAATGACAGTTAAAATATTTAATAACGAATAACATTATATTTATGTAATGATACACACATGATTCTTAAAGTTTTTACCAAGAAGAGTTAAAGACAGAATTAAGCAACACACAAAAAACAACCACATTACATGGAAGTTCAGTTTGTATGAGAAGAAATGGCGATGCAATCAGCACACCCTAAACTTATAATTTATGTTTCATTATTAAAGTTATACATTGATTATTATTAATAATTTAATATTGAAACATTGGTGTGTAATACACATTGAGCTATGCTAAGAGAGTACAACCTTTTCTCCTCCTTCTGATGTCAAGGAAGTAAAAAAAATGTGCAAAGGTATTGTGACATCACACTTTCACTAGTGACATCCCCAACGGTGATGTCACAAGTGAAAGTGTGTAGGGCATCCTGAGTTTACATTCCCCATGTGTGATGTCACAAATGAAAGTGTGTAGGCTGTACTACACCCCAACAGTGGTGTTACACAGGAAAGTGCGTAGGTCTGAATGAGTTTCCAGTCACTAATTACAATGATGTGTGCTAAGTTTTCTCTCCCAGGTTGTGACGTAGTGAAGTCCAGCAGAATCCTTCAGTATATGGGCATGTAATGACTTCAATCAAATTTCCTCTGTCTCTTGGCAGATTCCACTGACCCAGGAAAAAGGGTGACTCTTCCGATGGAGCTACTGAGTACTCTCTAAAGCAGAAATAAAAACATTTAAAGTATACAGCAGTACAGCGCCGATCTGAAACCTTGGTCCACATCATCCTTTACTTCCTGGTTCTGGAGAAACAAGGCCACCTACCAATCACTGACAGGTAAATCTCTGTGACTGATGTTGCTATGGTATCCTGCCTGTGGAAAATAAGCTGGGCGGGACCATAGCTCTTGAAAGCAAAAGCCAGTCATCATTGGTTTAGAGAATCTGCATATCTCCACTCTCTAAAACATTAGCACCTTATAATGATTATTATTGTACCTGTATATCGCTTATTAAATAAGTTTAAGTACTGTACCTATGTCTCCCATATTGCATAAAAGTCAGGGCTATACCTTTGTTTTCATAAAATAGGGTATGTCCCTCATATTGTCTGGGTTCATACCTGTGTAGATACAGTGTATGTGACCTGTGTCCCTCATAGTGTATATAGGGTACCTGTGTCTCTCACAGTGTATGTAGGTAAGTACACCTGTGTCTCTCACAGTGTATGTAGGTAAGTACTGCACCTGTGTCTCTCACAGTGTATGTAGGTAAGTACTGTACCTGTGTCTCTCATATTGTATATAGGTAAGTACTGCACCCGCGTCTCTCATATTGTATATAGGTAAGTACTGCACCCGCGTCTCTCATATTGTATATAGGTAAGTACTGCACCTGCGTCTCTCATATTGTATAAAGGTGGGGGCTGTGGTTTAGACAGGCATCATGGGTCCCTGTACTCACTTCCACAGGTGCTGCAGATGAAGTTGAGTCTCTGGGTCTCAGGTAGGCTGACCCAGTGCTGGCCCCCGTCGGACTCGAGGGCCCCGGTGACCCCACACTGGACCATTCCCTGGGGCCCCTTGCCGGGGGCCCAGTTGCTATAACAGCCTCCCTCTGGGCTGAGCCAGAACCAGAGGTCCAGCACACAGGTGTAGCGCAGGCCCAGCCACACGTGGGGGGTGGACGCCCCTCTGGCTGCCGCGGCAACCAGGCTCTGCACCGCCACGGTGGGCACCGACACCAGGTCCACATGGTGCTGCCGGCAAAACGTCACAGCCTCCAGCCAGGTCCGGTTCTCACGGATCAGTACCAGGTTGTCTGTGAGGGGAGGAGGAACCAAAAAAATCATCACCCCTGACATGGTACCATCTTTAAAAGCCCTGCAGCTAAACCCTGACATGGTACCATCTTTAAAAGCCCTGCAGCTAAACCCTGACATGGTACCATCTTTAAAAGCCCTGCAGCTAAACCCTGACATGGTACCATCTTTAAAAGCCCTGCAGCTAAACCCTGACATGGTACCATCTTTAAAAGCCCTGCAGCTAAACCCTGACATGGTACCATCTTTAAAAGCCCTGCAGCTAAACCCTGACATGGTACCATCTTTAAAAGCCCTGCAGCTACACCTGACATGGTACCATCTTTAAAAGCCCTGCAGCTAAACCCTGACATGGTACCATCTTTAAAAGCCCTGCAGCTAAACCCTGACATGGTACCATCTTTAAAAGCCCTGCAGCTAAACCCTGACATGGTACCATCTTTAAAAGCCCTGCAGCTAAACCCTGACATGGTACCATCTTTAAAAGCCCTGCAGCTAAACTCAAAGTCTTAGCCAGCCACAACAACATTACAAAAGATTGGGATTAAATAAATAACATTTCATTGCTCATGGCACTTTGTTAGATTTTATGTGAAAGAATAATTTAGGGTGCCAAAAATGTCTGTATGGTGAGCCATGGTAGCTCATCTGGTGGAGTGCGAGCCACATGGGGCCAAGGCCTTAAAGCAGTGGCGCGGGCCCTTTGCTGCATGTCCCCCCTCTCCTTTCCTGTCTCTCTCTCTCTCTACTGTCACTATCAAATAAAAGTGAAAAATGCCAAAAAAAATAATCTAAAAAAAATTCTACATAAAAAGAATACACATTCTCCGCATGCTTGAGCATAAAATATATCTCATCTAGTTCTTCTCATACATATCTGGATACTAATTGAAGACATGTCATGATTCTATGATTATTGTTTTGGTGGAATTTTCCTTTCATGTTATTACAAATGTGTGGTTTGTGTTTATGAGGTGCATTTTAGTTTGGATCAGCACCGTTTCATTGGTGCTTTAGTGATGTGCTTGCTCATATTAATCAGATCAAAGCACCCATGTTCTCCCACGCCATAAATTACTGCAGGTGAGAGTGTCTGGTGAATGGCTATAATGATGCTATGCAATGTATACACCACTCAGGATGTGCATAAAGTCACATATTTCATTGGATTAAAATTAAAATGTGGATCACATTTGTTTAAATCATTACATTTCAAACTGCACCGTTGATGTCAGGAGCTGGGAGTTACCTTCGGTTAAATGCTGGGTGTGTCCACCCTCGGCAGGGTCTGGCCCAGTGATTCTGTACAGAGTGGATGAGTACTCAGTTAAGGCATCATTAAGGGTGGTGTACATGGAGGTAGAGTGCTCGGTAGTTCCAGACAGACTGTACGATTGCTCAGTGGTTCCCCGACCCACGACGACAGGTGAGGTCAGTAGTGTTGTATGGTCAGTAGTTTGGTCCGTAGTTTCCTGTTCTTCCACAATGTGGTCAGTAGTTATTTGTGCTGTAGTCATGTGGTCAGTTGTTTCCTGTTCTACAGCAAAGTGGTCAGTAGTTTTTTGCACCGTAGTCATGGGATCAGTAGTTGTCTCTTCTGCAGCCATGTGGTCAGTAGTCTCCTGTTCTAAAGGTATACGGTCAGTAGTTTTTTGTGCTGTAGTCATGTGGTCAGTTGTTTCCTGTTCTACAGCAATGTGGTCAGTAGTTTTTTGCACCGTAGTCATGGGATCAGTAGTTGTCTCTTCTGCAGCCATGTGGTCAGTAGTTTCCTGTTCTAAAGACCGTAGTCATGGGATCAGTAGTTGTCTCTTCTGCAGCCTTCTAGTTTCCTGTTCTAAAGGTATACGGTCAGTAGTTTTTGTGCTGTAGTCATGTGGTCAGTTGTTTCCTGTTCTACAGCAATGTGGTCAGTAGTTTTTTGCACCGTAGTCATGGGATCAGTAGTTGTCTCTTCTGCAGCCATGTGGTCAGTAGTTTCCTGTTCTAAAGGTATACGGTCAGTAGTTTTTTGCTGTGCTGTATTCATGTGATCAGTAGGCTGGGTAGTCGTATGTTTAGTTGTTTCAAATTCAGTAGTTGATTTTGCAGTGGTCAGAAGGTCAGCTGTTTTGGGATTAAAAGTTGTGGGCTGGATAATGGTTTCAACCAGGGTTGTCATTTCAGTGGATTTGTGTTCTGCTAAGGTTGTTTCTGAAACTGTACCTACAGTAGCTGTTTGCTCAGTAGCCGTCTGTATCTGGGTGACGAGTTCAGACCAGGGTTCAGTTACTCCCTGCGGAGAGGTGGGTATGTCAGTAACTCTGGTCTCAGCATTCGCCATGCCCACAGTGGACGGGGGGACTGTGGTTGACTCAATTTCTGTGTGAATGGTGCAAAAGGAAACAATTAACCACATCAGAAACATTTGAAATTAGTGTCAATACCTGTTAGCCCTCAAACGTGCGTGTGTGAGTGTGAGTGTGTGTATGTGTGTGTGTGAGTGTGTGTGAAATGATGTGCCTGCAAATGGCTTTGAAGATGAAGGTGATGATGATGATAATGATGAATGTTGTTATGATTATGATTATTATGATTATTATGATTATCATGAGCCAGAGATGGGGCAGTAGGGACCCATAGCATGTCAGGGCTGAGGCTTGCATCATTCGTCATGTGTGGGTTTACCGCGTGAGGCTACGGGGTGGGTCTGGGAGGCGGAGCCTGGAGGAGGAGCTCACCGCTGTAGCAGAAGAAAGGCCGCCGGGCCCCGCACGGCGCATCGTTCCACGTGGAGCTCTTCAGCCGGATCTCCACGCAGTGCTCCTCGCCGCGGCGGTTGTTGGGCTGCTGGTGAGCCCAGTTCCGGAACGTGGAGTCCCGGCCGTCCTGACCACCGCCAGGGCTGCGGGACAGGCCGATCCACACCCTGGGCCTCCCCGCCAGCGCCCGGATGGCCTCGTTCTCCGCCTGGCTCCTCACGCTGGCCAGGTCTGTGTGGTTCTCCCTGCAGTACGCCTGTGCCCCTCTCCAGTCCAGCCTCTTCTTCACCAGCACGAGCTTCCCGGCGCCGGACCCCTCTGTGCCTGCAAACGGCCAGTCAGTCATCACTACGCAGCATGGCCTGCCCAAGATACAGTCTGAGAACCCCCTTCACAGGCTGCGCCTCCGTCCTCCGTCCTCAAACCACCCCTCTCCCTTCCCACATCCCAACAATTACGAAAGAAAAACATGCACTCACTAAAGCACTGGCTATGACTGTTTTATTACATATCTATTATTGCTTATTACCTCACTTACTAAGCAATCGGGGAGTCCTAATTGATAAAAGTATGCTCACCTTATCGCTGAAATTAGACTATTTTAAGACAACAAAGAATCTATGAGAAAAGCAAATGGTTACAGCCCAAACCTACACTGTGTTGAAACAGAAAAATGAGGTTGACTCAATCAAGAGGTTGGCTGG
Organism: Albula goreensis; assembly: GCA_022829145.1. Lineage (NCBI taxonomy): Eukaryota > Metazoa > Chordata > Actinopteri > Albuliformes > Albulidae > Albula > Albula goreensis. Next base: position 46,869,098 of record CM040743.1, on the reverse strand, counting down.
CAAACAAAGGGGGGTGCTAGGGCCAAGTTTGAGAAGGCCTGGTATAGACTACTGATACTGTACTCATCACTGTGTATGGAGGAGAAAGATGGGAGTCCTCACCATCGAAACAGATGAACTGTCGTCCGATGGAGCAGTTCTTATCTCTCCACATGGACAGGCGGAACTCGGTGCAGTTCTCTGCACCCCGGCGGTTGTCCGGCTCCCCCTTCTGCCAGTTCCGGAACTCGCGCTCCCCATCACCGTAGAAACCGTCCTGGGCCAGGGACCAGTGCCAGCCGTCCTCGATGTCGTCATACAGACCGATCCAGGCGCTGCTGCTGCTGACGTCGTGCCACACCGCGGATGCAGACGCCATCATGGCGGCCATCTCCTCTCTGTCGCCCAGGGAGACGAGGTCCCTGTACGCGGAACGGCAGTGGGCTTGTGCATCCGTCCAGCTCTTGGGCTCGTTCACGAAGTGAAACTGACGAGGGGAGGCAGCCACGAGCTCTGAGAATGACAGAGAAAACAAAAGCTGCTCTCAAAAAAAAATGTCCTCCATTCAACATGGCAACAGGCTTTCCCTACACTTACATAAACCTCAACACCTTTAACAGAGTAGCACAGGTTATACTGCAAGACTTCAAATGCACATTAACACTGCGAGGCAATGTGGCGGACATGGACAGAGATTTTGTTTTTACAGCTTTCATGGCTGCTGTTGTTTAGTTTACCTACATTTGAAAGCAATTTCTAGTCACCGGGAAACAACATTATAACATAAGCTCTTTGTCTTTTCTTTCTCAAGATGGCAAAGGGCCAAATTCATGTCATTACAAACACAAGTGTGAGTAATCTCTCTGAGCCATAATGATGTCTTTCTGCTGTGGGTGGAAGTGGAGCACGTATGCAGTTGTACCGGACTGGCAAACATATTTGACTCAGCAAAATTTTCTGACTGTTTTTTTTTTTTTAAACATATGTGGTCGGGTTTTTCTGCCAACAGACATGCACAGCAGACCAAACCTGGAGATGGACAGAGTGAGGCTTGGGCTGAGAGGGAAATGTACTGACCCAACACCAGCAGCAGCAAAAATAAGCATGATGACATCATCAGTCCACTGTCAACCTGCAAATGAGCAGAGAGACAGTGTCACACTGACATACACTCACACACACTCATACACGCAAAACACACACACTCATAAACTCACACTCATACACACACATTCACACACACACACTCACACTCCTACACGCAAACACACACTCATAAACTCATACTCATACACACACACACTCGCACACACCCCTACACGCAAACACACACACTCATAAACTCACACTCATACACACACACTTATACACACACACACAAACACACACACTCACACACACTCTCATACACACACACTCATACTCATATACACGAACACACATACACACACAGTCACACACACTCTCATACACACACGCACATACACACACAAAACACACACACACACACACACAAATACACAAACACAGATACATAAAACACTTTTTAGGGCAGTGTATATTATGACTGAATGTTTTTAAGTCTTACAGCAGATTTCTCTCACTCTTAAAATACTGTCCTTACATGTCCTTCAGGTGCTATGACCGATTCGTCATTCCTGAAAGGAGGAACAAAACGGTATACAGAGACAGTGTTACATCATATGGTCCTAGGCTTTGGAGCAGACACTCCAAGGATCTTAGGACAGCCAAAACAGCTGATACTTTTCAGATACGATCACGCCTTCCTGTTACTGAGGAACATCTATATGTTTTTAAGCTCTTTTGTTATATTTCTTCATATATTGTATTTTATTATCTCCTGTTCCCTTAATTTCTTGAAGTTTTCACGTTCCCTTAAAGTTTTCATAACTTCTTCTCATGGCTTTTTATCTTTATTTTATAGATCTTAATGCTCGTTTTATTGTTTGCCTTTGTTTGTACGGTGGAATCAGTGCATGCACGCTCTACAGCTGTGCTGTGTGAATCAGGTGACCTGATCCTGAACGGCAACAGGTGTGTCTGACTTTTGTTCCATCCTTGGTTACAGTTTTAATGAATTACCTGACCCTGAATCTTAAGAGACTGAGTGCTGAGTGCTATCCAGATATTCAAATGGAAAAAACCTACAGAAGTCTCTGGCACTTTGGGAAAAACTTTATCGACATAACCAAACCCTGGTGACTGAATGACAGTCATCAAGCACACATGTGCATTCTTAGGTTCCAGGTACAAGCAGGTTAACAATTCTTAATTTGATTTTTTTTTTTAATTTAATGGATGATGCTAAAGTACATCTCTCTCAGGATCCCTGAATTCATCAACTAATACATGCTTCTCAGTGTCCCTATAAGACCATTTAACACAAAAATTAAATGAATAAATATGTGCACATAACAGATTAACATGCAGTCATGTTATTTTAGTATAACTCAAAATTTTCACCCACAGCAAGCTAAGGCACCCATAGCAAATAAACATTTACTTGTATTTTAATATATGATTCTGATTCAAACCTTTGCAGACCACTAAAAATCATTATAATCGAGAAAACAAATATATTTTTCAATATTAAGAAATACAGTACACTAAAAATAAAGATTAGACAGTTTTGTTTGCCGTTTTCTACTTACTGTTGCACGTGGGGTCACTGCTCCGCTCCTGTCTCTGCTAAACTCGAATTGAAAACGCATGTGCTCTTCGCTCAAACGGGAATGCCAACTGACCAGTCAGTGTTTGCGGTCAGGCTCCACGCACTCTGTTCAGCTGTGAACAGGCAAGTTTCCATTATAAGGCTCAGGTCCAAAAATGAAGTTTAACGAGTCCGACCGCTTCTCCTCCCTTTTCGGAGGAAAACACAAGTACCTCACAACATGAACTGTGACAACTACCCACCGCTAGATGGAGACAGATGCACTAGATTTATATTTCACGCGACTACGACGAAATCATCCGGCCTCAGGCGCGGATTGACAGCTTCAGGCAAATAATGTCATACCAGTTCATCGATTGGGGGCTTCTAAATGTGTTTATTAATCGTATCCTTATATAGTTTAATTTCCTACTTAAATGTTTAAGTGCTTTCGAAAATAGGCTTGGAAACCACTGCACTACAGCAGAATACCACGTTGGTCCCATGCTTTGGGTTGATTTAAACTTTCAGTTAAAGCTATCCAACGTGAAATAAATCCCATGAATTATCTCCATGAACATGTCGTGTGATTTTTTTACAAACATGATAAATGTATATACAACTCATTTGAACATTAACACCACATGTGTATATAATCAAATACGAAGAACCTGGAACAGGAAATAAGGATATTTAATATTTAGATATATGATATCCAAAGGAATCAACGTATATTATATGGCTGAAATCGTAATGTAAGTCATATATTGTTTTAGTGCCTATTTAGGAACTACAAATATGATCCAGAAATCCATATTTTTGGCGCATCATACACAAATCGAGTCTAATCAAAACAATCTTATTTGCTGTTGCTTTATGCTTGGAAAAATGTGTTTACTGTACACAATGGCATAAACCCTCTTTGAAACGTTCCGTAGGGAGAACCCTTAGCACCCTGTTTGGAACAGGAAGAACCCTTCAGAGGAACCGGACTCAGGACTCAGAGCTCATCGTCATGACTGGCCCAGGGTGAGGGTTAATGATTACCTACGTTGCTCGTTGTCTCGTCTCTGCTTGCGATATACAGGTGACAAATAAAGTAGGAACCGAAACTCAAACCACCCAAGATACAGCAAAGGAGGATACTCACGGGAAGACTCACAGACTCACACGTGAAAGAAAAAACCACTCTGATGTGGTCATTTCACAACACACCCGTCTCACACAGCATGCTTTAACCAACACCCCTCATGAACCAATCAGAATACAGCGCTTACCCATATACAACCCGCATCAACCAATCAGAATGCAGCACTTACCTAAGACTGGTATAAAGACCTTTTTTAAAACAAGCAGCCAGTCCTACACTTTGGGGTTACATCACCACAGTCATTCAGCCGATTCTCAATCAGATGTACAATGACCTCTTGTCAGTCATCTCTTACTGGGTTTGCTGTCTAACCCATGCAGTGGTGCATAATTATCTGGTACATAACCTTCTGAATTTCCCTCACCATAATAACTCCTTTAGTCCTACGCCAGATTTCCTTTATTCTGCCTGTCCCGAATGCACAAAAGGCTAGTGGCCTGGACATTGATTAACATAAATCCTGGACTATTTTTTTTTTCAGTGGAGATCTTCACTGATTTTTTTTTCTTTTAGCCTGGGACTAGGCTTAATCCATGACCAGGAAACCGGCCCAAAAGTGTTCTCCTACATCCTGGTTCTCCTGAGTAACCTTATTTCAATATGTTAAAATAATCTGACAATTTATGTCAAAAAATGCATTTGATCAGAGAGACTGTAATCTTGTGGAACTCCACAACGCTGTGACCAGGTTATTGAGAAAGGCAGGTGACTAAATAAACACAAAAAAAAAAAAAAAAAAAAACTGGTCAAGACGATTTTCTGCTTTGTACTTTCCACCCTGAGCTTGTTTCTCCTGGCGGCCTCTGTGTCAACCCGCCGAAGATGCCTGTCATGGTGTAATCTTCTTAGTTACCCAGGACGGCCATTTCACAAAGATAACATCCATTGAGTCATTTGTGGCTGATGGCAGTTATATTTTTTCCCCTCAAAAATCAGATTAGTTTTTAATTGTACATTTCCCATCATGCCTGTCTCCATGAAGAACGGGGCTGTTGTTGTTTTGGACCCACACTGGAACACTAACCCCACCTCCCACACCCTACCCCCCATCCCACCCCAATGCTTTTCAGCTCAAAACTAAGAGGAGGGAGAATGAGATGTACACTGCTACTTTGATCAATTCAATTATTGCTGGACCCTAATATAATCAAAGGACTCATGCATTTTTAGTGTGCGCCTCACTCGTCATTGAAACAGATAGAGTTTAGAGAGAGAGAGAGAGAGAGAGAGAGAGAGAGAGAGAGAGAGAGAGAGAGAGAAAAAAACTGTGGGGTGCTTATTTGATCAGTCTGGCGCCGATGGATTGGAACCAATTCGCAGAAACGAGGGATGGTAGGAAGGAGGGATGGAAGAGTGGAGAGACGTGACACCCCCACCCCCACCCCCTTACCCCTAAGCAATTGCCACCTGGCTTCCTGTCAAGGAAACTGAAAGATTCCCGTAACAGGAAATATCTATAATGATGGCTGCATTCTCAGTGTTACACAAAGAGCTTGTGTTTTACACGTGTCACATTTGATTTTCTTGGCTTGTTTTACACCATGCTGATGCGGCGAAGAAGAAACTCCCTAGACAGGCAGAGGAACTGGTTATAAAGATCTGAAATGCCAGATTTCACCACAAAGCAACGCCCGTTGATGATATTGCAAGCTGAATCATACAGCTGAAGTAAGATGTTTTCCATCTCCCTTCCTGGAGGGCCGCAATGTCTGCAGGTTTAACTCCAGTCCTGGAGGGCCACAGTGTCTGCAGGTTTAACTCCAGTCCTGGAGGACTGCAGTGTCTGCTGGTTTAACTCCAGTCCTGAAGGGGGCAGTGTCTGCAGGTTTAACTCCAGTCCTGGAGGGCCACAGTGTCTGCAGGTTTTACTCCAGTCCTGGAGGGCCACAGTGTCTGCAGGTTGAACTCCAGTCCTGGAGGGCCACAGTGTCTGCAGGTTTAACTCCAGTCTTGGAGGGCCGCAGTGTCTGCAGGTTTAACTCCAGTCCTGGAGGGCTGCAGTGTCTGCAGGTTTAACTCCAGTCCTGGAGGGCTGCAGTGTCTGCAGGTTTAACTCCAGTCCTGGAGGGCTGCTGTGTCTGCAGGTTTAACTCCAGTCCTGGAGGGCTGCAGAGTCTGCAGGTTTAACTCCAGTCCTGGAGGGCTGCAGAGTCTGCAGGTTTAACTCCAGTTCTGAAGGATCACACAGTCTGCAGGTTCAGCTCTAGTTAATTTAAGTCATTGACTGGCTAAAGCATCCACACATCTTTCCATCAAGGTCCACATTTGTGGCTAAAAGGAAACCACAAAATCTGCTGTGGGTTTTTTGAAACCACTGGGCAAGCCAAACAGCCATGGTAGCCTTGAGAGAGTTTGCAAGGTGCTTCAGTTCATTTCTTTGCAGAAGCTTAATCCACAGTGATGGACATCTGAAAAAACATCAGGTACCACCCAACACTGTTGACATAACTCAGTTTTGCAGCAATTTTATGGCCAGTAACAGTGAAGATTTATCGCTCTTCCTTCAATATTGTTTGGCATTCTTTCTTCTCGGCTGCTGCAGTGATATTTTCACTGATGTTAGTAGAAGGAAAGAAGAAAAGTACAGACAACTACACAATCTAAAGCGATGTATGCTCTGCGTACGTTTATGCAATGCATAAACAGATGAATGCATTCTATTTATAGCAAATTCATTTTAAATAATGCAAAATAATGACTTGAGTATCACTTGGCCAACATACGACTTTTTGGTAACCTGTTATTGAGACCCAGAGATGGCTCCTCTATAACGTATACAGGGGTAACAGAACAATGCCCAGAAAACAAACCGCGGCTCTGTGACGCACATGCATGTGCGTTTACTAGACTGTCAAGAACAGGAGGGGCAAAATGAAGCCATTATCTGTCAAGATTAGCGTGAAAGGAATTTAGGTCGTGTTGTAAAAAAGACAAGGGTGACAGAATTAAAATGGCCTGGAAAGGTCAAACCATCGGCAGGGAATTTTAAGAACAAAGAGGACGCAGAGGTGTAATTAGCGATAACACACAGGTACTATATTTCTTATAAATGCATTTCTTTTCAGGAATATGCAGGTCTATGACTCACTTTCCAGGGTTGTTTGCATGTGCTATTTCATACATGATTCCTCTGGCTCTGTACTGTGGAGGGTCATGGTGTTGTTGCTGCAGCAGTTCAACCTAATCTCAGCCTGCGAACACAACAGAACGAATCCCCAACAATAACATTACCAGGTAGATTTTAGCCATAGTGGATTTTGAGTGTGATATTTTATTCATTACAATTTTCTGATAAAGATAAACCTTGTCTGTCAGTATTGCGATCATTTAATACTTGCAGTATATGTCATACTTAATGTTTGTTGATCAACAACTAAACGTCCATGGCCTTCTGTACTAACAGAATAATTTGACATGTAATTTTGTTTAGAAACAGACATGACATTGGTCAGAACGCATAATAATGTCATGGCTCGTGTTTTGTAAAGACACGATCGAAGGGCGATGTCACGTGAGAGCGCTGCATAGACTGCACTGATGTCAGTATTCGGGGGTGGATTCTGGCTGGATTTAAAGTGTCTTAAATATTACTTAAGGCCTCCGAGCACGACCACCCTGTGGTGGAGGTTGCAATAAATTGTAAAATATTGATGAGATGAGGCCCTCCGCTGCAATGAAAGTGTTACATCTTATTTGGACATGGTCCGCGACGGGGTGGTCTCTCTAAGAGGCCCCCACTGAAAACTCACAGGAGCCCCCCCCCGCTAGAGGAACGGCACAGTTATCCTGTGTCATGGTAACTGGCGCCAAAAAAGTCACACAGTGACAGCTTGTATGTTTCAGCCCTCATAAATCCCGTTTTGATAAGATAGATTTTGAAGGATTCACCGAGAACACGGACGGCCTGTGTGTGAGGTTTATCTTATACAGCCTGTGGGATTGTTTTACGACGGGAGACCACCCGGCAACCGTGTTGATCGTGTGAAAATTGTGAAACAACCTGAAGTGCACGTAAAAATACATTGGCACATACCTACTACCCCGTTTCTTTTACAAGGCAGGTAAAAGTATGCCGCGCAGTTTCATAGTTCTTGCGAGGTTTGTGTCCTAGTTGAAATCAATGTACTGTACATTTAAACATATTGGACAGCCCCGACCAAACAGTCACCGAGAAATGCAATTATCTGCCCATCTTTAAACAGAGCTGATAGCTATATCCGTTATCTAGAGACGTTTGGTGATTTTGATGCATGGGTGGAAACAACTACAAAGTAAACAGTCACTTTCGGCTCGCTATCTTGCAGTGAGTGAGTGTGTGTGCTTAAATGCGAGCACTGATTGCGCGTTTGTTCCACTTCCCCGTATTCGTCTCCAGCACAGACAGGAAATTGACAGATAAACGGATTAAGCTTCTGGCTTATTAATACTCGAGCGGAGACTGGGCAGCAGGCCGTTGCGTCACGCGCATGGACTGACCTTCTCTGAAACGCGGTCCGGTCGCGTGGGACGCGAATGCAGAGGGAAGCTGGAGCGCAGCACCATTTCTACTGTGGAGTGAGAATACATTTTTTCAAAGTCCAAAGTGTCCATCAAAGTTATGTCTGATGTAATTTTTAAGCTAGTTAAAAGGTGCCACTCTGGCATACGGTACGATTTGGAAAGCTTTACAAGGACTCCCCAAAACGCAGACAAATATCTGCAGTCGTATTTCACTCAAGTCCCCCTCTCAATTTCCCCATTCCTCCTCCTGTCATTTTATGCATCTCACCAAAAATTCACACAGAGATCTAGGTTACCTGGAGCAGTTCACTGCTCCATCAGGGTCAAAGCTTACCCTTTCTTAAATATGTGACTCATTCACTATGATTGTGAAGTAATGTCACAGTAATGTTCTACGTATATTTCATTCTATAGCTATGAAAACATAAGTGTACAGCATACATTTTAAGACTAAATGACACAGACAACTTTCTCTTGTCAAGCAACACCACTTCCAACAGAAACCTGGTTCTCTCAGAAGGCCTCCCATGCATCCAAGTGCTAAATTAAAATGAATTTATCTCAAGGTAAATATTATATGAAGGGGAAATTAACCTGTTTTCTCTTTTCCTTCATGAGTAAATGAGTGTAAGTATGAAAAAAACACAATTTGTGGTCTGTGGTTGAGTGTACTGCTTGCAAACAACAAAAAAATGTTATATATGTTTTGCTATTTGAATTTATGAACCACTGAAGTTCCTCATTGGGTAGACCAGAGATGGAGTAAGTGGTGCACACAGTAAAAGAACATGATTGTGGCACCACTGTACATCCTTGGGTGGTACTGCCCCCTATGGCTGGAGGTCCACATTGGTTTGGTTAAACATCATCACACTGCTTGCTCTGTGGCGACCTCCATTGGTCAGCCAGGGGCCTGTAGGTTTGCTACCTGTACAACCTGAGTAATTGTTTCATCATCAGCTTAACCCCCTATTCTTCCCCGGTGAGGTGGAACCAACTGTTGGCTCTCGAATGAGACCCTTCTTTTCACCAGATGTTTTGAGATGTAGGGGACACTCAATGACGACACACTTAATGAGAAACCCTGACCCAGATTGGTTACAGTATCATGTTTATTTGAACGCTGAAACTTCTGATATTTTACAGGCCACATCACAAAGGGCAAACCTATAACTGACACAGAACCAATATTTCAGTAGGGTAAAAAACACATTAAAATTAAAGTGAAATAATAAAAAGAAAATTAAAAAAATATAAACTGACTCACAATAATGTGGTGTTTTACCGTTCTACTCCAACGGTCAAATACAGTAGCACAGGTGGTATTTCAATAAAGCACAACTCTTTGTGAATATTATGAAGGAGCACAGAAGATATATGACAGAACAGACACAAAACAGTGGGGGAAGTAAAGCACAGGAAATGACATCAGTGGATCACACAACATCAACATCTCTTACCGTAAAATGAAATGCAGCCACATTCGCATAAATCCATAACACCTAAAAGTCAAGAGCGTGCAGTAAAACTGCGCTGCAATAAAACACAAGCTGCACATTCCTGCTTGTTCACTAGCCGTTTGACTCCTGGGATATTTTTATGATGGGTCTTTGCACTCTGTCTGTCAACAAGAGAATGACAGGAAGAGAAGACCGCTGGAACATTTTGGCCTTCCGAGTCACCCCCAACCCCCCCCCCCATCACAACTACCACTGGTGGCTCATTGGGTGCTGGGCAGGGTGAGTATGCCGTCTGAAGATCCGGGCATACTACAACTCCAAACCCATATATATGAATGGTTATAAGGCTAATAGGTGGGTATACTATCTGAGGTAGGCATACTGTAACTCCAAAGCCCATATGTATTAATGGTAATAAGGCTAATAGGTGAGTATACTGTCTGAGGAGGTGGGCATACTGTAACTCCAAAGCCCATATGTATTAATGGTAATAAGGCTAATAGGTGAGTATACTGTCTGAGGAGGTGGGCATACTGTAACTCCAAAGCCCATATGTATTGATGGTTATAAGGCTAATAGGTGAGTATACTGTCTGAGGAGGTGGGCATACTGTAACTCCAAAGCCCATATGTATTAATGGTAATAAGGCTAATAGGTGGGTATACTGTGTGAGGTAGGCATACGGTAACTCCAAAGCCTTTATTTATTAATGGTAATAAGGCTGAATTAAATAACTGAAAAACAAAAACAGATCTGACCCTCACCGTCCACACCTGTCTTTACCTGTAGATGAAAGGACAGCAGGAATGTAGGATTTTAGTCTCCGGTGAATCTGGAGAGTCTATGACAATGACACAAAAGCAAACTGTTGAAAATGTTTTTTTTTTTTTTTTTTGGATGGGTGGTTTAGAAAGCCCCTCCGAGGACTCTTACTGGTTCATGCGACCCGAGGCCCAAATGTGTGTCCAGCAGCTCAGCGTTGGAGTCCCAGCAATGTGCTATTACCAGTTGTGCCTGAAAGTCCACATCAGTCACCAGTCTCATTGCTCTCCAGCGGCCTCTCCAGGCCAGTGGCGTACTTGCACGTTCTTGAACGGAGTATATGCTGACTTTGTGTTCATCCCACAGCACAGGCCTTGTGTCTGTTGGTGATTCCGTAGTGTGGAGAGAAGCGGGGGCCAGCTGTCACGTGAATTGAAGTAGTCGAGCAGGAACGGTTCCCCCCTTACTGAGTCTGTAAGGGGGTGTCACTGTGGTGGGCAGAAATATGGTAGGGTGGGGACGAAACCCACTCTCAGTTCAGGCCGTTAAGCAGGCTGGAGGTCCTCATGATGGGGGTGGTGGTGAGGGTGAGGATGGTGGAGGGTGGGGCCGAGCGTTTGGGGCTGGAGTGGACGCCGCTCTTGCTGCTCTCGCTCCCGAGGTTGTTTAGCGGCACGGCTAGCTGGTCCTCCCGGCCCTTAGCGTCCCCGCAGCCAAGAGCCGACAGGCAGGCCTTGGAGACGGAGGAGAGCCTGCCCCCCCCCACGAACCCCCCCAGGGCCTTGCGGTGCTCCCTCCGCATTAGGCAGTACAGGACGGGGTTGAGGCAGCCGTTGGCCTGGGCCAGGCAGACGGCCACAGGGACAGCATAGGTGTGCGCCAGGTAGAAGGCCGAGCTCCACTCCACGGCGTCCAGGTGTATGAGCAGCCCCCAGACGGTGAAGAGGTTGTTGGGCAGCCAGCAGATGCAGAAGGACAGGATCACCACGGCGACTGAGCGGGAGACCCGAGCCCGGCGCCGGCGGCCGGGGTCGCCATGGTTACAGAGGAAGCGGAGCAGGAGGGCGTAGGAGAGGATGATGACCACGTACGGGATCAGGAACCCCGCCACCACTCGCAGGAGATGGTGCAGCCCCAGCCAGAAGGTTCCAGCGGGGAAGCGGAGCAGGCATGCCTGGTCCTCTCCGACTTCCGCCACCTCCGCGAAAACACCCCGTGGAGCTGCCGCCAGAACGGACCCCGCCCATATCAGCGCGGCGACCAGGCGGACCGTGCACTCCTGGCGGCTGGCGGACATCCTTCGGGACGGTTTGAGTGCGGTGGCTACGGAGCAGTACCGCGTCACGCTCATGGCCGCCAGGAAAAAGACGCTGCCGAAGAGGTTGAGCGACGACAGGAAGGAGGCGGCTTTGCAGGCACAGAGGCCGAACGGCCAGCGGTAGTCGAGCGCGGCGTCCACCGCCCACAGCGGCATGGTTGCCGAGAACAGCAGGTCAGTGACGGCCAGGTTGAAGACAAAGAAGTTGATGGTGCTCTTGGCGGTGGCGCCCCCGCTGGTGTGGAGGAGGAAGAGCACCATGGCGTTGCCCACCAGCCCCACCGCCGAGACTGCAAAGTACACCACGGCAATGCTGGCCCGTAGCCATGGTGAGCCGTCGCCGGGGACGTTGAGCTCCAGGACGTCTGTGTGGTTGCGGTGCGCCAGCGGGGACTGGTTGCAGGCCGGGTCAGCCATGCAGCGGTGTAGAGTCATGTTGAACAGCTGCAGTCTCTGGTAGTCGGCCTCAGTCATCTTCACCCGAAAGCGACTGTCCCTAACCAGACTCAGCAGGGACAGAGAGAGCTGCGATGCGTTCATGAGTGGCAGTGCAGTGCAGCAGCTGAGAAACTGACTTAGATTTTAACAGGTTTGTTTCCCAGGCTGGATTCTGCTACTGTACTCTTGAGCTGGTTGTTTTCACTGCGCTTGCTTAAATAAATATCGTTCTACAGCAAGGTGCATCAGCACAAATCCAGGAAAGAATTAACGTCAATTAGCTTCACGAAAAAAAAAATAGGAATTGAGAGCATGTGAAAAACGTTGGATGTGAAAGTTACGCCTGACGGTCTTATAAATATGAAGCCATGTGGTGTTTTTTTTTTTAGTTTTACACGTGAAAATCACGTCTCCTTTTGGACAGCGAGGAGCGGCTGTTTTGGGTTTACAGCACAGTGGGAGAAACCGCTAAATCATTTTGTCCGAGGTTTTCGTGTAATTTGCAGCAGTTTAATTCATCCGACAACTGAGTTTTCAGACATTTTGAACCAGATTCGTTTTGGATGGAAGTCCCTACGAACTTCGTTAAATGCTGGGCAGCGCCGGTCATCCGCAGAGATAATCACAAACGTCACAAACGCCTAGAACAGAAAACAGGATGGATTTCAAATTCGAGCCAAAATAGAACAGAAAACAGGATGGATTTCAAATTCGAGCCAAAATTCGTTTTCTATGACCTTTATTGGATTTACACAGACTTGCATGTAAAACTTAGGAAATGTCCCCCTGTGCTACTGTATAACAACTGTATACGGTTGAGAGTATATGTCAACGCTGAAACAAATAACTCCTAACATAATTAATTTACAATTTCTTTAATTACACATCTGTAACTTTCCCAATAACTACTGAATTTTCTTTAACCGCCTCGATCGCAGTGCATGCACCTGCAAATGCACAGTAAAATAAACAGTGCAAGTTGCGAGGCGAGAAAAATCAGTTAACTTATCTTTGGTAGATTTTTGTCCCGCCTCGGGCATGGAAAAGATTATGTTCTGCAATTTCCGTGTTAAAACTGTTTCGTACTACGATTGCATTCCACTGTGCGTTTGTTTGTAAACAGCCCAACGGCCCATTAGCTAGGTGAAAATGATGCAACAAAAATTATAGGCAACTCACTTGATCGGAAAACGCAGGTGCGCAGGAGCCGGGGTACCTTGGAGCGTGTAGCACGTGACCGGTCTCGAGCTTAGCTGCGGTGGGTTTAGAGGAGGTTAAGAACAGCGAAGTCGAGGTCTTATATTCCTTCCAGATCGTGTCCCCTCCCTCTGCACAACGACCGTCTGTGTAGTGTCCATGTCGTTTTACGTCGAGCACCTGTTTGCTAACAGAATGCCACTTTCTCTCCCTGAATGAGTGTGCGCGAGAAAACCCTGTAGCACTCAGGATTCTGATTCTTTCTTATGGTTGTGATTGGTCTTCCCAATAATTGAATGAATGAATTCATGAACGAATGAATGGATGGATGGATGGATGGATAGATGAATAAGCTCGTTCAGCTTTGGAGAAATATGTGACAAACTTTGCACCTCTCATTTATAACATTTCATGGTATATGTACAGAGACAGGAAAAAAGAAATACTAAATATTGCATATTTAGTGTACATATTCCCCATATCAGAATAACCAGATTGCTAAGAATTTCAGAATTTAAACACATTCCTATTTCAACCCCTGCATTACACGCACCAAACATTCTTATTTTTTAATCCAGTCAGAAGTCAGAAAATGGACTTTTACAGCTGTTCCTTAAACCACAGGATGTGGTATATACAGTATCTGAAAAAAAAAAACGTGAGGATCTGTCAAAATGGGCCTTCAACAGTGTCACCCGGCCATTTGACTGAGACTGCATTGTCCCAGTCACAGTCACAGCATTCAGGGGACAGAGAGGGGGTGGCGGGTTATGTTAGCAGCCATTATAAAAGAATAGATAAATAAACAGACAGTCATGGATCTTCTGTTTTAATGAGCTGAGAGGACTGCTGATGGCTGTGATTAGATAGCAAGGCGCTTTGGCGGAGAGGCGTGGCATGGATCACCACGGAAACCCTGGAGGCCATCAGAAAAGAAGGAGCCGTGATTAGATACAGAGGAAGAGGAGGAGGAAGGACGCGAGTGAGAGACAAGTGACTTTCATCTGAGCCACATACTGTAAAAAATATTTATTATGTCAGATATTATCTGTTTTTTCTCCTTTTTTTTGCTTGTTCAGCTAAAAGCCCCTGTGTGTGCTGGTTTACACTGTGGGGGACCCCTGTGTGTGCTGGTTTACACTATGGGGACCCCTGTGTGTGCTGGTTTACACTGTGGGGGCCCCTGTGTGTGCTGGTTTACACTATGGGGACCCCTGTGTGTGCTGGTTTACACTATGGGGACCCCTGTGTGTGCTGGTTTACACTATGGGGACCCCTGTGTGTGCTGGTTTACACTGTAGGGGACCCCTGTGTGTGCTGGTTTACACTGTAGGGGACCCCTGTGTGTGCTGGTTTACACTGTGGGGACCCCTGTGTGTGCTGGTTTACACTATGGGGACCCCTGTGTGTGCTGGTTTACACTATGGGGACCCCTGTGTGTGCTGGTTTACACTGTAGGGGGCCCCTGTGTGTGCTGGTTTACACTATGGGGACCCCTGTGTGTGCTGGTTTACACTATGGGGACCCCTGTGTGTGCTGGTTTACACTATGGGGACCCCTGTGTGTGCTGGTTTACACTATGGGGACCCCTGTGTGTGCTGGTTTACACTATGGGGACCCCTGTGTGTGCTGGTTTACACTGTGGGGACCCCTGTGTGTGCTGGTTTACACTGTAGGGGACCCCTGTGTGTGCTGGTTTACACTATGGGGACCCCTGTGTGTGCTGGTTTACACTATGGGGACCCCTGTGTGTGCTGGTTTACACTATGGGGACCCCTGTGTGTGCTGGTTTACACTATGGGGACCCCTGTGTGTGCTGGTTTACACTGTGGGGACCCCTGTGTGTGCTGGTTTACACTGTGGGGGACCCCTGTGTGTGCTGGTTTACACTGTGGGGGACCCCTGTGTGTGCTGGTTTACACTATGGGGACCCCTGTGTGTGCTGGTTTACACTATGGGGGACCCCTGTGTGTGCTGGTTTACACTGTGGGGACCCCTGTGTGTGCTGGTTTACACTATGGGGACCCCTGTGTGTGCTGGTTTACACTGTGGGGGACCCCTGTGTGTGCTGGTTTACACTATGGGGACCCTGTGTGTGCTGGTTTACACTATGGGGACCCCTGTGTGTGCTGGTTTACACTATGGGGACCCCTGTGTGTGCTGGTTTACACTATGGGGACCCCTGTGTGTGCTGGTTTACACTATGGGGCCCCTGTGTGTGCTGGTTTACACTATGGGGACCCCTGTGTGTGCTGGTTTACACTATGGGGACCCCTGTGTGTGCTGGTTTACACTGTAGGGGACCCCTGTGTGTGCTGGTTTACACTGTAGGGGACCCCTGTGTGTGCTGGTTTACACTATGGGGACCCCTGTGTGTGCTGGTTTACACTGTAGGGGACCCCTGTGTGTGCTGGTTTACACTATGGGGACCCCTGTGTGTGCTGGTTTACACTATGGGGACCCTGTGTGTGCTGGTTTACACTATGGGGACCCCTGTGTGTGCTGGTTTACACTGTAGGGGACCCCTGTGTGTGCTGGTTTACACTGTGGGGACCCCTGTGTGTGCTGGTTTACACTGTGGGGACCCCTGTGTGTGCTGGTTTACACTGTGGGGACCCCTGTGTGTGCTGGTTTACACTGTGGGGACCCCTGTGTGTGCTGGTTTACACTATGGGGACCCCTGTGTGTGCTGGTTTACACTATGGGGACCCCTGTGTGTGCTGGTTTACACTGTGGGGACCCCTGTGTGTGCTGGTTTACACTGTAGGGGACCCCTGTGTGTGCTGGTTTACACTATGGGGACCCCTGTGTGTGCTGGTTTACACTGTAGGGGACCCCTGTGTGCTGCTTACACTATGGGGACCCCTGTGTGTGCTGGTTTACACTATGGGGACCCCTGTGTGTGCTGGTTTACACTATGGGGACCCCTGTGTGTGCTGGTTTACACTATGGGGACCCCTGTGTGTGCTGGTTTACACTGTGGGGACCCCTGTGTGTGCTGGTTTACACTATGGGGACCCCTGTGTGTGCTGGTTTACACTGTGGGGACCCCTGTGTGTGCTGGTTTACACTATGGGGACCCCTGTGTGTGCTGGTTTACACTATGGGGACCCCTGTGTGTGCTGGTTTACACTATGGGGACCCCTGTGTGTGCTGGTTTACACTATGGGGGACCCCTGTGTGTGCTGGTTTACACTATGGGGACCCCTGTGTGTGCTGGTTTACACTATGGGGACCCCTGTGTGTGCTGGTTTACACTATGGGGGACCCCTGTGTGTGCTGGTTTACACTATGGGGACCCCTGTGTGTGCTGGTTTACACTATGGGGACCCCTGTGTGTGCTGGTTTTTACACTATGGGGACCCCTGTGTGTGCTGGTTTACACTATGGGGACCCCTGTGTGTGCTGGTTTACACTATGGGGACCCTGTGTGTGCTGGTTTACACTGTAGGGGACCCCTGTGTGTGCTGGTTTACACTATGGGGACCCCTGTGTGTGCTGGTTTACACTATGGGGACCCCTGTGTGTGCTGGTTTACACTATGGGGACCCCTGTGTGTGCTGGTTTACACTATGGGGGACCCCTGTGTGTGCTGGTTTACACTATGGGGACCCCTGTGTGTGCTGGTTTGGGGACCCCTGTGTGTGCTGGTTTGTGGGGACCCTGTGTGTGCTGGTTTACACTATGGGGACCCTGTGTGTGCTGGTTTACACTATGGGGACCCTGTGTGTGCTGGTGCTGGTTTACACTATGGGGGACCCCTGTGTGTGCTGGTTTACACTATGGGGGACCCCTGTGTGTGCTGGTTTACACTATGGGGACCCCTGTGTGTGCTGGTTTACACTGTGGGGGACCCCTGTGTGTGCTGGTTTACACTGTGGGGGACCCCTGTGTGTGCTGGTTTACACTATGGGGACCCCTGTACATTTTCCCTGTAACATTGGCACAATAATATGGTAGCTGAAATGCTAATATCCTCATATCAGCCACTAACAACCAGTAAACATCAGGGGAAATTTTGTGATCCTTTTGTTAATCTATATACTTTCCAAAGCTGATACAGAACGTGTTTAATAGTTTGAGAAAGTTTGATAAGTGCCAGTGTGGATTACATGCCTGCAGCCACATTCTCTTTCCAAAACAAAAGTCAGTGTTCATTACAAAGACAGCACTTTTCTACGCAGTTCACTTACAGGAAGAGTATCAACAAAAAGAAAACTTCCTGATACTTCAAAAATGAAATATGTTTTATTTTGTGCATGCTGGTTTAGCTGACTCTGAGAGTCAGACTGAAGGTTTCAGGGCTTTTTTTTCTGTTGAGTAATGTTATTTATCTTTTTTCAGTAAGTCTCATTGATGTTAAAATTGCTGACTTTAAAAAGAAGCAGAGGGAAAGTAAAATCCGGGAAATGGATTCTGTAAGGGAATTGGAGCTTCAGTGTACGTAGGTACTGAAAACCAACCCCAATCCCAAAATGATGGGATTTGTATGGCATCTGAATTGCTGCAGGCCACTAAACCATGAAAAATATTTCTAGATTGATCATACATATTGCTCTTGTGTGATGACATAAGCATTTCCCCATAATAAACCAAATACTCTCACAGAAATCTCATCAGGGCCTTATTTTTTTAGTATTTGTAGTTTTTCTTTGTACTTTTCCACCCTCTGTAACATTCTAGATATTGAACATACAGTAAGGCATATCTAACTATTGTACATTGTATGTATGTTACTATTTTACACATAAATTTGTCGGCACAACCACAGCTTTGTAATTATTAAACACAATTTCATCCTTATTTTTTTAATACAGATTTCCTTGATTTTATTGTTTCCACTGCATTCCAGGTTGTGGACTTCATTTCTGCATTCCAGGTTACTTTTTCCTTAAACAGGTACAGATTATGATCAGTGCTACGCTATCTGAGCGAGCAGGCCAGGCGCGTCCGACGGCCCTCTCCATTTCACCCTTAATTCAGTCACAAGAGCCCCCTTTCTGTCTAATGTTTTGTTTTTCTTTCAGCGACTGCACTACAGATTGAAAGAAAAGTGGAAAATGACCGCACATGTTTTTTTGTGTGTTCCCTCCCGCATTGCTGTAAGGCAGTCTGGCAGCAGGACAAACAAAAAAAATATGACATTAAATTTCACATTTGAGCAAAGGTGCAGAAACCTTGCAGGCAAGTAATGCTATGAGTTAGCCCCTGGCTAGGCTAACCACGGGAGCAGTGTTGACCGCAGATGTAGGCTGCAGAATGACCTCTGAGTTCCCAAACCACTTAAGTTTACACCATTAGAAAAGCACTGAGCTCATGCACTGTCTGCTGATCCAGAATCAGTAGTGGGCAGTAAGGGGAAGTTTGGCACCTACTTGGTAGATTAAACAAAATTTCATTTTCTCTTAGGTGATAGGTTGCCACCTGTTGGCGAGAAAGTAGTACTGCACACACTCACAAAACTGCAGAATCTCGAATGTCCAGGGAAATGTTGCTGCAGGTAGCGTGTGTGCAGGGTATCCAGTGTTTTTTTTTTTATTGACGCGATCCTGCCAGGGACATGATCTCATACGGTCCAGTAGTATAAATTATGAAAAATCAGGGAAATAATTAATTTTCGACAGAAAATGGTTTTTGGCACAGAAATAGATTTTTGACAAGAACAGTCAGACACGTCTGAATGTTAAAGAATTGTAAGCATGTTTTATTAAAAGAACATCACTGAAATATTTTTTGAACAAAACTAAACAAAGACTGTGTATTTATTAGGTATATTGAGTTACTGTATATCACAACAATTCATGTTTTTACCATCGACCTTAAGCATGACTTTGACATACATTTGCTCAGTATCATTACATTTAACTCAAGTAAAATTATTAAAAGAAAAAACTGAATTCTATTTAATATTTAACGAAACTTAAAAAGTAATGAACCGATTCACAAGATGTTATCTGGTTAAAGAGAGAAAATGCGAAAATGCGAACGTTGCTGAAAATAACAGCAGAACAAAAATGTTTCTAAGTACCAAGTGAAGTGACTCGTTACATATATCTGACGATCGTGTTAAGTCGCGTGTGACTGACACGCACATAGCGTCACTGGCCTCGTTTTCATTCACACGAGCTTTCCACAGGGAGCGAAAATAAACTCCCAATCTTAAGTCAGTTTCACATGAAAGAAATATCTTTTGTAACTAAATTACTTTTAAAACAATTTATGTCCGTTTCATCAACAATTTAACAAGTACATACAAACATTTTACAATTGACAAGACGACAACCCTCACCATAAAATTAAAAATGAAAACAATCATCATATATCATTGGCAAGCTGCATGGCTACAAAGACCATAAGTGACAAAATTCGGTCATTCATGACTATTTCTCATAAATGGTTTGTCCTCTGATGAACACCTGGCTGTTTCTAAAGTGACTGCTTCTAACTAGCCCACCATTCACCCAGGTAGGGGAGCTAGCTGGTGAAATGGGTCAGTTTTTTTACTTCAGCAAGAACTACTGCTTTCTGAAGCAGGGGTCTTGTACTTTTGACCGGATCCCAGTGACAGCTCTGACACATCACATAACAGTTTTCACCACAGTCTGTTGCCGAGGCGACCGCCTGCAGCAACGGAATGCCTTCCCAGTGTCACTGGGGCCTTTCGTCACAAAGATGTACAGCAGGGTGTCCACCAGGGGGTTAAGATACAACAAGATCAACGTGATCATATCGAAAACAAAAAAGGCTGCCGAAACCTCAGGCCCAAACTGCGAGATGAGTCTCGAAATGACACTGGGAGTGAAAAGTAGTGTGTAATTCCCCAGGACGAGAAGCAAGGTACCCAGAACCCTCCTCTTCTCTTCCGCAGAAACCAAGAGGCTCTGGGAAAGAGCTCTCCAAGTGGCCCCTAGGAAGAAAAGCAAGAGCGGGAAGGGCAGCAAAAGGAAAACTGCAAATGCAACGGAGCTCCCAGCCTTGAATTCATGCATCGATGGCTTAAAAGAGTAGTAGAAGCCGAAGTGTATCAAAATAGAGATTAAAGAAAACACCCAGATAGCCAGAGAGAGCATGACAGAGTGCTTGATGGTGCGACGGCACTGGTACCACAACGGATGCACGACCAGCAGGTACCTCTCCAGCGCGATGCACACCACGAAACCGTTGTTGACCAAAACCGCGAAATAAAAGACGGCTGACACGGCAGTCATCCCATCGTGACCTATCCACACAGCGGGAGAACTGTAGACGAAAAATTTCGGTACATCTATGGAACCCATGAAAAGAAAGGAAGAGCCCTGGTAGAGCAGCCCTTCCAGGAGGAACGGTCTGAGAATTACCTGGATGAGGTCAGACAGAAGCAGGTTTATGATATACACGGGGGTGACGTTTCTGGCCTTGATCAGACGGAATAAAGCATAAACGGCGACACAAATAGCGGGAATCTCGATGGCAAAGGTCACCCAGCCAATCACATAGCCAATCATTCTACTTAAACCGAGAAGAAAGAGAGAGTAGATAATCGCCTGAAAACCATCAAACAGACCATCAAAGAAATCATGATTCCAGCCTGTGAGATTGTAGCTGCCATTGAAATGAGAAAGCAAAGAGCTGTCATTGAAGTTAGAAAGTATATAATCAACTCCTGTGACGTTCCAGTTGTCAGTGTGGTTTGATGCAATGTTACCCATGTTGGAATGATGTCGGTATGATGAAGCACTCTCTCTGATCAGTTATCTAAAAGTTTTTTTGGCAGATTTAACCTTTGGGTTTTACACAGTCAGTCAAGGAAAGCAAGTGACACTGTTCTCCTTTGGTAAGTAGGTTTGGTGGTTTACCCTTCGCTGGCTATGATAGTCAGTTGATTTTGCTGTTCTTTCTTAATAAATAGGTTACACAGTTCTCTTAGTCCAAGTAGGTCTTCTTCTCTTTTGGCCAGTAGGTTTTGCTGGGCTCCCTTCCTCAGAGGATTTTTCTGTTGTCTCTTGATAAGTAGGTTTGACAGTTGTCTCGGTCAGGAGGTTTTGTTATTGTTGCTTGGTCAGTGAATTTTGCTGTTCCCTTGTGGTAACGTTGTAACTTCCTTCACGTTCTTTTCCAGGATGACTTTTCTTCACCCAGCTCTCTTGGTCCTAATTTCATAGCTGTTGGAACAGTAAAAAATAAATTCAAGCATTGTGGCTGGTGTTTATCCCCTTGTACTCAGAATGAGCTGAAGGTGGGACCTCACCTTACCTGAAATGTATTGTCTTCATTCAGGTGTAACGCAGGCAGGTGAAGCTGGAGGGGCTGGTCTCTTCTGGGTGAGCTGTGAGGACAGCACTGTATGAGAGAAGTTTCTCAGAGAGACGCTGCTGCAAACTGCGAAGAGACCGAACAAAACACACCAAGCTTGTAAATAATGTTACTGACTGTAAAAAAGCCCAGTCCTTCCCACTACTGAAAAACATAACGGTAAAGTATTCAAATGTAAACAATAGTCATGTGGACAAATGAGACATTGTATCAGTTTTACTGTGACGGTGACAGTCTTCGTTCTTAATATAAAGCATATATTATATGTACACATTGTTATCTGATAGGGCGTGTTAGCGATGCACGAGCCGGCTACGCCTCGTGCCCGTCCTACCCCTGGTGATACAGTCTATATGGTCTGTTCATCAGTACGTATTTGCGTATATTTGAGTGGAAGTAATAAATACTGTGATATTGATTACGAAATACAGAATACTGTGACTATCACGTTTTTCAGAGAAAAGCAACATTTGAAATCACGCAAAACTTTTTTTTTTAATTCAGAAAAAAATCTTTTTAATTTCTTTTCTTTATCAGTTAAGCCGTGATGTCATCTATCACATTGTACGACCACCAGTACATTAAACATGCACATGTATTAGTGTTTTACTATTTTTATTCCATTTTACTTTCACTGTATGCCATTTAAGTTGCAAAATCTGCAGATTCATTCATAAAACGAAAATGTTGTTATTAGTATTTTTCAAATTATAAATGTTGTGTATGTATGATAACACAGTCCTGGCCGCATCATAGAACAGAAGAGTATTTGACAAACATTACTTATTTACTTTAATAGAACGCTGTCATGCAATCATGGCTTTCTAATTTTATTCTGGTCGATACTGTTGCCACACTGGGGTACGTTGAAATTGTTGTATAAACACATTTAATACACCAAAGAAACTGCTCTACAGCGGACAGTTTTCCTGTGCGTAGCTGTTATATACAATTCTATTGGTTGATCATGAAAATTGTACTCCGTCACAATATTCATTGCTAAAGATAATTTTTTTTGCATCCGTTTCTCTCCAAGAGAGGTTTAAAACTCCATATGTTCTATGTTCACTGGCATTACACATGATCAGGTGTAATGTCGGTTGCTCTGAAAGCTCTCCTCGTACGGCCTCGTTCAGGAGCAGCGCTGTGGATGCAGAGAGCAGCATGGTCTTACCTGTTGGGACCCTCAGCCGAGTGTGTCTGAATGATACCTGATCATATGACCCTTCACTGGGTCTCCATCTTGTAGTTTGCATATTGTTTACACTCAGAAAAAGAATCCTCCAGTACGACACAAAACAGCACTGTTGAAATGTCCCATTTACATGTTATTGGCTGAAGCTAAACTCTGTATCTTTGTGTTATATAATATTATAAGAATAACCTTAACTTGTAAAGAAAATTTCCTACAATGTTAATCGACACAAAGTGTTTGCATGTGAAATAAACCATACAATCGTAGAAGTATAAATAATTATATAACTGAAAAACACCTCGGTTAAAACAGGTAAATATCTCAGGACATAAGAACAAGAAAAGCCAATTTATAAATATACAGCCTACAAAAAAAATCTATTATTACTATTTTTCATTTTGTTTTTACTCCATGCTTATTCATATTTTCATACAGTACCTACAGAACGTAATAAGAATTATAAGCACAATAATCTTATGAGGTGTGTCATTTTCATAAAGTGTGATGAGACAAAATATATAATGACATAGTGTTATTTAATGTTTTTACTGCAGTAGAAATTAATCAATTTCAATGGGCTGAAATAGCCAACATTTTAGCTCCACACTTTTAGCAAAAATGCTCCTAGAAAAATTGAAAAAAGTAAAGAAATGAAAAGTAAAGAATATTTAAAAGTTGAATATTTAACTTAATGTGTAAAAGCACGGTCGCAGACCAGTCCAGTTACACATGCTGAGGTGGAGCTAACAAAGACCTTTGTTTATCATCCCGGCCCCTCGCATGAGAAGAAAGCAGAACTCAAAACACAAAAAAACAAGCAAATGAGAAAAAAGGAAAACAGAGCTACGGGAGATGCAAATCCCAAACAGAAAACACACTGAGTTACAGGCGCATTTCCAGGAAATTCTCGCTTAGAGGCATTTCTAAATATTAGTGTATATATACACACACGTTCTTTCCTTTGCATATTTCGCCGGGAGAAAGGGGAAAACAGCCTCCGGATATAGACACGAAATGCGCAGAACTGTTATGTAGCGGAGAAGTAAATGCGTCCAGTAATAATTTCATCTTCAAAACATTTAATTTCCATAAAGCCGACCAGAAAATAGGTGGACTGAAATGTGCGTTACAAATTACGTTTATTCTCATACTTTTACTATGCTGCAGTTTCACATGTATAACACTTTGGGCTTGCCTAACATGGTAGGAAATGTCTGATTCAGATGAAGTTTATTATGAAGGTTATTGCAATATTATGTAACATGTATGACGAGATAATTTATGTACACCATCTGAGATGAGTCTGGGTGTTGACATCAGGCTGTTGAGGGTACAGTGCGTTAGCTTGCGGCCATAACATATAAATTTTGAATTTCAACAGTGTTGTTTTGTGTCCTACTGGAGGACTGTCTGTCTCTGTATGTAAAGAATATGCAAAATAAAAGACAGGCCCTAAGGAAGAACGATATGATCAGATACCATTCAGATACATTTGGTTTAGGCTCCAAATAGTTCTCAGGCTCGCCGTGAGGAGCTCCCAGCAGGAATGCACATTGAACATAAATAGTTCCATGCAATTGAATTCTGCAGCGATTACCACAGACCACAGTGTAGCTGCAATTTAAACAGGTAGAACAAATTACAGGGATGTTAAGTCTTAGTGAGGAACAGCCCAAGTGACACCCTGCTGTAAGTGTTAGTGAGGAACAGCCCAACTGACACGCTGCTGTAAGTCTTAGTGAGGAACAGCCCAAGTGACACCCTGCTGTAAGTGTTGGTGAGGAACAGCCCAAGTGACACCCTGCTGTAAGTCTTAGTGAGGAACAGCCCAAGTGACACCCTGCTGTAAGTCTTGGTGAGGAACAGCCCAAGCGACACCCTGCTGTAAGTCTTAGTGTGGAACAGCCCAAGCGACACCCTGCTGTAAGTCTTAGTGAGGAACAGCCCAAGTGACACCCTGCTGTAAGTCTTAGTGAGGAACAGCCCAAGTGACACCCTGCTGTAAGTCTTAGTGAGGAACAGCCCAAGTGACACCCTGCTGTAAGTCTTAGTGAGGAACAGCCCAAGTGACACCCTGCTGTAAGTCTTAGTGAGGAACAGCCCAAGTGACACCCTGCTGTAAGTCTTGGTGAGGAACAGCCCAAGTGACACCCTGCTGTAAGTTTTAGTGAGGAACAGCCCAAGCGACACACTGAAGGTCTTCCCTTGCTGCAGGAAGTGGATGCAGCCTCAGACGGAGGCCTTACCTGTATGAGCGTCCCGATTTCGCAGACCAGGAGTCAGAGGTTAAAGACCCCAGCTTTGGGAAGCACTGCAATGTTTCAGTCTACAATTCACATACTAAACCAGCAACAACCTGGCTGAAGAGTTTTCCTTATTAGAATCAGATGGTTTAGTGCATGGCTGGATCAAATACACAGTAGCATTCTCAGTCTTTGGACTTTGTCTGCAGTGAAATACACGTAAACATGAAATTAAAACAATATGAAAAATAGTAAGAAAAACTCTATTATTAGGTATTGTACCTATTTTACTGTTTTTTATGTTGTTTATACTTCTATGATTTTTTGGTTTCATATCCTTTTCTTATTTCACATGCAAACACTTTGTGTCGATTAACATTGTAGGAAATGTGCTTTACAAGTTAAGGTCATTCTTATAATATTATATAACACAAAGATACAGAGCTTAGCTTCAGCCCATAACATGTAAATGGGACATTTCAACAGTGCTGTTTTGTGTCGTACTGGAGGATTCTTTTTCTGAGTGTAAACAATATGCAAACTACAAGATGGAGACCCAGTGAAGGGTCATATGATCAGGTATCATTCAGACACACTCGGCTGAGGGTCCCAACAGGTAAGACCATGCTGCTCTCTGCATCCACAGCGCTGCTCCTGAACAAGGCCGTACGAGGAGAGCTTTCAGAGCAACCGACATTATACCTGATCATGTGTAATGCCAATGAAGATAGAACATATGGAGTTTTAAACCTCTCTTGGAGAGAAACGGATGCAAAAAAAATTATCTTTAGCAATGAATATTGTGACGGAGTACAATTTTCATGATCAACCAATAGAATTGTATATAACAGCTACGCACAGGAAAACTGTCCGCTGTAGAGCAGTTTTCTTTAGTGTATTAAATGTGTTTATACAGCAATTTCAACGAACCCCAGTGTGGCAACAGTTTCAACCAGAAAAAAATTAAAATGCCATTATTGCATGACAGCGTTCTATTAAAGTAAATAAGTAATGTTTGTCAAATACTCTTCTGTTCTATGATGCGGCCAGGACTGTGTTATCATACATACACAACATTTATAAGTTGAAAAATACTAATAACAACATTTTCATTTTATGAATGAATCTGCAGATTTTGCAACTTAAATGGTATACAGTGAAAGTAAAATGGAATAAAAATAGTAAAACACTAATACATGTGCATGTTTAATGTACTGGTGGTCGTACAATGTGATAGATGACATCACGGCTTAACTGATAAAGAAAAGAAATTAAAAAGATTTTTTTCTGAATTAAAAAAAAAAGTTTTGCATGATTTCAAATGTTGCTTTTCTTTGAAAAACATGATAGTCACAGTATTCTGTATTTCGTACTCAACATCACAGTATTTATTACTTCCACTCAAATGCGTTTGGACCTTTTTACAGTCAGTAACATTATTTACAAGCTTGGTGTGTTTTGTTCGGTCTCTCCGCAGTTTGCAGCAGCGTCTCTCTGAGAAACTTCTCTCATACAGTGCTGTCCTCACAGCTCACCCAGAAGAGACCAGCCCTCCAGCTTCACCTGCCTGCGTTACACCTGTACGAAGACAAAGGTGAGAGTCCCACCTTCAGCTCATTCTGAGTACGAGGGGATAAACACCAGCCATAATGCTTGAATTTATTTTTTACTGTTCCAACAGCTATGAAATCAGGACAAAGTGATCTGGGTGAAAAGAAGAATTCTAGGTCTGCATGAAAAAGATTCTGCAGAGTGAGATCTCCACAACCTACTAAGAAACCAGTTAAAACCTACTCTCCAGGAGAACAGCTAAACATACTGAGAACAGCAGAACCGACTGACTAAAGGGAAAGAGTTCTGGTTGTTTTAATTGACTTACCACGTAAAACCCAAAAGGTTTCAGGCTACTGAAATCATTTTAGCAAAAGGAGCAGAAGGGGACACCACTGTCATATTCAAACCATCATGGTTTGTTTTCCAAACCATCCTCAGGTTCCCGACCTCGACAGCGACATTTTGAATGCACTTTTAAATGAATTTAACAACAACGACAGCACTGACCCTAAACCATGGGAGTGGATTTATATCAACAATGGCTACAATTTTTCAAATATTACAGATTTTTACTTCTATCGCAGCTTACAAAGCCATGGTGTACTGCTTGAAATTAGCAATGTGATTGGCTGGGTGACCTTTGCTATCGAGCTTCCCGCTATTTGCGTAGCCGCTTACGCCTTATTCCGTCTGATAAAGGCCGAAAACGTCACCCCTGTGTACATCATAAACCTGCTGCTGTCTGACCTCATCCAGGTGGCTCTCCGGCCCTTCCTCCTGACAGGGTACATACCGGTCAACTATGCAAGTTTTTTCCTGATAATCCTGCCACTTGTGTCGGTTGGTGAATTCGATTCTGGGTTGTTGTTGGCGCTTATCCTTTACTTTGCGATTTTGGCCAACATCGGTTTCATGGTGTGCATCGCGCTGGAGAGGTACCTGCTGGTCGTGCATCCGTTGTGGTACCAGTGCCGTCGCACCATCAAGCACTCTGTCCTGCTCTCTCTGGCTGTCTGGGTTATCCCTTTACTTGTTATGTTGATACAATACCTCTTTCAGTTGGATTGTAGGAATAAATTAAGTATTACAGTGACCAGCCTGATGCTCATAGTCATCGCTCTACTTCCTTTCCCTCCTATGCTTTTCTTCCTTGGGGCCACGTGGAAAGCCCTGTCTCAAAGCCTCCTTATGTCTGCAGCAGAGAAGAGGAGGATTCTGGGAACTTTATGTCTCGTCCTTGGGAATTACACCCTACTTTTCATTCCCACTTTAATTGTGCCAGTGTATGACCAATATGAACAAGTGAGCCAACTTGATAATGACATATCGGTGATCGCAATGATTTTGTTGTATTTCAATCCCCTAGTGGACACCCTGCTGTACATCTTAGTGAAGAACGGCCCTAATATCACGATGAAGGATTTCCTTTGCTGTAGAAGGGATCAACAGACAGAGGTGGTCACCGTAGAAACCGTGAGAAATCCGTAATGACCGTAGAAATCTGTAAGAGAGAGTAATCATGTTTTGTATGTGAATTACAAACATATTTTGGATGTACATATTCCACTTATCCATGAGGTTGCATGTTTACTTTCATAATAACATTGTCATCTGTAAGATATTTTTTGTACCTAAGTTTAAGAAAAAAATTCAACCTTTCATAGATATCATAGTGTCTATAGAAGTGTAACAAAATCTGAAAACAAACAGTTGTTTCTTGAATGTATGTGTACTCAGCCTTCAACTTTCAGATATAATTACATTACCTGTTTATAATAGGATATGTAGAGTGCTGTTGATCATAGCTAACTTAACCAGTATCAGAGCATGCTGGGTCTCAATGGGCAGTCATGTTTTATCCAGCTTAATTTCATATCTTGTGTTTTTATTACCCAGCTTTATTAATTGACATTTTATATGATTCTGTAGTTTTTGTTTACTCTTTATTTAAGATGGGCTTTCATCCAAAAAGGTTTTAGGTTAAATTCCCAGACGTGGCCTACACTGGAGCAAAGCCCAAACCAACGGCTGACTTACCCAATCAAATGCTGTAGCGACTGTGTGAATGGATGATGGTGGTTATGTAACTCTGCCAGCGCAATGACACTGAGGAGGGGGGAGGGAATAATGACCATTTTAAGGCAGGGTTCACCTGGCCAGGTGTGTGGGCCAGCTGTTCACCCAGTGTTCCGGCATCACAACAGCCTTAACACACACACGCATGCGCGCACACACACGCAGACGCACACGCACACACATACCATGGACTGAAGCTCAGCAGGTCCAAAAGCAGCCTGTTTCAAAGTTTACACACCTGGCATTGTCTGAACATATGAATGTCTGCTAAATGAATTAAAATATTGTTGTTGTAAAATAAGATTAATTTCTGATTCATATAACCTGTTTTTGGTGGGCAGTTCTTTTGTGCTCCTTTCTTGCCAAATTAAAAGTTAAATTTTCATACAAAGATGTACGAGAAATAAATATAAATGGCAATAAATGTTGCTCCTAATAGTTTTTTTTCTACATGTTAATGCTATTAAAAGTACTGTTGAAGTTTGTTTTGTTAGATTTTTGTTATTCTCTGTCCTGTGCAGTGGGTTTACAAAATCAAACCGTCTGCTTGTATCGCCTGAAGGGTCATAACCCACCTTGGTCACATGTCCTTCTCATACAATTTTCCACCCTGTCTCTGTGACGAAAACCATGTGACTTCTAAAGCCACTGTCTGACAGCATCTGCTTACCGTAATTCAATTTTTTCACCCATAACATCATAACTGGAAGCATATTTTCTACTTTCTTGTGCCGTGACCCTATTAACCCGTCAGCACAGTACATGTTCTTGTGACTGTCTGAACATGAATAAAAATTATGCACAAAACTGGATGATCAGTCTACGGATGTAATTGTAAATTGTAATTCTATAATGAAAATTCAGCTCACAAGCCTTGCTGGACATAAGGGAATGAGATTGGTGAATAGGCGTACACCTGGATAGCAGAGAGGCTTATATAAAATAGTAAAAAACCAATTGTGTAGGGGTTCAAATCCCGCTCTCGCCATTGCCGGCTATGGTCGGAGGTCCCCACTGGCATGATAACAATTGGCCCAGCCTCACCGGGGATGATAGGGGGTGAGCCGGCCAAGTTCATTGGTCTCATCGCCATAGCGCCCTCTCTGGTCATGCTGGGCGCCTGCAGCGGCACAAACTGAGGGTGCGCTGACTATCTCAGAGGCAGCGTGCCATTAGCGGTGCGGCTGCAGATCCCACCCCTTGGAGCACAGCGACCGATTTCATTGATTACATGGCAAAAGGACTAGCCTTGTTTATTCAAGCTTATTTTGGAATAGGACATGGTTCAGAGGAAGAAATATATTGAGTCGTGACAATATGGAATTTTCTATTTTTCCCCCTTTGTTTATGCTTAAAATAATCTCTACTGCTGCACTGCATTAATATAAAATAAAGCCTTTGTATGTGATTTTAAAAAAACTATAGGTATAAGCAGAAGTGTCCTAACAGAATTGTGTTCTATTCCATGATGTTCTATAAAAATTATGGTCTTTATATTATATTATATTATATTATATTATATTATATTATATTATATTATATTATATTATATTATATTATATTATATTATATTATATTATATTATTATAGAGGGTTAAGGAGGAAATCATAACTAAAAGCAAGCAGCGTTGCTTTTGATCACACATTTAACATTACGCCAATCAACCCATAGAATTTTGCCATAATTAATGTTCCATTCTTTTGTCAGCCATTTTTTGTCACTACGTTTTACAGGACTAGCCTTCAATGCTCCACAAAAATGAAAACATGGAGGGGAAAAAATGGATTATGCACTTAGCACCGTAAGTGATCCACGGCGGTGTAAGTATTATGGTACTCTAACGCCCTCTGGTGTTTGTATTGTGCAAGGTACAGTGTGTTTGCATTGCGTCTCTGTAAATCCCACGCGCCCACATGAGCAGACACAGACCATTCGCGAGATGGATAATCGTTCACTTTTTTTATTTGTTCGTAAACACATAATCAAAACAAAATATGGAATACATGCCTTTACATAGAAAATACATTTTTCTTGTATTGTTTTTCAGATGATCTTTAACTTGTCTGAAGTGCTTTCTCCTAACACAAGTTTTACTGTAGTAAATAGATATGTGTTGAATGGGACACGTTTGACTAAACTTGTAAACGCACGTTGTATATTAATAAAGATATGATTGACTGCATAGCAACAACAAAGCAGCAACACAGATTTCATAGAAATACAACATGTCATGCAGACCACCTGCCAACATTTTCTCTTCCCACTGTGGGCGATAACTTTGATTTACTCCACGTGCATTCTGTGCATTCGACTCTGATTGGCTTAAATGCGGCACTTTGAGCTCCTCAGCCAATCAGACTCAAACAAACTCAACAAAAAGTATTTTGCGGTAACTGAGCCTTTCCTCAAATCAGATCCAAGGTATCTGTGAAAGTCACTCATCCAGATTGAGATGGACTACCCCCCCATGTTCACTGTCTATGTCTATCACAACACAGCAAGCTAAACCCCCGCAGCTGGGCCTATATAAAACAAGGAAGGAATGATGACGACAAGGCTGGCAGCAGAGGTGACATTAAAGGCTCAGAATGACGGCTGAGTCGTGAGGGTCCCGGGCAGAGAGCGAGAACGAGGTGAGAGTGGGGCAGGGGATATGCAGTTTGATGAACCAACAAAGCAGTACAACATACAAAAAGGTAATTAAATCAGAGCAAGGGCAAAATGGGGGACCCATTCACCCCCCTCATTTTGGACCCCGATAACACTCACAAGCTGAACACTGACCCTAGTAATAGCTGTGAGTAACATGCAGGCACACTCACACACACACGAACCCGGCAGCTATAGCAGCAGCATGCATTTTGCTCATGCTATGCTTGTCTGAGGCTAAATGATTTTCACACATAGTGTCACTGGGACGTTAACAATGGCCTTAGCATTAGCCACTGGGGGTAGCTGTAGTATCTGTAATGGTAGGTGTATTGTACTTGGCTGGAGCTCTCTGTAATATATCTGGAGGTTGTAGCTGTAGGATATCTGTGGGTATTCTTGATCTCTAGTGGTGCTTGTAGCGTACCAGGGGGTAGTTGCAGTGTATTTGGAGGTAGTCTTTATATATGCAGTGGTAGTTGTAGTGTATCTGAGTAAAGCTGTAAGATCTGTAGGGGTAGCTGTAGTGTACAGGGGGTAGCTGTAGTATCTGTAGTGGTAGTTTTAGTGTATCTGGTCGGAGCTGGAGGATCCGTATCAGTAGTGGTAGTGTATGTAGCTGGAGGTCTAATCTCTATAGAGGCAGTTGTATGTGTAACTGGTTGGAGCTCTAAGCTCTGTAATGGTAGCTGTAATGTACTGAGAGTAGCGTTAGAAACTAGTGGTAGCTTTAGTGTAGAGGGGTAAGCTCTAGGCTCTGTACTGGTAGCGTATCTGGGTGTAGCTGTAAGCTCTGTAGTGGTAATTTTTAAGTGTACTGGGAGTAGCTGTGGTACAGTCTCTTTAGTATAGAGGGGGTAGCTCCAAGATCTGTACTGGTAGTTGTAATGTACTGGGAGCCACTGTAGTATCTTTAGTCATAGTTTTAGTGTAGAGGGAGTAGCCCTAGGCTTTGTAGTTGTAGTGTGCATGGTGTAGTTGTTGTATCTGTAGAAGTAGTTTTAGTGTATCTGGGTTTTGCTCTACAGTAAGTTCTAGGTGTAGTGTTTCTGGGTGGTGCTCTAAGCCCTGTGGTGGTAGTTGCAGTGTATCTGGGGGTTGATCTGGCAGGTGAGGGACAGCAGGTGTCTCAGCACTCTCTCGCGGTTGGAGCGGTAGCTCTTAGTCATCAGGTGGATCTTCTGCTGCGTCTGCTGCTCCACCTCAGAGGAGAGGCCACCCTGCGAGCCCAGCACCTGAGAGACAGAGAGAGATTTTCAACCTTTAATACCCTTTATTTAACAAAGCATTAAAAAAGCTATACCAAAGTACCACCCATAAACACTACATCTACCACTACAGAACTTACTGTAGAGCTAAACCCAGATACACTAAAACTACCACTACAGATACTACAACTACACCATGCACACTACAAATACAAAGCCTAGGGCTACTCCCTCTACACTAAAACTACGACTAAAGATACTACAGTTGCTCCCAGTACATTACGACTACTGCTACAGAGCTTACAGCTATATGTGTGTGTGTGTGTCTTCGGTCCAGAGCCTTTGCTCCCTGCTGCCGAACCCCCTTTCCAACAGCAGGTTAGTCTTCTCAGGGGGCGCCCCATCCATATGCTAACCAAACCCCCACCTGCTTAGCATCATGCTAACCATACCGTGCGCTGTTTCTGGGCAAACTCCCGTTCTCTCTCCCCCCGGTACTGCTCGATCTCCCCCTGGGCCTCTTCTTTCGCCTGCCGCAAGCGCCGGGTCTTCCCTGATCCACAGCAGAGAGGGTGGGGTTTCCAAGGGAAATGGATTCAAGAGAAGTAACAGAAAAGAAACATGCATTGAACATAATTACAATTCAATTTGCTATGAAGGGCACTGCTATGGTACCCATGAGCAAGGTAATTGACCTGAATTTCTTTAGTAAATATCCAGCCAATGACTTCTACAATCAGGAAGATGAGATAGCATTCCAACTGCAGGCTGGATTCTAGAATGTGAAGAAGCCTGCATGTTTTCAGACGTCACTTTTAAACAGAATGCGAAAGGGTAGTTGCGTATTTCCCACTTACAGTTTGAAATGACAGTTCGATTTCTGAGTGATGTGGCGTCATCCCAGAACCTACTTGAAACATATGACCAAGCCCGGAATGGGGTTATGCGAAACTAGCGAACGTGGGAACATATACGCATGAAACATTGATTTCTGGAGTCAGAACAGCAACACGCACATCGAAACTGTTAAGCAGACGGTTTACACATGCACTGCGGAGCTACGTGCACACCGCACGAGACAGGACTACTAGATTCCTTTTGTGAACGATGTTGCAAATTTCAGATTACCATATCTTAATTTGCCTGGGTCTTCATTTACGTTCAGTATTAAGACATTTTATTTTCTCTGTCTAAAATAATTACTGATATATTTTGTAGGTTCGTTTTTTTATCAATTACTGCAAACCAGTAAAGCTACAAATATATTACAAACTATAACTATAAACACAATTAAGATTAGCATGACAACAAATAATCTATTTATACAATCACCACGAATTTCAAGAGGAAGAGAACTTCATTTTTTACTTACTCTTTCTCGCCTCCGATACCTTTTCTGCAGCGCGTTTCTCCGCTTGCAGAAGCTGTTGAATACCCTGGGACTGACTCGCCATCTTCGTCAGACTCTCTTGCGCAGATATTTTGCTTAGTCTCGGACTGCGTCGCAATCCAAACGCTCAGCAGCTACCGATTCTTCCCGGCACGCGCTTCGAAGCCAGGGGTGACGACAGGCCACGAGCGCGCGTGGTCAGACGCGCACTACTCAAAGCTGCGTATGTTATACACTGTACATCAGGTATATGCTGTCAGCATCCTGTTCCACATCCATTCTGTCTTGAGATGCAGTGGTTTTTGTGTGTGTGTGTGTGTGTGTGTGTGTGTGTGTGTGTGTGTGTGTGTGTGTGTGTGTGTGTGTGTGTGTGTGTGTGTGTGTGTGTGTGTGTGTGTGTGTGTGTGTGTGTGTGATGGTGGAGACCTCGAAGCTCCCTACAATCAGCCTTAGTCCAGCAACACTTTATCATAATGCATTAAATTGTGCTCTTCACAAACAAATTTGTACATTTCAGTTTATCTCAAGGGTGTTAGTTCCAGCAGTTGACTTGATTGATTGAAGGTGTTTTAGTGGTGGGCTGCAATAAAAAAAAGGTTCTAAAAAAGGTTTCATGGTCTTCAGGGAACCATCAGCAAACCATTTAATTACATAGAACCAACTAATCAATTAATGGTTCTCTGGTGCTGAGCGGTTCATTAGTGGGGATATATAAAACTTACTCTTAACTAGTTTCCATGTAGGACAAGGGGAAGTAAATGGAAACTAGTTAAGAGTAAGTTCCGCACTGATGAAAGGAAGTATTATTTCACACAAAGAGTTATCAATACATGGAATGGGTTGCCAGGTCATGTAGTTGAGGCAGAGACCCTTGCTGTGTTCAAGTCCAGACTTGATGCAGTTTTGGATACTCTTTAAATAATGTAATGGCGAGCTTTGTTGGGCCGAATGGCCTGTCCTCGTCATAAT
Organism: Albula goreensis; assembly: GCA_022829145.1. Lineage (NCBI taxonomy): Eukaryota > Metazoa > Chordata > Actinopteri > Albuliformes > Albulidae > Albula > Albula goreensis. Next base: position 46,834,046 of record CM040743.1, on the reverse strand, counting down.
ATGTTCTTATGTTCTTACGTTCTTATGTAAAACCAAAGAAGGTTCTCCTGTGAATACAAGCGAAATACCCTCTTTTGTTGTTATGCAGAACTTTTGTCAGAGTGTAGAACAAAACCCTTTCACACACTTCAACCTTTGTCACACAGCATGGGATACTTATGAGTCTGAGAACAACGTAATTTAAGAATCATGCCCTAATAACATAACACATCTACATAATGCGAAAGCGAAAGACGGGGGCAATGGAGACATGAAATTATTAACTTGATTAACTCTTGAACTTACTCGTAAATCTCTAAAGCCACATATGAACATCACAAAAAAACATCCAAATCACATTTGTAGTTAGGAATTAATTAATTTATTAATTTATTTATTCATTTCATTTAAATCTCCAGGATTTTCCCACCCCAAAAAATATAAACTCCCGCTTATTTCACAAAAGAAAAAAAAAAAAGAAATAAATAAAGTGGAGAAATTGCCATAGACCCATCAAAGAAATTGCTCAATAAAATCAAAGTAACAATAATAATAATTATTATTATATTCATTGTCATCATAATTAATATAGTGATAATAATGATCATCATCAGAATATCGACATTCAAAACAAATCTTGAGTAGAGCAGTGATTCACACTTCAATATTCACTCTGTCTATGGATATTGTATGTACATCGCCCCCAGATTCTGTCCTTTTCAAAAATGCACACATAGAAAGGGGCTTAGGAGGGGGGACAGTATGGCTTGTCAAAGGGGCAGATATTATAGATTTAAAAAGTGACTTAAAGAGGTGAATGATAAAATAGAGTTCCCTACAAGAGAAGAAGCTATTGTGTCTCTTGTAGAAAGAAAGGAATTGTTAAAAAAAAAAAGAGAGAGAGCAGAGAGTGGGAACTACTTGTAGGTGTACAGAACCATGTTACTGGATTGGTCAAAAAAAGCTCCTTCTAAATTTGTGTAAAACAATCACATCTAATGTGTTTTCCTGGGAGCACATATGGGGCATGGCTACTTGATGGCTCTAGAGTCAAGGCGGTCTATTTTGAAAGTACAATCTCATGGTGCAATGATTTTTTTTTTTTTTTTAAACTGCTGTATAATTTATTTGAAAACCCAGACTTTTGTGAAACCGCCCCTGTAATGTTCGCATTCTAATAGGTGCATTCTGATGATGTCACACAGTTCTGAAAAAAAAACAGGACAATAGGGTTTATTTATTACCAGCGCACCTTGAGTTCGGACCGCCAAGCATAGCGGCTGAGATGTCAGTGTTGATGTGTATCATGGGTAAATGATGTGAATTTCAACAGATATTTTGGTTCATTTGCACCATGTCCCCTCGAGTTCTCTTATACATTCAACTCTCACTCGTAGTGAAGATATCCATTTTAGTGTTATGTTTCTCATGCCTGGGGTTAGTTGAACCTCCCTATGGCATAACTCCAGCCAGTGACATGCGTACTGTTTTTTTTTTTTTTTTTTTTGGTTTGGTGCATTCCAGCATTTAAGTGCTGTATTTAAGTAACTGATTGGGTGAATACTCCACACCCCTTGTTCCCAAGGCCCACAATACCTGCAGACCCTGTGGCCCTCTGGACTTGAACTGCACACTCTTGGTCTACAGAGTGGGAGGGAGTGGGGTGTATCTTTGATAAAACCCTGATATGTGCCAAGTACAGCGATGACGTGTTAGGGTGTGGGGGTGTTACCTGAATATACAGGTAAGAAAAAGGGGATCAAAGGTTTTGGGGGGAGGAGCGGATATTTGAATAAATAAATTAAAATTATTTAAAATACAGTTTCAGGTTAGCACAGAAAAATCATAAACAAAATCATCAACCAAAATGTTGTGTGTGTGTGTGTAGGTTTGTGTGTGTGTGGGTGTGTGTGTGTTTGGTATATCTGTGTGTACCTTATACAACTGTCCCTAAAAGGAAGAATTATAGTAGGAATTGAACTCAACTGATGTAATGACAATGACTTTAACTCTATATACAAAAAAATATCTCTGTGTCACACGCATCGTATCACATAAAATTTCAGTCAGTTTGAAGTATAAGAAAAAAATTGTGTGTGCCTGTTGTCTGTGTGTATTGTCTGCAGGTGTGTGTGTCTGTATGTGTGTATACTCTGTGTGTATGTGTGCATGTGTGCACATGTCTATGCTCTGTGTGTGTCCATCTGTGTACGTGAGTGTGTGCGTGTGTTTGCTCTGTGTGTGTATGTGTGTGTACATGTGTATTCTCTGTGTGTATATGCATGTGTTTGTGTGTATGCTCTGTATGTGTGTGTGTGTTCGTGTGTATTCACTGTATATGTGTGTGCGTGTGTATGCTCTGTATATGTGTGTGTGTATGTGTACGCTCTGTGTGTGTATATGTGTGTGTGTGTGCATGCTCTGTATGTGTGTGTGCATGTGTATGCGCTGTATATGTGTGTGTGTGTGTGCATGTGTATGCTCTGTATATGTGTGTGTATGTGTACGCTGTGTGTGTGTATATGTGTGTGTATGCTCTGTATTTGTGTATGTGTGCACACGTGTGTGGTTCAGACACTACGCATGGATAAGAGGCAGGGAGGGAGCTTGCGCTTGCTTGAGTGAGCATCTCCAGGAAGCGTCGCCAGGGATCCCAGTTGTCTTTCAGTGTCCCAGCCGTTTAGGCAAACACACACACACACACACACACACGCGCAGAGCAAGAGAATAAGAGAAAAAAACCACGCACACTGTATATACAAACTTAGACTTCACGCACCACTAATATTTACACACCACACACACACACACACACACACACACACATACATTCTGTATATACACAAAAGACTGTCCACCCACGCCTGCACCACACATACACACACACACACACATTCATGCTTGATCATTTATACACATATCCAATCAAAAATCTCTCTCCTTTCAACCCGCAGGCAGTTTTAAGAAAGGAGGAAAGACAAGATGGCCACCTAGCCAGCTCTCTAGTCAGTGGAGTCCAGGCAGATAGATGAAAATGAAGAAGAACCGAAAGCCTGACTTCTGACTGCCCTCTCACCACCTCACCAAAGAGCTGAATGACAGAGCTGGCTGCCCTGACAAATGCCCATTCAGCAAAGCAGAGAGGGGTGGGGAAAACGCAGCAATAAATAAATCAAGCCACAGGAGAGAGCTTATGCATGTCGCCTCGCTCCGATCTTCAGCCCCAAAAAAAGAACAAAAAATAAAATGACCATGGGCGACTGCCGGTCAAGACAGTTTGCGACAATCCCAACACCCTCAGGGAAAAAAGGAAAATCAACACATTGTTCCCCACCAGAGCAAACCAACGGACGAATGGGGGCAGGAGAGTGATGCGCCACAACGTCCAAATCGTTGAGAAAGGGACTGGGGGTTGATTCATCCAGGGTGAGATGAATTTCCAACCCAAAAAAACCCACAAAATTAACAAAGAAAAACACCACAAAGTCCTTTTCGATTGTCACACAACAAGAGAAGTCCTTCAGCTTGATTGTTTAAAGGAAAAACGAAAATGAATAACTTCCATATATAGGTATCTTTGAACTTAACTTTTGAGTTCCTTATTATTAGAATTATTATTAGTGTTAATTATTATTATTATTATTATCGTCATCATCAAGAAGAGTAAATATCTTATCTGAGAAGCGTCCTAATGGTGAAGTAGCGTCCTTACAGTAAGAGATACAACAGAGATAACAGAAACAGCAAATAATAATAATAATAGAAATGTCCATTTTTTTTCTTCTTGCTCCCAAAGAATTCTTTGAAGCCAGACTGCTTTTAAATATTGTCTATTGTCTTAGAGGCTGTGCATAAAGAGACTGCTTCCTCTCACTCAAGGAAAGACAGAGAGAATTGAAGAGGGGATATCCAAAAAAGAGACATACAGAATAGGTGTATAAGATAAGAACAAAGGATAAATGTGGAGAGACAGAAAAGGGTTGGAAAGGTGGAAAGAGAGATGGCAATTTATGGCAGTAAAATAAGAAGGGAGGAGAACATCAGTAACCTCTCAGTTGGAGAAAATACAGAGAACAGAATGTAAGTGAGAAGGAGAGAAAGATAAAGAAGTGAAATGAGGAGAAAAAATCCATCTCTCTTACCCCCCTATACCTCTTTCTCTCTCTCCTTAATTTATGTTTTTTCTATTGCCTCCATCCAAACAAGAATGACAGGTTTACAACGCTGCCTGTCAGGGAAGCTTTCTTCTTATGCTTTAATTGGCCGTAGCATTATGTAGCCAATCAGACGAGCTGTTCTTCACATGCTTAATGGACCGTTGCACCATGTAGCCAATCAGAGAAGCTGTTCTTCACATGCTTAACCAGCCACTGCACCATGTGTGCAGAGAACGGCTAATTGTCTTAAATATCTTGAATATCCAACCACGAGTGTCAAACACGCACACACACAAAAAAATTGTCTTGCCAATCATCCAATCAGAGAGAGAGAGTAAGGGAGGGATGGCCCCTTCATTTTGAATCCTCCAATGGTGCGGCTTCTTGCGGGGAGGGGAGGGGGCGGAGGGGGTTGATGGCTGAGTCTGGAGTGTCCAGTGTGCCCTGGGGGCGGGAGCTGTTTTCATTCCTCGCCCCACCTTCCCCATCTGTCAGCCAATCAGATCATGGGAGAGGACTCCTGGGTGGAGGCCGGGCCAGTCAGTGGTCTGCCCATACTGCATCAGCCAATCAGGTTCCAGGGTGGCCTCCACGATGCTGTGTGATTGGCTGAGGGGAGAAAAAGGGAGACAGAGAGAGAAGGAGGGGGGGGAGGTGTTTGTTGAAGTGGTGTCCAATCATGGCTACTGATCCTGTGACAGATGGACTGATGGCAGTCACTCACTGTATGAATGCTCAGTGTGGCCTAATGTTGTAGTCAGTTTGTGTTTAGCTCTGAGGCAACTACTTGTTTTCCTGAGTCTCTCAATTCTGCATCTCTGAGGTATATTTATAACGATGTGTAATATACAATCAGTGAAATTGTGGACCCATGTCCCTGCTAATCACGGATCACAAAATTGTGTGCAGTTGGCATGTATTGTCTAAAGGAACTGAAGTTACCTGAAATGTAGCCTTTCACACGGAGCTATAGTACCTTACAGCAGTAACATATTTTCTCTGCCTATATTTCATTTGTGTAGTACTGCTTTTGACAGTCTTTTCAACAACTTCACCACACTGTCCTAACGCTGTCCTACGTTGCTGTCAAAGTGATTCCATTACTTGGTCACGTGTGGTTGTTGTGATGTTGAAGCAACTGCTCTGACAGAAACTAGTCGATTTTATTCCGTTTGGTTTCGGGGGGGGTGGTCTGAGGGATGTATTTCTGTCCATCCAGTCAGTCAGGTCGTCATGAACTCAACAGGAATGTGCTAACTTCCTTCCTATCACTGGCAGCATGTGGGATAACAAGAAGTAAGTTGCATCAAGCTCAATGAAACTTTTACGTGTAAGAATACATGGCAGATAAAATATACAACCTGTCTACGACTCTGCCACATCTCCGTGGTGTTTCCATTTGAGTCGGTCGTAGTCTGGGTCCAAGAAATTATAGAAGATATATTTAGCATTTAAAGTGCTTTCAACATTATATTTCATATAATTACATTTTTATATTTGTATATTGTACTATTTATATTATCTTATTTTTTGGATACAATCTGAGTCATAGTAAAGGTTTCCTCTTACCCTTCTGCCATAACTGTGAAGGCCTATATATATATAGGTATTCCTTGCTCTTAAAAAAATATTCTTGTTAAAATATCATGTATGTTTTGGCACCAGAGTACATGACAAAGTTGTTTGCTATCAAGCTAAAAGCATTTACAGAACGGTGCAATACAAAATCATGTACGGAATATCTATGATAAAAATGGTTTTGTGCTTCTCAGAGCAGCTAATGGGCTATCTACCCAATTGTAGCTGCTGGGTGTGATTGATGGATTTTTACATTTTAGTAAAAATTTGACCGTTACTGTGTGGCTAACACAACTAGCTATCCAAATGATATTAACTTGCAGGCGAGTGATATCAACTGAGAATAAATTATGTTTATCCTCTGCTTCATACAATCATAGCTGGCTATTTTAAAACTGATTGTCCAACAATTGTCACTAAGGCATTTTTTTTTATATTACATAATCCATAAATTCTGCCTGTTCTCAGGCGCACGTGTGGTATGACTGCTAGCATTTAACTCAAGATAACAAGCACAAAGATTATGTTATCATTTTGTATCAACAATACAATAGAGTGAAATAAATACTTTTTTTTATTTTTAAAAACTAAAATCTGGTATATATATATATTTTCCTTCTGGTCTTCTGCCATTTTCATTAAAATAAAAATCTATCCTGTTTTAGTCATTTTCAAAATTAGCTCTCAGATGTGATTTTTTAATATAAATATCTTAAAGTTAAGGGGGACACTATCTTTAACGCAGTTATACTTATATCATGTGTGGGTAGACAAGAACATCAAACACAGGGGAACGTCAAGGGGAAAACCAAGCCACCACTGAACACAGAAAACGGGAAACGAGTAAGACTGAGACAAGGAGGAGAGGAGGAACAGTAGGACGACATTCTCACGCCTGTGCCATGACTCGTGTCCGACTGCCATGGCACTGTGGGTTAGAATGAGAATGTGATGAGCTCACCCACTATAATTCGGTAACTACCTTATAAAGCCACAGGCTCACGTTGCGCTGGTGAAGAGGCTGAAGCGCTCAGTTATCTAAGCCTGGTATTTCAGGCTTGTATCTCTTGGCTGCCACCAACTTCTCTCCAAGGAGAGTAGCTATTGGCTGCTCAAAAAGAGTGCATGGTGATGTAATATGCTAATTTGCATATTAATGATGTCATCACATTGTAATTTGCCCATCAACAGGCCCTTGATCTCTCTTCTCTCGCTCTCATTGGAGGAAGGAGGGGCCATGCTTATGTGCTGCTCTGTGTCCACTCTTTGATTTGGCTTGTTGCTAGTTGCTTTTTTTTTAATGAGTGAAGCTGATAAGAGGGTATGAAAAGTCACAGAATTCGGTGACTAAGTCACACAGGAGGCAGCATTGATCCTTTCTGCTATGAGCCCGGCGAAACGCTGCTCTAGCGTGAGTAGCTGTGCCTAGATGGTTAGAGGAGGGAGTGTCCTGAGATCTCTCAGTGTGTGACCATCAGGGATGTAAGACCTCAAATCCTCTCACCTGGTGGCAGGTGTGGTCCTGAGCCCCATGATAACATATGGCAAGGCCACACCTGGTGAACATGTTAGGGGCTCCTAGAGCATTCAGGAGGAATAAGCACCACGCACCTGGCCTCCAAAATGGAGGACAGTGGGTGAGTAGTTCATAATTCATTGCCAATTTTGGCAGGTTTTGCAAGGTCAGCCAGTTGGGATATGGGTGTTGAGACTAAGGAGCAAAAAAAAAAGAAACTGCTGGCACCAAAAAAGGCAAGTAAGCCAGATACCTGTGCATACAGCTAGTAAGCAAGCTCACCAGAGAGGGAGCAGACGTCTGTTGGTGTTGGAGGGTTTAATTTACGTACTTCAATCAAGGGGGTGGCCAACCCTCGTCCTGGAAAGCTGCAGGGCGTGCTGGACTTAAGCAACCGCCTTCAGACCCAAGAAACCAGATGAGGTGAGCTGATTGTGTCATCACCTGTGGCTCTTGGTCATGTAAGTGCTGAGAGCAACAAAAAAACACTACAAACCCTTAGCTCTGTGGGACCAGGGTTGGCCACCCCCTTGTTTTAACACTTTTAGTCACAGATGAAAGTACTGCAGACAATTTTAAAGCAAACTTAAAAATGTGAACCATTGTTGGTTTTGTTGGGTAACAAATTAGATTGAAAATTCTAAAGGATCTGGAGTCTAAAATGATTTTCGAGATCGATCGACGTCTAAAAGTGGTTCAGGTACAGACTCTGTGGCGGACACACCTGTGTAAGGCACAGAGAAGAGCATGAGGGCTCAGCATGTCCCACTAGCTGCACATCCAACAGTACAGTGTCCCATCACCGCAGTGGGTTCTTACATCAGTCGCCGATACCCAGCACTTTCGGCAAAGTATTCTGTTAGAATAAAGTGTTCCACCGATGCTGAATATGCCTTTCAGCTGAAAAGCACTTTCCCGTTGTGTTTGGATAGCTTATCGTCAGGTATTCAATAATCACATAGAACATTACGTAAGCATGTATTGAAAGTGTCTTTTTGATAAAAAAAATATTTGTCTGATTGGGGTTAAGGTGGATTAATGACTTGGATTAAAAAACTGTTGTTTAGATTCATCTCACACGGTCTACAGTGTGATATAATAGCATGGCTTTTCACCTCTACTAATGATTTGCCAAACCAATGCTCTTTAATATGTCATACTTCTTGGATTTATATTATTTATTTTATCTAAAAATCCAACCTCACGTTGCTGAAGAGGAGCTCAAGGAAGGCTATTAAGCAATAGAATATAAAAAATGTGAGTCGCCACAGAGACAGTTTATCTCAAGAGAGATAATGCACCCTGCTTTCATCTAATCAGAGTTCCTTTGCTATTCAAACACTTGAATCTACAAGTTCCTGGGACAGATCCTCTGGTTAAGAAATGCATGGACTGAATTTTTACTGAACTGTGAGAAGGGTCCACCATCTTACTGCACACCACCACTTCTCTCTGAGTATCTTTAAGTATCTTTTATTCCTGGAGGAATTCTGGACAATGACTGACATTTCATTAAATATGAAGCTACATTATGACGTCATAGCAATTGCTTTAATTATGGCATTAGGTATGTATGACATCATAATAATACTGCCATACATACTGTCCTGTTTAAGTGTCTACTTGTTGTAAGATTACTTTGCTTGCTTCTTCCCTCTTTGCTCCAGTCAGCCTGAATTGTTCGATTTCACTTATCTCTGTCCCCTCCAGTATTAGTCAGCTGACTGCAGCTGGTATCCGTGTTTAGAGCTGAGTTTTACCTGAATGAATCATGAATCAAACTGCATGTAGTTTGGTTTTGTTGTCGAGGTTTCCTCTTTCTCTCTTTCTCTCATTAAAATCATCTCAATCCTCTGCACACCAAGAGCTGCACCATGGAAATGTTCAAGGCTTCAAACTTCATTGTAGTTTGGTAGTTTTGGTTGAGGCATCCTTTCAGCCTGACAAAGATCAACACGCACACACACACACACACACACACACACACACACACAGAGAGAGAACAACAACATACACACACACGCACACACACGCACGCACGCACACACACGTGCACACACACACACAGAACAACAACACACACAATGGATGTAAACGGACAATGAGGTTACATTCAAAAAATGACAGCATGGATAGTCCGACATGGGGAATGTGTTTCATGTTTTCCCTTTTCGTCTATAGATCTGCAGACTGTGGGGTTAATCTCTAGCTGATTCTGAGACTGAGAAGAGAAAGCTTTGCTTAAGTCCAGTCCAGGGTAGTCCAGTCCATTAGAGAGGGAATACAAAGAACTCCCAACCCCCACCCCTTTCAAAATCCCTCCCCTTGTTAAAAAAAAAGTCACGTCAATATACGGTTTAAATGTGAAAGAAAAAATACAAGGTAAATATTTTCGAAATACATGTCAACGTACTTTCTATTGCATATATTAAAAATACATATATTCATATGTGCAACATTATAATATAGGCTATATTTTACAATTCAAGCAATCTTTTCGTGATGAATCCTGCCAACAGATGCAGGTGGGAAGAATATATGTTTTCTAATATATGCAGTACATTTTTGACATACATTGAAAATATATTTCCCTATTTTTTGATTGCATGCACTTCAGCATATATTGCATTTTTTAAAAATAAGGTTTTAATATCTGATAGCCACCTTGAAAGCACTACATAAGCACAGACCAGGGTCTCATCTGGGATTCCGAACCATGAGTTGAAACCGCTGTCGTTTTCCATCAATCTTTTAAAAGCTCAGCACCGGTGCTTGCCTGTTCTTTTAAACACCCTGTCGAAAAGATACTCAAAGGCACTGGGAGAGCCAAACCATGTGACCACGAGTCGACCAATGGAGTTTCAGAGCTGAGCCTGAGCGGGACAGGAAATGGGCGGTTCCCTTCTTACACCCAGGGAATTATGGGGGAGGAATTGAGCGTACTTCTCTGACTTTGTGGTATAAGCAACCAAATGACTTTGATCCAACTTTGAGACTTCCTAAATGCCTGTTCCTGTCTGAGGCACAGAACTACTTCAAGAAGAGAAATTTCAGACTAAAAGAGGTTCATTCTCCCCCGTGGTGCTTTAATTGGCTTAGGTAGTTCTTGGGGGAACCCTGGGGAACAGAAGCTAAACAGAAGGGTCCATTGTCCTGCCCATCAATATAGAGATTGACCAAAGGCCATCTAACAAAAACAAAAAAGCAAAGCAGATGTTGAGAACAGGTCATTTGAAAAGCCCTTTTGAGATATATGAGTATGATGTGTGTGGAGTGTGTCTCCCCCTTCGTAAATCTCCTCTCTCTCTGCCTTTGGCACAACAAAATTTGAAAACCAAAAAAAAAAAAAAAAAAACTGGCAAGAACACATTTTTTCTCCAACTCCTCGGACAATTTTGGTTGGGACAAGGTAGGGAATCTTGTTAAAAGTTTTTTTTTTTTTGTATTTTTGTTTTTTTTTTTTTTTTTTCTGTGTGTCCTCTCTCTGTCACCCCCCAAGTGCTGTTATTGAGCCCCTCCTCCTACTAGGCCGGTCCTGATGCTGGCGTTGCCGAGGTCCCAGTCGCCGTGACGGCGGTGGAAGAGGCGGCAGGGGAGGGCGCTTGGTTGCCGCGGAGCTCTCCGTTCTGATTGAGGTGCGGGCGGGGAGGGGGGAGGGGAGGGAGGGCTCCGTTCCAGGGGGAGCTGATGGAGGAGATGCCCGAAGACGAGACTCCAGACCCGGCCGCGATGCTTATCGCTCCTCCTCCCTCTCCTCCACCTCCAGAGATCAGACCGGGGTCTGCTGGACCCATGGAGGAAAACTGCTCTTCCTAGCGAGACAGACAGAGGAAGAGAGGGAGGAAAAAGAGGGGAGGGCCAGGTAAGGGGGAAGGAGGGGAGGAAGGAAAGACGGAGTCAAGAGGGATGAGAGGAAAGAAAGAGGAGTGGAGAGGTGGAGAAGAAAGAGGAGGGAGAGAACGGCAAAAAAAAGGAGGAGAAAGAGGAGGAGGAAAACACAAGGGATTGGAGGAGCAGTGGAAAGAAGAAAGAAAGAGAAAATGGGTTACAAAGCAGAGAGAGAGAAAGAGAGAAAGAAAGGGAGATGGAGAGTGAAGAAGAAGGCACGGAAGAGGAAGAAGAAGAAGAAGAAGAAGAAGGGAGGACAGAGGTTGAGGAAGGGACAGGAAGGGATTAGAAAAGGAGGGTTGAAACACAGGGAGAAATGTGATACTGTTTCCTGGTCCAGCTCAAGCAGAATTACAGGCCTACTGCTTGTGTATCAGATCAGAGGCAGACAGATCAAACTCAGTCATGTGACTCCTGGGGTGGGGTCAAAGGTCAAGTCCTTGGGTATGAGGGGCAAGGTGGAAGTGTGGGGGAGGGGTGTGGTCAATGGAGTCCGGGTGGGGGAGGAGGGGGTTCAAAAATAGTCCGATCGGTCAAGAGAGTCAATGGACAGGGGTCAAAACAGTCTTACGGACAGCTGTCCCCAGAACCCTGGTTCTGAAGAGCGGGTGAGTCTGCTGGATTTTGTTGGTTCTCAGGACTTTAATTAATCTACGAAAGCAGTCAGTTACACAAGTTAGTTCGCCTCCCCCGGTTTCTTTGGGGTCTGAAGTTGTAAAACAAAAGCCAGCAGACTCTGCAGCCTTCCAGGATCGGGGATTACCAGTCTAAGGAATGAAAACATGAGGTGGGGCAGTGGGAGGGGAGAAGTATTTCACCAAAAATGTAATTTTTATTTGTGCCGTCAGCTCCTACAAAAGCCAGGTCAGCTCATAACGGTGACAAGTGAAAGATTGTATCTGTCAGTGGTGCCATTTGCTGTAGGATGTTCTGTCCAAGAGGCTGCATTCGCATGCAGGTACATTTACAGGCACTAGGGGGTGCTAGGGAGTTCAGACAGGTCTCATACATGCACGGACAGGCACGTTCATTCCCAACCAAAAAACAATAAATAAGTAAATTTGTACATAAAGAGAGGTCTAAATCAAATCAAAACGGGCGCCATCGTTACACTGACCCCCGTAAACGAAGGGTTGGGAACACCGTTACGTATATTATCAGGTGTTAACATGTGTACGTTGTTAACCACTGAAAACGCTGAGATGGGGTCGTGCAACCAAATACAGTAACAGGGATTTCAGGGCCAGGAACTCTACAGGTAAAGGTAAAAGTGTGTTTTTTTTTTTTGTTTTGTTTTCTTGCGGAAATCAAAATATCAAATCAAAACAGCGTCCTGGCCGCCAATCAGAAATTCCAAAAAAAATCACAGGTAAAGGTGATTCCTGCTTTTCATTTTCAGGTGGAGGGTGGAGGAGAGGGAGGAGCGGGTCTGGGGGCTTGGGTCGGGGGTTTTGTCGTGCTGAAACGGGGGCGGGGTAAATTTGAGATTGGCGGAAGAGGCCAAGGCTTTGATTTGTGACTCTTTTGTTCGTCTGTTCTTACCTACAGACGGCGGAGGGTTACGTCATTGCCAGTACCAGTCTGTGGTCAGCTATTAACTAATTGTGCAAGTGGTCATGTCCCGTCCAGTTCAGTGCGGTCTGTATAAGAGCAGTGGAAGAAAGAGCCGTTAAGTTCATGGAAAACGGGCACCTGGAAGTTCCTTTAAACACCTTCAAACGCCATCAGGTTGAACGTCCCCAAGCTCCGCCCCCAGGGTCAGACAGCCAATGATGTCATTAGACGTGTCGAACCCCATTCATCGTGAACTTAATTAAAGCAATGGTCATGGACTGAACCACCTCAGCGTGCCACAGAGTGAAGGCGGATGAGAGCGGTTTAATCTCTCCCCAGCCACTGCCAATACTTAGCCCCGACCTGATTTGTGTTTTGTGGCAGCCAATTTTCAAAATATGAGGGACACACAGGGGGTACCTCGACTTTATAGCAATCAAGCCACTTTACCTACTTCCCCAAAGCAGAGAAACCCACAGATACTGTTTTAAAAGCTGACTTGACTTAAAAGAGAAGTCTCCTCGGGAGACCTAACATCCAAGATGTAGTTTTGTAGTTTTCCTTACAAAGCCACATCTAAGACATAAACCTTCATGTGTTTCTTAATTCTTGGTAAGTGGAAAAAGCGGCTTCATTGCCAAAATGTGGGAGTATCCCTTTTAAGAGAGCCCCAAAACATATTTGGGGTGCACAATTTCATTCCTGGGGGGCAGAAACTTGGATCATTCAATGCCTTTTCCAGTGCAACAGAAAGCAGCAGTACAGGTGTAGTACAGGTGTAGTACAGGTGTAGTTAAGATGTTAACGTGTTTGTTAATCTCCTTTGAACAGAGCTTAACTCTGCATAGACAGGAACACAGCTGCGGCAAAAAATGTCTCTGACACATCTTCCTTACGAAGCTAAGAAAAATAATAAAAATAGGAAATGTACATATGTATCTACGTATGTATGTCAAATTACTAAAGCAGTAAATGGTTTGATATCCACATACAGGAGGAAAAAGTGGGTCAAATGGATCAAAAAAGTGAAAACATGGGCCTGGCTGGACATGGAATCCCCAGTGTATTACCCATAATCCCTTTGGGGTTTTTTTCTGTCAGATGATCACAAAAATAAAAGGTGGACTGGCTGGGCCTTTCGGAAACCTTTCTCTTCTCATTCAGAACCAGGTTAGGCAATATTCGTAAAAATTACAAACCAAAATGCAGTGTAGTTGTGACAAAGAACAAGGAGGCTAAGCAACAACAAAAAAAAAAAATCACAAATTACAAGAGATTGCAGGACAGTAACCACACCCTCCTCCCTCCCTTCCGCCCCCAACCCTATCGCCGGCAACATTCTCCAGAATGTTTCTTGTGCAAAGTTAGCATCCGCAGCCAGCTAGCTAGGGGAAAGACATCAAGAACCAACCCAAGGTGGCAGCGTAAGAAAAATAGATGCATCCATCTGTCCATTCAGACATAACCTTCCCCCCCCAATGCCACCATCTTGAATCAATTTTTTTTTTGACATCTGCAACCTGCTCTCAAAGGAGAGCTGTCAATAGTTGATCCAAGATAGCGGTATGGGGGAGGTGGAGTCCAAACAGACAGACGCAGCAGTATAAAGATCTGCTGGGTTAAAATGTCTGGATTTGCTATAGACTGCGAGCATAACTATGCGCACGGTTATCCCCAAAGGAATAAAATTACATTTAAATGAAGGGTATAACCCAAGGGGCCTGGACAGTTATGGGATTGTGCCGGTTGCTTGGTTACTAATCAGCACCTAACTGATCAGTTAACACAGCTGCCCCAGTGCATGCTGGGTATTATTCCAGCTGAGCTTTTGGTTAACTGTGATCCATCCAAAATTAATGGAGAAATTAGATAACTATGAATTTCATCACATGCACATGATAAGAAACACCTTATCATATTACATTAAACAGTATCATGATATAATATGATAAAACGTCTCATTATCGGCACTAACACAAATTCAACAGCTATCCCAATAAATATGCTCGATAAAATATAATCATTTAAGAGCTCAGTTTGGTTTAAAAAAAAAAAATTAAACTTGAGCAAAGGGGAATTACATGCAGGATCAGGGTTTGGAAAACTTATCCCTGCAGTGATACAACCACGCCAGCAGGGGGAGGCAGAGATGCAGAGGGACACCAGTAGGTGGTAGGTGTGCGTGTTGCTATGGTGTACACTGTCTAAAACTCGTTCCTCAACGGAAAAACCTACCTAATTGCACAATATAACTACAAAGCAATCAGTCTGTTTTGGTAATGAATAGTAACCACGGCAGAGCTGTTGACAGGGAAGGTTAGCTCTCCCAGACCAGCCTATAGTGTGAAATCCAACAGGCCAACAATTCAACAATTCAAATTTTTAGATTCACAGAAGACAGCTGGTTAACTCCTTAATCCTGTTAAGTTTAGTGTGCCTCAGGACAATTGCTGATCTTAATCAAAACGGTATACCGATAGCAACAGAAGATAAGACGTAACGTTTAACTAATCCATACTGTTATCCTGCGTGGTTGTTACTGCGTTGCTACAAACCAACAAAAAGGTAACTGATTCACAAAAGAAAATATATCTATTACCACCGCAGTGGAAACAGATTACGCCTACGCGGTCCCGTATTAACCGACATATAAACGGTGATTATACAGCGCTGATCATCAGGGAACATGCCGGCTGCGCGAGTATGAAGCTGTCTGTGTGATTCTAAACTGTCAAATATCACTCAGCAACGCTTCTGCTAAACTGTTTTTTTTTTCTGATAACTGCAATCTCACTCACTGTTTATATACAGAAAAAACCGAAACAATTCCAAGAAAAAGAAAAAATCGTGGAAACCATGGAGACAGTTCCAGTTGCATCTCCAGACTTCAGCACCTGTAGTTGGTGACTTTCGCACTGTGTGAAACAGTGTCCAGAAAAAAAAAAAAAAAAAAACATGAGAGCTGTAGGTTTTGAAAACACAAAAGCTCACACACACAGTTATGAGTGTGTGGAGTTATGGGGTGGGGACAAGCAGTGTGTGTCTAGTAGCACAGACAGGACAAACGGACAGAAAGATGGACAGAAACAGACTCTCTCTCACCCAACCCCCATTTCACATTTATAACCATAGACAGGTTTTCATCTTTGCCTCAGTCTTGCCAGATTTTAACTTAACGCTTTGAGTGCAATGGATCCTTGTGCACCCCGCACACACACACACACACACATTCTTCATGGCTTTGTCTTGTCTTGTGGGGGGCAAAGTTTCAAATTTCACATCAGCCCAGTGAAGGGTCAAAGGGCAAGGACATCTCTTTGTGAGGTACCAGACACTCACACACACACAAACACAAATGGATTACGTGTATATTGTTGGGATACAAACGTTGGAATTCTGGGAGACAGGTCATCAGGCAGACTTGTGCGCTTCACTTCCGTAAAGATACACGACCAACGCAGAATCACACACACAGATAGGTAATGGGGTACATGGATACTGTAGAAATACAAACGTTGAAATTCTACGACAAAGGTCACACACACACACACACACACACACACACACGCTCGCAGTGTACATAGTAAACATGCTGTCCCAGTAGGATGGGGAAAAGGAGGAGAGATGTGTTTCAGATACGGAGATTTCCCATAATTCAACAGGCCACTATGAAGCCCAGTGCGGAAGGATAGAAAGAGAGAGAGAAAGAGGAAGAGGAAAGATCCTCAGACCAGAACCCCTTAATTTATACAGTCACTATACTTGCGACACAGAAACATACCTTTGTGTGTCTAGGAAAGCTTTCTGAAGATTAAAAGGTTTAAATTCACTCCATATGTGGGTTTTGCAAGCAACAAATTCAAGCCAAACTTTAAATCTGATGTAAAAAAACTCCCAAAAGGGAAGCATTGAGTGTAAAATTGTAACAATCAGCTACAAGAATCAGCCTGCAATTAACAGTTTTTGTTGTTTTACTGCTTATATACGCTATATAAATAAAGGATATTTTGAGAACACTATTGCCAAGCAGTCATCAATTCATGTTTTTGTTTCATAAACGGCTTTTGGGTTGTTGTTTTTGGTTCACGGAGGTCACGCACGTCTTCTTCCTCATTGTTTTTCCAGGCAAGCTCCAGGTTCAAGACAGTGACTAGTTTGAAGATACATGATGACCCACTAAACTCATGTAGGCAAACGTTAATTAACGGCTTCAGAGAAATCAGCTCAGTTCACTTTTAACTCAGGGAAAGGCGGTGCAGTTTTATAGGGGGGAAGGATGAGCTCAACTGTTTGAAGTTATTGAATTTACATAAACCGCGGTAAAAGTATAGAGACAGTCAATCTGCTGTTACTGATCTAACAACAGCCAGTGGGGAGGGCCGGCTTGTGGGATCTTTTTAAACTACTTATTCAACGAGAGTCCACATTTATAACAGGGGAGTTTCTGTGAAACTAGAGGCAGTTTGTGTGTGCGTGTGTGTATGTTTGCATGTGTTTTTGTGTGTGAGTATCTGTGTGTGCGTGCGTGTGTGTGTGTGTGTGTGTGTGTGTGAGAGAGACAGAGAGAGTGTTTGTGAGTGTATGTGTGTTCAAAGGGTTCTGTCAGTCGGTCATTTAGTCTCCAAGAACACGGTCCTGTCTTTTCTGTCTTGTCTGAGGGCTCGGTTGTGTCTGTCAGCTGGCTGTGTGTAGTCATTTTTTACCCAGCGTCTGTCCCTGTCAATCTTGCTGTCTGTCCATCAGTCAACACGTATGCGCACAGTCAGTGTAAGTATACAAATGTGCGCAGTGTTTGTAGGTGTACATGTGACAGTCAATATGTAGCCAAATACATTCATGTAAATATATTGCTAGGTGTTTCAAAAGTAAGAATTTGTGTACCGGATGAGGTTTATTTAAACTCCCCTGTTCGTAAAATATTGCCTCCTTAATTTATTCTTTTTTGTCACATTTTTTTTTTCTGCCAAATTTCAAAGGGATAGAAACAGAACAATGAAAGACAGAAAAAGAGTATGTAGAGGGAGGAGTTTAAATGTTTGGACTAAAAAAAAAAAACATCTAAATTTGCAACATTTGTAAAATTAAAACATACTTTAAAAGAAAAATTAAAAACCAGATTGGAATATCTGGAGTAATAATGACTGATTGGCACACAGTCAAAAAGACAATGCAAAGCATTATGGGAAGTCTCCGTATCTGTCTGTCTGAGTCAGTGCCACGGTCAGTAGGTTGGTCAAAGCGAGCTTTCTCTATCTCCCAATTCTACAGCCACCCCATCCAAAAGCTTTGCGTACATTTAATTTTTCTGATAACTCTGTGTGAACGTTTCAGCTCCTATACATCAAAATTAATCAAAAAAAAAAAAAAATTAAGCAGCTGACTCTTAAAGGGAACCCTGTGGCGATGCACAGGAAAAAAAAAAGTTCAAAAGATTTTTAAAAAGTATCTGTTTGCATGAGTTTTACGCTTTCATGCATTTAGTTGTCTGTCATAGCCATTTGGATTTCCTGGTGCATTTCTGACTAGATATTTCTCAACAAAAAAAAAAACACATAAAAAAGCTAATAAAATGTGATCCGAGCTGAAACGTCCCCACAGCCCTGTCTTCCTGCAGTCAGTCATTTCAATTACATCTGTCAGGTCAGTGGGCTTGGTCAGTTGGCGGTTGGCGGTTGGTTGGTTGGTAGTCAGTTGGCAGTGGGTTGTTAGCAGTCAGTATATAGCCAGTTAGCAGTCAGTCAGTCAGTCAGTCAGTCTAGCGTGTGCATGAGTGTGAGTCGATGGGTGCGGACAGAGGTGTGAGAGTAGGTTGGGGGTGTCATAAACATGGCTGCGTGTGTGTATGCGTTTAGCTTGCGCGAGGGGGGGGGTGGGGGCAGCCACAGCAGACTGATTGGGATGTAATATATTACCTTTGAACTTGGGACGGGACGGGCGCGAATCGGGGCTGCGCTACGATGGACTGTCGCCTCCCCTAAGAGAAATCACCGTATCTCATCAACACAGAGAGGAAAGACAAGGGAGGAGGAGGAGGAGGAGGAAGGGGGAGGAAGGGGGAGAGGGAAGGAAGAAAGAAAGGGAGGAAGGAAGGAGGGAAGGGGTATGTCTGTGTAGAGGAAGACATGGGAATTGTATGGCGATATGTATGCCATGAAGGACCCAGGAAACGCACACGTACGCGCACACACAAACGCACACGGAAGCTTTGCACACGTTGACAAAGTCCGCCCCCGAGGCGGGGTGGAGTGAACTCAGCATCGCGACTATGCTGCGGGGTTCCTCCCCCCATATCCCTCTCCCCACCCACCTAGATTAAAATAAAAAATACAAAAGCTGGGCTGGCCAATCAGAAAGCAGAGGGCATGCTGAAGGAGAGAAGAGAACGGGCCAGACGTAAAATGAAGTGTTTTGGTGGCGACGTGCAGCCTGGAGCAGCCGACCTTTGACCCCTCCCCCCCACCCCATCCCCTATCATGCAACCATCATGCTAACGCGCTAAAGGGGGGAAAACCGCGGTCCAGAGGCTGATGGTTCCCCTCAGTCCCTTTCTCTCTCCCTCTCTCTCTGGTCTAAGGTCACAGGCCAGAGGTCAAGAGGTCAGAGGTCATGGCGAAAGAACATGCCGAGGAAGTGGGGCAGCACGGAGGCGGGCAGACGTTCACATATGGAGCGCTGGGTTCTCGCAGGAGACGGACGTAGAGAGAGAGAGAGTGATGTGTGCAAATGCCAGCAGAGAGAAAGAGAAGAAGAACAAAGGAGGGAAAAAAGAGACAGAGAGAGACAGACAGACAGAAAAACAGGGAGATATCGACAAAAGAGGCAAATAACAAGCCCACTATCACATCAAAAAAACAGAAACTACAATTTCAAAAATACAAACTTGCACACTGACACATCAAATAAGCAAGCCAACACATCCAGACACATAACATAACTTCCACGATCCCGGAAAAACACAGACAGAGACACCAGGATATGGAGTGAGAAAGGTGATGATTGGGCCGATTATCTAGCGATGCATACACAGAACACACAGAAATGGTTGTCACAGTCAGACAGCAATGTCCATACAGGTAAAACTTAACCAAAACACAGAAAAATCACATGGTGAACAATGTGCTTGTAAGTGTTTTCACAAATGGTTTTCATGCTGAAGGTCTTTTACTGAGACCCAAAACAGTGAAGGTCTCCAGCTCTTTTGCTAAATCGCTGTCAACATGACAAGCAAATCGACAGCTAACAGTAGGGGTCTGGGTGAACGACTTAGTAGGGAGATCATTTTGAAATGCTGTTTCTAAAATACTTCATACTCAGAGCTATCAGACCTGAGTTTTAAAAGTTTCTGCCACCGGAAATCCAAAATTGTGTATCACTTAAATAATGTACTGAAATTTATTTCATGAACAATCCATGTGCAAGCAGAGTTCAAGAAAAATATGTACAGTCATATGTTTTAGACAGAGCTGAGGACAAAGCAATTGTGTAGCATACAGCATCCGGTTGTCACTCGGCATGCACACAAAATGCACACAAGTACATAAGGGTCAACTGGAAACAGGACAGGGTTCATTTTGTGAAATGTTTTGTAGATTTAAGAGGGGCAGTTCGGAGAGGTGTGCTGCTTTTGACGCATTCCCTTTTTTCTATTCAACCGAGTCATGGTCCTCTCCTTTCACCGCCTTCACTGACTAAATATGATTGGGTAGAAAATATTGGTTATTTCCAGAAATGTTGGTTGGTTGATTGCTCTGACCTACGCTACTACGCTTCTACAGCAATTTAAAAAAAACCCTTTTGACTAGTGATGGTTGATATGAGGTTTCATAAACCCCACAGGATGGAGCTGTGCTCAGCTGTCAATCAATGACTTGTTTGAACCAATCAAAAAATATTTCCCTCGACAACCAATGCAGTCATTGGTCCAAAGCAGTGAGTGATAAAATTTTGTAGCTCCTCCCATTTTGGTTGAGTGAAAGCTCAAAGAGTAAGTTTTCAGGTGTGCCTGTTAATTTGACTGGGCCATTTTTCTACAAATCCACTCGACAACAATACATTTTGTAACCCTTAGCTCAAAGATATGAAACTCAGTGCTTATTCTGGTTTTCATTCTAACCAATCAATGCTGCCTTAACGGGTTCTATTTTTCTTTCAGCTGTGTGAATGTACCTCTGTGAGCATTGCTGATTAGTGCCTTACAGTTACTGAACAGAGTCGATTTAGATTTAGGTCACAAGACACCCATTTAATTTCATATGCATAATGCGGAAACCAACATAATTAATTTGCTGGCAAATAATGGGACCAATTATCTCATCAAATCCAGATCCTGGAGAAAAACTCAGCATACATTAGGCCCATCATGGCACTGAGTTTGGGACTACTGCTTAAACCCCTCCCATGGCACACTGACCAATGAGCAAGTTCCTGGCCCATCACCCAGTAACACCAAGAGCCAATAGGTGAACTCTGTTTTGCTGGTTCCATTTACCTAACATTACAGTCATTTTTCCAGATCGAGCATACAGTTTCAGGGAGCATTCATCAGACGAATAAGCAACTGCACTTCCCCTCACTTTCTCCTGTCTAGTAGGAATAGTAAAACAGAGATAGCTAACATTTACAAGAACAGAGATGGGCTCCACCAATCACAGAGTACAACTTTAGCCAACAGTATCACAACGCTGAAAGTGATTGGTGGATACCCGTGGGCGATACATCTAGGCTCCCTGTGCGTATTACCAGGAAGCTCTACCTGAGATTACAGACCAATCACTTTCATTATTATTCAACTGGTTGTCAGAGACGTGCCCTGTGATTGGTGTCGCTCCTGCCTTTTTTTTCCTCAGAGTGTGAGGCGGCTGTCAGGGCTGTGCTTTCCCTGTTTTAATTATCCCTGCTGTGTTCCAGCAGGCAGTTGAAGCCGGAGCGACCCGATGCTCTGTCCCTGCCAATCACGCGCCGCCCCCTTTGACAACCTGCCTACGGTACGACACGCCCACCCCCCTGGCACCCCGCCCCCAATGCCATGGCAACAGTCCGGATGCAGCTCTGGCCGCCGGAGCTGTTTGATCCATTAGACTTAATCCCTCCCACTTGTCTCCGCTGGGCTGATGGTGGGGGTGTGGGGGGGTTATGGAAGCTTTGATGTGCTGCCAGCTGTGCCAGGCAAAGCTGGCACGACTGACTGACCGACCGCGGCTCCATTAAAGAGGGGGATGGCGCGCAGGGGGCAAAGGGGGGTTTATTTTGGGGAAGGGAGGGTGACACATACACAGATCAGACGTACAGACAGTCTGGAAGAATGCGTTCCTCTGCACAAGCTGCACAATGCAGGGATGGGGTGAGGGACTGGGGACGAGCTCCGACCAGATCAGAGAGGACGCACGCGCGCTGATGCAGACGGACAGACAAGTGAAGAGACAGAGACCAAGATACAGTTTTGGGAGGTTAGGAGAGACAGGCAGACAAACGCGCACGCACACACACACACATACACACAAACATACACACGCACACACATGGGCAGTCGCACAGAAGAGAGGCAGCAGACACGGCAAGAGCCGCAGCGAAAATACACACACGTGTATATAAAACAGGACCAGAGAGACGAACGAGAGGTAAAAACTGCTGCAGTTAGTACGACAGGACAAAGGGATTCACAGGAAGACAGACGGACGGACAGAAAGACAGACCTGATCAGTGAACATTCTGGGTTTGAGATCCGGCACTCCGCTTCCCCTCAGCTCGTCTTCAACAGCCATTAGCCTAGGACCAAACGGAAGGAGACAAAGCATTAGCACGGACTGAAGGCTGAAGTACTCACCCCAGCTAAGGCTGGTCCTGGGACAGTAGGAGAAAGAGAGAGAGAGAGAAAGAGGTCAATTCAAGCAACAGAGCAGCCGTCAGATCACAGTACATTCCTCCAGCACTTTGAGAGAGGGAAACACACACACACACACACACACACAGACACACACACTCGCACACTCACACATCCGCAGGGGATGAAGATAATCTCACAGTCTGGACTTGCCAGCTGCCAGGAAACAGCGCCACACATGCGTGTGGCAGGTAAGACCGGATGTTCAGGTATCCCAGAGTCCCCCAAACGCACCCCCCCCTCCCCCACCCAACCATGACTCTCCAGCCACATTCCGGGGGATTATGCTTCCAAAAAAAAAAAAAAAGAAAACTAAATACGAAAATAAATGCCATATCTACGTCATTTACATTTACGGATGAAGCGGAAATGGAATGCCAGGGTAAACAGAATTAAAACTAGCAAAAATAAATAAAGAAATGACAAAATAAATAAATAACTAAAGTCATTGACTTGGTGCCAATCCCTCTTTCTCCAAGGGAGGGATTTGGGATTGGGATGTTCCATTTTTGTCTCCGTTTTTTTTTTTTTTTACTTTCGTTCAGCCTTCAGATCTCTTTCTCTCCTCTCTCTTCCTCTATCTTACTTAAACCCTCTGCCACACACCCCCTCCCCAGCCCCAGAAACCACCCCTCTTTGATGGCGTCTTCGCACGCACTCAGATTAGCCAGGCACATCCGGACGATATCTTCCTCTCTGTCTCTCCGTTTCCACTGCCACTTTCGTTATTTTCCAAGGGAAGTCGCACCTTGTTCTCAGTCATCCCCATTTGGGACCACCGCAGCTAGGCCCGCCCCGGACATCCTCCGCACCAAGACCCCTTTTATGTGGCAAAACCGACTTTATTCATCCCTAACAGCCTTAGCTACACTGGCTAAGTTCCTGGTAACGCGATGCTGCACAGAGTACAGTTCTTTGCGTTGAGGAGATTTTTCACGGTGAGTATTAAACTTGTTTGCCTCTTGCCATGGTAAATATCCTCTTATTCCACCATGCTGTTAGAATTCCATGAATGACATCAGAACAGCTGACTCTACCTGACCAGTTACATTTCAGGATGAAGACCACGGGAGAAATTGTATTTTTTCCCCCCATTTTGTTCAGCCGCAGTCAGAAAGATATGTACAGACATAAATAAATTATCACCAGCCTCTGCAGCTATGTATTGCACTGCCAGCTCAAATATGGGGCAACTCAAACGTGACTGAGTCAATACCGAAACACTTTGTCTGTTTCAAACACTTTCTCATTCCCAGTTTTTTTTTCTTTTACCCCAACATCGAACATCCATTTCCGATAACTGATCCTTTTCATCCTAAAAATAGTGTGACCAGAATGCAGCGAATGGTTCATTTTTTGTCCTTTGACTGGTTGCTTCATTTGGCAAAACAACTTTAAGCAATGCAATATTAATTGTATAAATAATGTTTGCTTTATTTCTACTCTTTTTTCCAGGCCAATCATATGTCCAAGCAAATGATAGGCATTACTTTTTTGTGATGTTACTGATAACCATTATTATATTATGTTTGTGTCCACAAAATTGAACAAAGATTCCAGATAACAGTATATTTTATACAGCATGCTATGTTGATTTAAATCTCTAAGATGAGCACAGAAAAAGAAAAAAGTTGGAGCTGTGTGCTTTCTGAATGATAAGACTTACAACTTACAGTTAAATTTAAGTTTTTATTTAAGTTTCTCTGTCCCAGAAATGACTCCAAACTGCCACATTTCAGTCACCTGATTTAAACCATCAATAAATAATCAACAAAAAAAATCCACAGGTGAGGTTTTCAAATGTTCATATTTGTGTGTTTTATTCCATGAATAAATTTACAGTGATGCCTTCTTCCACAAATTAAAGAAGAGAAAAAAAAATTGAACAAAACATACAGATTACATGAGTTTTTTTTTTTTCATCACGGTCGCAGGAGCAATGCAAACCACTGACAAATCAGGTTTCAGCATCACAGTATCACATGACCAAACAGTGGTACAACAGGTACCAAAAAAAAAAAAAATAACAACCAAACAAGAAAAACTCAACCAACACTTTCACTGAATAAGAGGAATATGTTACTGTTATAAGAATGTTATAACTGCTTTATAATAATTCCACTGCAGTCCCATATAGTCTGGTAGTCGACCAACATCGAGATTGGGCACAGGTTTCGTAATTTGGCATTCGCTGCTATTTGTTCACAAAAGGGGCGGGGAGGGGGAAGGCATCAGAATAGGGGAGTTGGTGGTGACAGGCAATGGACATGATCGCAAGCTAAAGGTAGAGGTGGAAAACCCTGACCTAATGAAGCAATAACACTACCATGGCTACATCGGAAATTAGTCCATATTCACTATGTAGTGTCCTGTATAGGGAACCATCCTGACAACATCAGTCATAGTGCACTATATAGTGAATAGGTCTGGAGTCTTAAAACCCAGCCGATTCTAATTACCTGCAGCCAGGTAGAGGAGTTAATTTGTGAAATCAGCATTGATGGAACAAACATGTGGTAGTGCTTCTGCTTTCTGAATTTGGGGTTTTCCACCTTTGGTAAAATAAAAAATAAAAATAAAAAAAATACATGAAAACCAGACCAGGGCTTCAGGTCAGTTCCATTTCAATTGAGTTAATCCAGGAAATGAAAACCAAAATTAAATCAAGTTTATTGCCATCTCCCTCTGATCTATGAGGACAGCCATTAAATTCAATTAAATTCAAATCAAATTAAGTAGATAATTAATTAATGAACCATCAAATTCATTTCCTGAGCTAATTGAAGTGTGATGGAACTGACCCTAACTGCGCTGAAAGCATGTAAGAGATTCTCACTGCCGTTTATCATTTCAGGTCTTTCAGGACCGTTTGTGGAGGAACAGAAACGGGGCGCTTAAAAGGCACTGAGGCTGGGGTCGACTACGAAGAAGAGGAAACCCAAAGTTAGTGTTTGGACATCCTGTGCCCCACTCTTATAAATCTGCAATGTGATTTCCATTTACCTGTGCTGTAATTAGATTGTTGTGTGTGTGTGTGTGTGTGTGTGTGTGTGCATGTGTGTGTGTGTGTGTGTGCATGTGGGTGTGTGTGTGTGTGTGTGTGTGTGTGTGCATGTGTGTGTGTGTGTGTGTGTGTGTGTATGTGTGTGTGTGTGTGTGTGTGTGTGTGTGTGTGTGTGTGTGTGTGTGTGTGTGTGTGTGTGTATGTGTGTAAGTGTGTGTGTGTGTGTGTGTGTGTGTGTGTGTGCATGTGTGCATGTGTGCATGTGTGTGTATATATATATATGTCTGAAAATCAGAGCAAATGAAAATAGACATTATCAGATCTCATAAGGTAGGCCTCAATGCCTTGTAAGAGGTAAAAATTACGATAGAAATGGGGTATTACAGTGAAGGTTTGGGGGGTGTTTTACATTATCATCTCTGTACAAAAATGCTCCAAAAACATGCTCCATAGAATGCACTGAGCACTAATCCATAAAGGCTGGTTTACACTCCGTCGGGTGACTGTCGCTGCGACCAACAACATCACTGCGACCGTGGCTGACCATGTCACCTTGAGTTAAAATACATCGAACTTTGACCCGGTCGCCGGCTCCGTTGTTATGGTAATGTTTGTCTCGCACTGAGTCCTTAAAACTATACTTTGCTTACTAGCCTTTAATTGGTTATCCTCAGTAAAATTGCCAATGGAAGAATCATGTTAAATGTACTGTGGTTGGATACCTGTGTATTAAAAATAAAAAGAGAATGCTTGTTAGCTAGCTAGTAATGTGATCTTCTTGCATATTAGCCAGATATCTGGTTGAACTCTATAGCTAGTTACCCTGCTTACTTACTTTGCTGTTATTAGTCAGATCAGCTCTTTGGTAAAACAGATACTAGCGACAAAACTAAATTAATTAGTGTATCCTCTTCCTCCACTATCAATGTCGCTGCAATGTTGCTGAAGTGTGTTTATACTTCTTATGAACAACAATTATTGTCAACGTTGGGAGACATTCGAACGTTCATGAACATTCTGCGATTTCAGTCGAGCAATGGTGGATGACGGAGTATAAACCAGGCTTTACAGGAATAAACAGTGTCCTGTGACATCACAATACACCACACTTCATTCTGGAAGGCTGGCTTTCCCAGAATTCCATGGCATTTCCCATTCTTTCAGCCCACCCAAGCAACAGAGCAAATCCAAAAGCACTTCAATAACTGAAATCAAACACACAAATCAAACGCTAGAAAATCAGGGCAATCTAGTTAGTAATCAATCTCACATTCCATAATAAAAGTTACCAATGTATACAATGTATTCCTGTTTCTATGGCTCTGAGCAGGTGTATGCACTATATATCACAATCACCTCTATACACAAATACTATATTGAGGAGAGAAATGACAACCTCATTGCACATCAGTATAAATTATTTTATATTGCACCTATGATGATAATAACAATAGTAATATCTCAATGTAAATCTAATTCCATAATTGAACCAATAAATACCCAGGTCCAGGTCAGTACTTCATACATTAGCTACAATGCGTGAAAGTGTTTGTGCTCATGAAAGAGAGCGTGGGTGTGTGAGTGCGCACGTGTGTATGTGTTCAAATGCGTGTGTGCGTGAATGTAGGTCTAGTTCATATGAATGCATCGACTTTCAAAGCAAAAGTAAACAAATAAAATGAAGCATTAACATTTATCAAATGCTTAGCTTTCCCACACACATTATTGCATTGTTTAGACAATACGCCTCGCTTTTGCCACGTAAAACCATTGTTCTTTGTTTACATTATCTTGATTATCTTGACCATACTATATCAATGATACAATATATATGTATATACATCAAATATATCTGCAGTAGAATGTCACCTGTACAGTACTGAGATTCTAGGTTGTTGATAATGGATGTTTTTACAAAAAAAAAAAAAAAAATGAGAGGTAAAACTTTGTTTTGCTGTTATTTATGGTAAATAGAAAGTAAATTCGCTTTGAGAATACGGAAGAGTTGCACACAGAGCAAACCAAGGAAGCAGGAAGTCAACACAATGTCTAGGCTACGTACATCATCCATGGACAAAAGCAAAATTAATAGAGGCTGGTAAATAGGAGAATAAGTTACCATTGTAGCCCCAGGGCAAAATAAACAAATAAAAGAGTAGAGATATCTAGGGCATTGGCTTTTGTGCTCAGGTGGTTATGTGTTCTAAATCACTTCTTTGGGGCTACAAGGTACGCCGTAGCTCTGGAGTTCCAGGGTTCCATTTTGAAAAAGAAAAAGGAAGGCTACTCCTACAACGTGGAAGAACTCCTTGGCGCCCCCTTCAGCTCGGCTGAGGAAATGGCTATTTTTTCCGCTGAGAGCCTCGACAGTCCTCCCACTCTCTCCCTGGGTGGGACTGAGAAGCACAGCTGAAGCCCAGTTTGCTCTCTGAAAAGGCATTAGTTTCTTTCGTTTTTGTCTTTTTTTTTAAAAATATTTCCCATTGGTCTGTGTGTCGTGAAAAGGTGTGTTTGGGGAGGGGTTTTTGGCGGAGGGGGGGGTGGGTTTGTTATTGTTTCCCAGGATGAAATTGTTACATTCAGGAGGCAGTGGAGATGAGAAGAAATGACAGCTGTTGGAATTCTGGATCATGTGATTGTGGGCACGGTTGCCATGGACACGGACCCTGGAAGCCACGGTAAACCAGCAAGGGAGCTTTACCCTTGTTACTATGGTTACAGAGCACCCCCCCCCCCGCCCCCTTTCCCTCTCATCATGAACTGCGAGTAGATGTAAGTATGATCCAAAAAATGTAAAAAAAAAAAAAAAAAAGAAGAGAGAGAGAGATACTATAGTTAAAGGGAGCTGGCTGTTTCTCTTGCTCCGGTGCAAAATCTGGGCTCTCTGTCTCAATAAGGCGCGCATAATCCATTTGCTCCTCTTAGCTTTCACTGGCCAAGGTCACAAACATATCTGTATATACCCGTCTCATATGCAAAGAAGGAAAGACAGAAAAAAAAAAGCTTTTAGGCTAAATTCTGGTCTCAAAATGGCTACATCAGTGTACATCAGTACTCTTTGTGAAGTGGTTTCATGTGTGTGTCAGGAGGGTGGGAGGGAGGTGAACTCTGCCAAAAAGAAATCTTCGATCGCTGTTTGTTCTTTACCAGTTAGCGCTGTATGAAGTCTTGTCCCACAATGCTTTGCTCCCCCGTGTATATATTTCATTGCCCCCCCCACACCCCGTCCCACAAATTGTGTTTTAAGGCATCGCCGTCAGCTTCGCATGCATTATCCCACAATGCATCTGTCAGCCCTCGTCATCCTGTCAGTTTTGCTTTTATTACCCCCCCCCACACCGGGACTTGTTTGATATATGCTCTTTGCGTGCGCGTGTGTGTGCGTAAGTGCGTGTATGTGTGTGTGTGTGTGTGTTTCCGCTTGAAACAGCATGGCTACCAGAGACACAGGTGATGCTACAGTCTGCAGTGTTAGAACAGGCACCAGTCTATGTGGCCTTTTGCAGCAGTGTTCCCATTGTTAAGTGCTAAAAAAAGCATGTTTATTCATCAATACAGACCCCAGACATTACACAGCGGGCAACGATACACACAAACAGAAAATACAGCACCTCCACTAAGCAAATATGGACTACTGAGGACCTCATAACAGAGAGTTTAACTGTTTTTTCTGTTGTTTTTTTTTCTTCTTTCCCAGAGCAAGAAAACGAAAGCACAGAACCCTGGAGGTGGTTTCTCATTTTAGTCAAAAAAAAAAAAAACAAAAAAAAACAACAGGGCTTCAAACCTCTCTGAGTCATTTCTCCTTATTTTACTTTCAGAGATTGATCAAAAAAGGGCCTCTTTCTTTTCACCCTGCGGCAAAAGAGAGGGGGAAAAGAAAACCCAAAGCCAGAATTATGAAGAGGCAACCGAAACGCAGTTTCCAAGGCAACCTCGAGCTGACATTCCGGCTCTTTTTCCTACATGGCTTCGTCTTATAAAACACCTTTTGGTTGTTAATAAAGAAAAGAAAAAAACTCCCCGCCATTTAAGCTCCATGGAGCTCATAACAGAATGCCAAGGTATCCTCGTTTGACCCGGGTTAAACCATTCTGGCAGCCATTATGGCTCTCTTATTTCCATGGCTTGAATGGTAAAACAAACTCACTTTGGGCCCAAGAATGGAAGTTAGGCCCTGCCTTTTCGGTCGTTTGTATATCAACGCATGCAGTTAATCTGTCCTATCACGTGTGCTTCTTCACACTTTAAAAATGTTTTGTTTTTAAAGCACCCTTGTTGTGTTGCTACAAAAACGTGAAGGAAAGAACCCAGCGTCTTTTGCTCTTAAGTATGTCTGATGCGAAAAAGGCCTGAGAGGTTGGTACAGGGCTCAGAACAGAGGCCAACGGTAAATATTACTGCCTGCCAATGAAGCTAATGCTAAATTGTCTCACCTGAACCTCTCGTTGAACCAAAGTGCACTGTCTTTAGTGACAAGTTTCTATGTAAATTTAATCTTCAAAAATAAATATAGTTTTGATATTTAAACATTCATATCAATGGATTTTTTGATTGTGGTTTGAAGTTATGTTTCTTATCACGCACAGACCGTTGTCCACACAGCGCCAGTGCCAGGCATCTACCTATAAACCTCACACTGCGTCTGCGCTCAAAGATCTAAGCAACAACGTTAAAAATATCTGTGTCTGATATTTCATATTTTCACTTGAGCTCCAAAGGCCAAATTCAGACCTGCTCTTAAGTGCATTTTCCATGCAAGACTCTCACTCTCACAATGATAAGTTACGCAGAAAACTCACTTAAGTACCCTTAATGTGGCCCACGTGAGTAGCACACTCATTCATGCATGTACCTGTGTTATATCGATAAGTCTGTAATGACAGCTGGAGACTGCTTTTCATACATGTGAATGAAATTCTTTCATCTATTAGCTAACCAGCATCAGCGTATGAAGCTCATTAGCTAATTGAGCCACAGTTATCAGTAAAAAAAAAAATCCCACATGCACACCACACCTCCCCTCCCTACAGCCTTGGGGTTGCCCACCCCCCTGTATTACACTGAGATTGTCATTATGCAGGTTGAGCATCCCTAATCCGAAAATCTGAAAACCGAATTATTCCAAAATCTTTGACTTTTTCAGCGCCGACATGATGCCACAAGTGGAAATTTCCACACCTGACCTATGCGACTTATGACTATCCGTACATACGACCGGGAAGAAAAAACACTGCACAAATTTAAAGAGTATATGTAAATACAAAAATTACGCTTGGTCATACCTCCGCCAGTGCTAATCCGCTGGGTTCATGCGACATGTGTACTTCTATATGCCATGCTAACATGTGTCCGAGTTATGTCCATTTCGAGATACAAACCGGTCGGTCACAACGGAACATGGACATATGTCAGTGAATGGCTTTTTATGAAAATATTCCAAAATCCCCAAAAAATCTGAAACGCTTCTGGTCCCAGGCATTTCGGAAAACGGCTACTCAACCTGTACTGTTAAAGATTTCGGCTCATCTGCACCATGTACAGCGCTCTCATCAGACAAACACTGCATTAACAGGTTAGATTGTGTATGCATAAATGATTACTCACTTGTTAGCATACCAGTCCACAGCTGTCAGTTGCACTGCTATTGCTACGTTATTACTAGCGCTGCCTGTATTTGCCTTGGTTCAGGCTAGGGCTAGTCAACTCCTCCTCTGGCAACGATCTATGACTCCTCTAACCAATCAAAACCCTGGATCAAGATAAATGAATCAAGAATCAAGACAAATGATTGGTCAGAAAGTCTCATGTGACATACCCATCCACTTCTGCCGTCCAGGACCAGAGTTGAGTAGCTCTGCAGGTACTGTGGCCCTCTTGGATAATTATTTCCCATATACCCCATAATTCATAGTTTATTTGCTCTATTTCTCATACATTTTTTAGAAATAGATATTTGTACAGTACACTGTATCCGTATATATGCAGAGAGGCTACTTTTTAAAGATGGTAAAAAAAAAAAAAAAACAACATGGACATTCCGTGAGCGGTTTAGGGTTGTGGGGTGTCACCGGACAGCCCCCCCAGGTGTGGCCAGGTTCCGTTTACCTGTTGATTATGCCTTTGATCTGGGAGTCTTTCTCCACCTGCTGTAGCCGCAGCCTACGCTCGCTGTCCTCCAGGCGGCTCTGGTACTGCAGCAGGATCTTGCTGGTCTGCTGCTCCTGTGACTGCAGCCGGCGCTCGTACTCCTCCAGCTTACGGTGTGACATCATCAGTCTCTCCTTCAGGGAGTGAATCTCCTCCTCGTACTCACGCACCTGGGGGAGGGAGGGGGGAGAGAGAGGGGGAGGGGGAGAGGGAAAGAGAGGGAGGGAGAGAGAGGGAGAGGGGGAAGAACAGAGAGAGGGAGAGAGGGAGGGGGAGAGAGGGAGGGACAGAGACAGAGAGGGAGAAAGGGGGTGGTGGAACAGAGAGGGGAGAAGGGAGAGAAGGAGGGAGGGGGAGAGAGAGAGGGAGGAAGAGAGAGTGAGGGGAGCAAAGAGAGCAAGGGAGGGGGGAGGGAGAGAAGGATGAAGGGAGATACAGAGAGAAAGGAGAAAGGAGGGAAAGATGGAGATGGGGAAGAAGGGAAGAGAGGGAGAGGGAGAAAGAGATAGAGTGAGGGTGGGAGAGTGCAGACAGCAGGAGAAAAAAGATAGAGAGATTCAATGATTGAGAAGAAGAGAGAAAGAGGGGAGGGAGGAAGGGACAGAGGAGAACAGAGAGCATGAAAGAAAAGCACAGCAGAGGTTGTGACAGATGGATGGATGGAGGGATGGGTGGAGGGCGCAGGCGGGCGGCACTGACCCTGTCCAGGCGGGACTCGTCCATGCTCTTGGAGTACTCCTTCAGCTTGAAGTCCTCGCGGTCGATACGGGACGTCTCGATGTCGGCGGACAGGTGCGGCATGTTGGACACCCAGGCCACCGTGCGCTCGTTAGCCGAGGGCGGGTTCAGCGTGGAGGGGGAGGAGCCCTGCGTGGGGGGGGGGGTCAACCATTAAATAATTAATAAACAATTAATCAATCTTTAAGGGCAACCCTTTGTATTTTTCACATTTGTTTAGACAGGGGAAAGCTGAGATTGAATACCACACTTCCAAAAATAAAGTTTTTAAGTAGCATCAAAAGAGGGCTTATATTATACCATATATTATACATATATATATATTATTTAGAACCCTTAACAAACCACTTGGTGCTATAGAACCATTTATTTCAGTCATCAGGTTAAAAAAAGGTTTTAAGTACTCATCAGGTTATGGGTGTCAATGTAGGGGATTTGCAACATCTGCAGGTTATTTCCTGTTTTCTTCACATATGATTATATAAAAATATTTAAAAGCAACATATTGATTCTTGATATATTGCTGTTTACACTCATTAAACTATGCAGTCAGCCCCACTCCATCCCTCCCATAATAGACTCAGGAGGAGGCAGCCACAGTCATGATTCCAATATTCTGATTTGACACCACCTACAGCACAGTGTCCCCATCAATGCACATTCGCCAGCATAATTTGGACCTGGATTCAGCAGAATGGCCCGCAAGGTAAACAAGCCCAAACCCAGGCAGCCAGAGGCAGAGAGCGCAAGCAACAACACACCCACTGGGATGAAACCATTCCCTGCTGCTCCCTATTACATCAAAACTGGGAAATGTGCAAAAACAAAATGAGCAAAACAGAGGAGAGAGAAAAATTTCAGGCCAGAGCGATTGTGAAGAGTTGAACCACACACAGATTTTAGTGCAAAATGCAGCCAGTGTAATGGGAGAAATTTAATTTTCTGTAGCAATGAGAAGGGTATTAGAACAAGCTCACAGAATTTTAATGGCGACAGTTAAGGATTACGCCTCTCTCTGTGGGTGAACTGACACTGAATGGCGAGTACGGTGCAGGGTGGGGGCAGGCATTTTCTCGCTCACCTTGTTGGCAGCAGTTGGCTTTAGCAGGTGTTGTTGTGGAGTTGATTGCTGTTGTTGTTGTGGAGTTTGCTGTTGTTGTTGTTGCTGTTGTTGTGGTGTTTGTTGTTGCTGTGGCTGTTGTTGTTGCTGCTGTTGTTGTTGTTGTTGTTGTTGCTGTTGTTGTTGTTGTTGTTGTTGTGGAGGCTGAGACTGAGGCGTGGTCTGTGAGTTGGCGCCCCCCTGTGGCCCCTGGGCCGCCTGCGTCTCCCTGGCAGTGCTCTGCTGATGCGGCAACCCAGGGGCGGGGCTATCCTTGACGGACAGCTGTTGCCTCGGCGCTGGCTGCCGGCCTCCGAAGCTGGATTCAGGCGACTGGAGGAGGTTCCCACTCTGGGGGCGGGGCTTTGTGGGAGGGGTGGAGCTGGCAGGGCTGACGGACAGCTGGTGGGAAGTCTGGGACTTGGCCCGCTGTGGAGGGGGCCGGGCGATGGAGCCCTGGCGGGAGGGATGAACGGTGGAGGGGGGTGTGGCCAGGGAGGAAGGGGAGGTGCCAGTTTGGGAGGACATTCCCATCATCATCATTTGCTGCTGTTGCTGCTGAAGGTTCTCCTTAAAGAAATAATAATAATAATAAAATAGTATCAAAACGCAAATCCAAGGACATACGGCAGGGACTGGAGGGCTACATCACAGCGATTTTTCCTCTTATTTATTTAACTGGCCGAATTATACTCGCC
This sequence comes from Albula goreensis, assembly GCA_022829145.1. Taxonomy (NCBI): domain Eukaryota; kingdom Metazoa; phylum Chordata; class Actinopteri; order Albuliformes; family Albulidae; genus Albula; species Albula goreensis. The sequence goes on along the minus strand of CM040743.1, from coordinate 46,799,805 downwards.
TGGGATTGTCCAGGTACTCTTATTCAAGGTGACTTGCACAACCAACATTTGCTTTTATCGGTTTCATTATTTACATGTCATGATCTGATGTTTTAGCGAAGTTTATTATTTACTTATAAAATTGCATTTAGCCATCTGGCAGATGCTCTTCTCCAGAGTGGCACAACGAGCACACATTCCCATTCATACCGTTATTTTGCTGAATAATAACGCACATTCCTCAAGGGTGGATTGGCAGTGCCCCACCAAGGAATCAAACCTGCAACCTCTGATTAGAAGTACAGTTCCCTAACAATGATAGCAACAGCAATTATAGGAGGAAATGAAAAACCAAAACCAGTTACAGACTTTCAGGAATGGGGTCCCCCACCATTGATATGTAAGGTAGCAGAAGAGGTACACAACTCTAGTCCTGGAGGACCACTGTGCACCTCTGGCTTTTGGTCCAACTTGTTCAGCCTTAATTTTCTCTGCAGCTGGACACATTAGTGCTGGTAGTTTCAGCTACAGCTGATTCCTTTTTCAGAAATGTCAGATCAATGAAATGATTATGCAAATTAAATATCTCACAGCGATCGCTGGGGTGGAATCCCAAAACAGCGCAACCCTCGGGTAGGAGCGAGAGCAGACCAATCCAGCTAATCCAATAAACTGGCACATTTGCGGCTCTGATAGCCCTAATTGTATTAGCTGATTGTAACCAGTTGGGAGGATAATCGGTTTACTCTTGCGCTGCGCCGCTTCATTCTGTTTGCTTTTTCCAAATTGCTTGTGGACAGAGCGGATTTGCTCTGTGGTAATTAGGAGACGACCGAGGGATAATTTGGATCGACGGAATTGACAGAGGAAGGGCACGTGCGTTCGCGAAACACAGCCTCGGACGTAGCTGCGAGCCGTTTGCAGACGTCTGTTTCGGAAGAGATGGTATCCAAAATATTGCCAAACTCTGTAAAAGGCAAAATAAGAGAGAGAAGGCAATGGCATAATTTGAAGAAGTACATGATGAGGTCTTGGTCCAATTTAGTGTGGAAATCAGTTGCTCAAGTAATCTCTGAAAATAATCCCTTAACTAATAATAATAATAATAATAATAATAATAATAATAATAATAATTGGAATTAGCTCCCATTCACATTCAATGACTCACTGATTTGGACCAATGATTGTTCTTGGATACTGGAGACAAAATCATTTTTGATTGGTTCCATCAAGTTGACTGACAGCTGAGTTTAGCTCCACCCACATTGGGTAAAAAGAGGCTTCATACTCTGATAACTGCTCTACGGCACTGAAACGGATCCTTTGTTGGGCATTCAGGTCACTGGGTGCTTAAATCTCTCTTCCCTGATTTTTCAGTTTCTCAGGAGTATCACTCATAAATATTCCACACCTGGACACACCTGGGAGGACTCAGGAAAGGCCAACGGGAGCTCCATCCTCAGGATGTCTCACCTTAAAGCACCTTAAAATCCACTCCTGCGATGACTACTGATTGATTTTGGTGTGTTTTTTTTTCTGCATTTACGTGCCTAATTTAAGCTGCTGACCGGCTGAATTAATCTTCAAACATTTTCCAAGGCATAAATTGGCTGAAGGTTTGAAAGGACACCTCAAAAAAAAAAAAAAAAAATCTGCAGACACCACAGCCCCTCCAGGTACCATTTGCGACGTACCTGCAAAATTGGGAGTTTAAATATTCATTTTGCATTCAAGGGGCAAAGAAAAAAAAAACGTTAATGAGTGTTTGAAAATGAAGCCTCCAGGGTGGCTGTACAAGATTAGAAACTGCACACCCTTAAGTCAGCATCTCGTACTGAGCTCATTTATAAATTAACGAGGGGGGTTGGGGGTGTCTCTGTTCCCCCCGGACTGTGTTCCACTCACGGATCCACATCGGTTTGTAAACCAGGTCCAGCTGCAGTGAGTGAGCTAGTTTTGTCCCAAAATAACAACAAATTATGATTTCGTCCTGCCGTCGCCCCCTATTGGCCCTTACCTGCACCTGCAGGGAGAGCTGGCGCCGGCCGTAGTCGGCCTGGTTCTGGCGGGTGTAGTCGGCCTGGTTCTGGCGGGTGTAGTCGTCGCTGTAGCTGTGCGAGTGGATGATGCTGGGCTGCACCAGGCCCGGGCTGGGCCTCAGCGCAGAAAGGTCCTCGCTGCGGGAGAACCCGCCGTGGCCGAACGGCGGGACGTAGGCCGGGTGGCCCGAGTCGGGCTCGGGTGCCAGCAGCAGGGGAGGGGGAGGGGCCTGGGGCTGGCCGCGGTGGTGCAGCTGGGGGCCGTCGGCGGCCAGGTGGAAGAGAGGGTTCTGGAAGGACAGCGGGTAGTGCATGGCGGCGGCCTGCTGCTGCTGCTGCTGGGACAGCGAGTCCGTCGTCCCCCCCATCTGGCTCAGCTGACTCAGGCGCAGCCCCCCCGACATGCTGGACCCCCCCGAGCCGGCCGATAGCCGGCCCCCGGCCCGGAGCGGACCCCCCAGCCCTCCCAGGCCCCCGAAGCTGCCCAGCCCCGCGATGGAGGCCTGAGACGAGTTGAGCATGTCGCCCACGGACTGCAGGTTGGAGATGCTGTTCATCCGCGAGTCCTGCAGGTCCATCATCGACACGCTTTTGTTGACGCTGAGGACCTGGGAAAAAGGGCCGCAGGAGACATTGTCCTCATTACCAGTTCTGCAATTTGGCCTCCAGCAGAGTACAAAAGCCTGAGACCACTACTGGTCTGCATTCTTTTATAATTTAAAACATTTTTCATAACATATTATATTAACAATCTGAGTGAAAGGTTGTCTCTTTGAAAAATGCAAATGAATTTCCAGATTGTCTGTTTTCGGTATGTCCCCCTATTGAGTTCACTGGACCTGGCATGGACTCCACAAGTTTGTGCTAAACCTAAATCCATGTTATCCCATGACATTCAATTGCCCAAAACTTTCTTGGCCTTTAAGTGCCCCCATAAATGTTTGATGGGGTCTGACCTTCTGTACAAAGGAGTTAACATGGTCAATGTCACAAATTTGCTTAAAAATGACAGAGAAATAGTGCAGAATTGTTTAAATATTTCTTAGTTTTAAATGTCATAACAATTCTTTGTATTACATTTTTCAAAATTGATTTGAATTGATTTTCAGGTTTACATGAAAAAAGTTTGAAAAAAAAAAATGTTCACGGTGATCTCAGACTTTTGGACCCCTCTGTATGTCTAAGCCTTGTGTCCAAAAGGGGGTTTCTGACACGGTTCTGCAGGATGGTAGCGGTACCTTGGGGTCCGGCTCGGTGATGTCGGAGCTGCTGGTGCAGTAGGCCGGACTGGACCGGGCCAGCGGGGGGCGGGTCACGTAGAAGACGTCTTTGGAGCCGCGGTGGCCGTGGTCCCGCTCCGAGAAACCCGCCAGGCCGGGATGAGAGGACAGCACCCCCGCTGGACAGGCCGGAGGTCGGGGAGGGCAGGCGGGAGATGTCTATGGAGCTGGAGGAGAGGAACAACAAAACGAGAGGAATATGTCATCTGTAAATAAACAATGAAGGAAAGACAGACCTTTGTGTTTCGCCATTCATGTCAATATACAGCAGAGAGGTTATTACATCGGTACAAAAATAAAATGGAGGACACCCCCCCAAAGTTGGAATTTTTTTGCATGCTTTAATGAGGACCATTGACCAATCCTACCAACCCCCTCTTTTCAAACCCTGCAACTCAACGAGTCTTTTGATAGTTGATGATAGTTCCGCCTATTTTCACAGTTCAGGAGACCTCACGAGCCAATCAGATACCTTTATGTGCGCTGATAACTCAGTCAACCTTGCTAACTTTACATTGCTACCTTGTGCACTGGCCAAGTGAACAATGGTCAACAGTTGTGGTCACCACCTGTTGAGGTCTTATAATTCGGTCCCATTTTAAGTGATGCACATGGTCAGTGGTTGTGGTCAGTATCTGCTGTTGACAGTACCCACAGAGCACTGTGGTCAGTTAAAGTTCAGTACCTTTTGAGGTCATCCGTTACAGTGACATGGTCCATAGTTGCTGTAGGTATCTGTTGTGGTCAGTAACCCAGTCCACTGTTGTGGTCAGTAGCTGTGAAGCAGTGGTCACTCAGTCCACTGTTGCGGTCAGTATGTGTAAAGTCCCGGTGGTCAGTCAGAAGTCAGTGCTTGTCGAGGTCTTACGGGCATTACCTGTTGAGGTCTCGCATCATCAGGCTCTGGAAGTCGGAGGAGACGACGCGGTTGAAGCTGGGGCGCGAGAGCAGTCTGTCTGGTTGTCTGTCCGGCGGCGGCCTGTCCGCCTGGTGGCTAGGCTGCCTCTGCAGGTGGGGGTTCCGCAGGGCCATGCTGATGTCATTCAGTAACCGCGGCAACGGGCCTAGCTTTATTATGGCATCCTGAAAGCAAAGAGGGGAGAGAGAGAGAGAGGGAGACATTGAAGAGATCTGTGTGAGACAAGAGCAGGACAGGAGGCCCACAAGCTCAAGAGATCAAGAGAAAGAGAGAGAGAGAGAAACACTGCATTTCACTAAATTACATGAAATCTGAGCATGAGTTTGAGAGAGTGAAAAAGAGAGAGGGAAAGAGAGTAAAGGAAGGAGATTGTGAGAGAAAGAGGGAGAGTCAGAGTCAGAGAGAAAGGGGGAAACTGCTCCCAATCCAGACAGCTCCGTGTATGGAGTTAATGACCGCCATCTCTGGTGCGTGGGTGCCAGTGGAGGCTGGTGAACTCAGAACAGGCGAGGAACAACCTTTACCTTTATGCCTATCATTATGTCTGACCTGTTCCCATTTATCCTGCTTGATTAACAAGAGAACAAGTAATTAACAGAGTAATCAACACAAATTCAATTAATTGAATTAGATTAAAAACGTCCATGGATATAACAAACGTAACACTAGTCTGCAAAGAACAGCAATCCTATTACAAATGGAATTGGTGACCATCTACAATATTTACATCAGCTGGTGTTGATTACTCCGTGAATAAATTTACTTGTTGTTAATCAAGGAGGATAAATGGGAACAGGTTCAAAATTATGATAGGGTTAAAGGTGAAGTTTGTTCCTCCTCTGTTTTGAGCTCACCAGCCACCATTGGTGTGTACTACGGATGTCCCCTAAAACGCTCACGATATACAGACGTACAGACAGCAGGAAGTCCCTGTGTGCTCGCCATTTTCAGGCGGGTGAGCAGCCCAAACGCAAACATGTCACTCCAGTGAGTGACAGGTCATTAATCATCTCGCATTGGCCCAGGGCCGAGACTCAGCCAACCCCCCTCATCATCCCCACTCCACTGTGGCTCGTGTGACACCAGGGCCTTTCGAACCAATCGGACAATTTAGCGCCCGAGCGAGCAATTCGCTATTTGCCCCGTCATGTAGAAGGAGAGGCAAGGGGTGAAATTAAATCGAAAAAAACCTCGAGGAAATGCGTGGTTCTCGCTCAGCTGTGGGGGACCCGGTCGCCCCCGGAGATGGGCGGGTGGGGGGTTGAGAGCTTGGAAAGACAGATATGGGTTAAGGGGCAGCAGGTTTGCACTCAGCACTTGGTGGGCGAATATTTGATTTAAGGCTCCGCTGCAGCCAGGCTAATTCAATCCCTCTCATGAAACAAAAACCAGCCAAACGCTGATTTGTAACTGTAATGGAAGCGGGTTGGGCAGGCTGCAGGGCTGAGCAGACCCACAACCCCACTGAGTTGTGGGACTGCGTGTGCGTTGCACACACACACACAGATACACTGCGTAGGATGAAGAGGTTGGCAAATTTACATTTACACTTGGGGCTGTATTTATTTCCTCATTTGTCACCCTCTTTCCTGCATAACTGAATTATTATTATATCAGCCCCACAGAGCAAAAATCTCTGTGATGATAGAGTGATGATAGGGGACAACTTTTAGTAAGGCAGATACGCTTAACCCCTCCACTTCCTGTGACCACTGGCTCTCACTTCTTTCCACTCTACAAATGCGACACCAATCACAAATCGCCTATCGAGGAAAATTTCACATGTCTTGCACTTGCCCAGTTGGCCAGAAGAGGCCGCTAGCGAGCAATCCAATGAGACGATGGATTCTTACGATTCTTAACAAAGACAATGTTCTATTGAACAACTCCTGCATCCCTCACACAAAAAACTGAAGATTTGTGCGATTTTCTATGGCAGGACAAAGTTCACTTCATAGCTGTTCAGGATATATAACCGTTATGACCATGTAGCCGACTCTGTTTGTGTGAAGCTGAAGCACATAGTTTAGACAAACACAGTAGCAGTCACAGAAGGTAATGCACTCTGTTTTGACCGTATCGCCATGAGTTTGGTCCATTAGAACATAGGCCTTGGGCATTTAGCAGATGCCCTCATCCAAAATGAATTAAACAGCCAATTTTTCATTTGCATACCATCTGTTTATACAGCTGGAATGGCTTAAAAATGTTTTATTCATACATTTAAAATAGCTTGCAAAATTCTGTTTGAGTTTGACCCATTAGTGAACAAAAATATGTAGAAATGACTTCTTTTTTTACATTTATTTTGGCAGAAGCAGTCAAAATAGTGTGGTTGGTATATTCAGTCAATTTCCAGTCCTACCCTGCTGATAGCTTAGCAGTCATGACTCAGTGTTACTTAAGTATTCTGTTGAGTATGGAGCGGTCAGAAGCAGTCAGTCAGTCAGTCATACCTTGCTGGGCAGTTGTATGGGCTGGTATCAGTAGTGGCAGTGGCGGTCAGTCAGCAGCTCAGTGTGGTAGTATGGTCAGTACTGTGGCGGGTCAGTCCTGCCAGTGTGGTTGATATGAGCTGAGTAGCAGTACTCAGTGGCTGGTATGGAGCTAGCGGTCAGTTAGTCACCTTGCTGGGCAGTGTGGTTGGTATGGAGCTGTCAGTAGCAGTCAGTAGTGGTCAGTGGCGGTCAGTCATACCTTGCTGGGCAGTGTGGTTGGTATGGAGCTGTCAGTAGCAGTCAGTAGTACTCAGTGGCGGTCAGTCATACCTTGCTGAGCTGGGCCATGACCTCCCACAGCAGACTGTGCAGGATGCTGAGCTCGCGGCCCAGGTCGATGTAGCCCTCGAACCCCCCCGCGTTGGACATGCTGTCCAGGTTGGAGATCTCGTACAGGAACTGCTGCATGGAGCCCCACTCCATCTCCAGAAACTCATTCATGAAGCACATGTGGTCCTCTTTACTGCTAAACCTGGGGGAGAGAAGGAGGTGGGGAGAGGGGAGGGCAGAGAGATGAGGAGGAGGGGGTGGTGAGGGAGGAGGAGTGAAAGGAGGAAAGAAAGGGTAAATAACAAATGAAAATAATTTATAAATTAATATATCTGTATATGATCATGTGAGGTTCTGTACAGGTGTGTATATGTTTGTATATGTGTGTAGGGCTCTGTACAGGTATGAGAGATGAGGTACGGGGTAACTTGCTTGGACAGGTTGGCCAGGTTCTGCACCACCTTGGCGATGAGCGTGAGGGTGCGGGAGGTCTGCTCGTCGGGGTACTCCTGTGTCAGGTTGAAGAGGGAGGGGGACATGATGGCGGGGCAGAGGAAGCGCAGGAACAGGGAGGCGCTGATAAGCCGGTCAGCGATGTCCTCCCTGCCACGCTCCGCGCAGCGCACCCGCCATGACGCAAACACCTCCTTCAGCTCCCGCGGAAACACGCTGGGGGGGGGGAGGGGGTGAGAGAAAGAAAATGTTAGATTTGAGTGCGCAAACAACTTTGGCAGAGAACATCATTAAATGACTGTATCCACAAGAGCCAACAAATATATGCTTTCGCAAACACAAAAGTTACATGAAGTAAAAAAATTCAAAAAAAAAACTTAAAATAATTCATTATAATTAATCTCTTACAGGCATACACACACATATACACACAAGCACCAGCATTCATTTTTAGTTCTTTACACAATTATAAATAGATGCTGTATGTCGAATGGAAAGGAGAGAGCATTCTCCAATGGGAATTCACAAATGAGAGAACACTTATCAGTGGAAGTTGATGAATGAAGACGCACTGTGCAATGGGAGTTTACAATTGAAAGAGCACTTTCCAATGGGAATTAATGAATGAAAGAGTACTGTCCAATGGGAGCTGAACAATTAAGGACCACTTTCCAGTAGGAGATCACAAATGAGAACTACCCAATGGGATTTGATGTATGAGAGAGTACCCACCAATGGGAGTTGACAATCTTGCAGAGCGCCAGCTCGCAGCACATGCGGAGGTTGGCCTGGTGGTCCGGCAGGACAGAGGGCGGGGTCCTCATGGGGTCCACCTCGCAGTTCTCCTCTGACTCGTACAGCGCTCGGATAAACTCCCCTGCAGGGAAAGCACAGCTGCCTATCAGCGCTCTGCTTGGCTTGAGATGGTTATCTAACATTCCCTCTCCACCCCAACACCACCAGTCTCCCCCTTCCCAACAAAATAACATAATTAACTCTAACCATATAGCAGAATTAGCTCTGGTTGTGCTCTCCATTACGTAAGGTTTGTATATGTTGTACAATATGACATGGCACATGGCAAATCATTATATGCGTTTACCTGTGCAGATAAAGCGGTGATTTCCCATTACTACTTAATGTATGGCATTTACACTGTAAATGGCCGGCTTAGATGTTTGTGTCTAACCATGAAATATATCTGAGGAAAATGACGTCTACCCATGGCACATTCTTGTAGAAGGTCACAGCTACCTGTGTGCATACCTATAGATGGATATCTCTACCTATGCTTGCTCACCTATGGCATCCTTGAGGTACTTGTGTCCAATGAGCTTGAGATACTCTTCGATGGCTTTGGTGGCCAGAGTGTTCTCGCGGAAGATCAGGTGTTCCCTGTCCATGAACCTGTCCACCTCACACATGGCCATGTCCGACAGGAAGTCCTGAATGGAATCACCAAAACAGAGAGTCATGCACAGTCCACTAACCAAACTCACTGCCAGGCTTGGTCCTCTCACTAAACTGACGGTTTATTCGGCGTCCTCTAACCAAGCTTATTGTCATGCTCAGCCCACAGACTAAGATGATGGTCGGGCTTAACCAAGCATTCAGTTCATTCATAGTTCTTACACTAAGCTCACAATCATGTGTGGTCTTCTACTCAAGCTAACTAACTCAAGTTTAGACCTCTACCCAAATTAACAGTCAAGTTTAGTCCTCTGACCAAGTCTCATGCAGACTCCTCTAGGGAAACTCATGGTTCACACACAGTCCTCAGTCTTGTCTGGTTTTGTATGTGCGGTTTTGCATGCATGGTTTTGTATGCACAGTTTTTTAAGGTCGCACCTTGGCCTTGCCGGTGCTCTGCAGGATGTGCACCAGGGCGCAGGCCACCTCCTCCTTGCTCTTGACACTCAGCAGTGGCTCCAGCACGGCGCACAGCGTGCGGTAGTTGTTGGTGACGTACTCAGCGAACTCCTTGTACAGCTCCATCGGCAGGATGCTCATGGTCTGGTAGCGGGACTTGAGCCTCAGGGAAGCGTTGATGACCTTCCCGCCCCCCACCCCGCCTCCTTTGGCCAGGACGCTAGGCTGGATGACCGGGTACCACTGCTCCACAAACTGCCGGCCGGTGATGCTGGAGATGGGGATACTGACCAGGCCGAGGTACGTGCTCTTCTCCTGTCAGGGAGGAGGGGTCAGAGGTGTCAGAGGGTTCAGAGGTCAAAGGTGGAGTTAATATCGGGTGAGACTAGGCGTGGTCTCCAAATAATAATTTTCTCATTACATAAAAATATGAAAACACTTCTGCAGATCACTGAGAGTTTTACCATCTGAAACAATGTCACTAAGCAACACATTAAGTTGTGTGGAAGAAGAATTTAGGTCAGAGCAGTAATTTTGTACAAATATTGTGCTAAGCTAGTGAGTACCATAAGCTGTTTAAAGTTTTTAAGCAGTAAAGGTGTCCTACTGGTAAATGTGTGAATCCAGTAAATCCTTTACAATGGTTAACATGTTATGGCGGTAAAAGCTTTCTACAGGTAAGGACGTTACGGCAGTAAAATGGTGAATCTATTACAAAATAAAGTGTGTCTCAGTGGTAAACGCAATGTGATAGTGAATGAGCTACAGCGGTTGTGTTAAGCTAGTGAATACGATGCACTGGTCACGTAATGTGTGAACATGGTAAAGGTGTACGAGCCAGGACGGTACCGTACCTTGCGGCGCTTCTTGTCAGTCTCCTTGTACAGGTGCAGACGCAGGCTGCGGACGGCGGGCAGGTTGTTGAACTCGAAGTGCTCGCCCCAGAAGACGGTGTCGGTGCGGGGCTTGCTGGTGGTGCGCGCGTACAGCATGTCGTCCAGGCACAGCTCGCAGTAGTAGCGCTTTTTGGCCGGCAGCTCCCGCGCCTCGATGATCCACAGCTTCAGCACGTTGTCCACCCGCCGGCTGTTGTCCTGAAGAGGGGGGGCGGCGGCAGAGAGAAAGGGTGATGGAGGGGCGGGGCCAACAGTGTGGGAGGAGAAAGGGGGCAAGGCCAATAGAGTGGGTGGAGGGGGAGTGGCCAATGGAGTGAGAGGAGGGGTGTGACCAATGGAGTGGGAGGGGGGAGGGGCCAGTTGTGTAAGATGGGGAAAGGGGGCAATGGTGTATTGGGGGGGTGGGGCCAATTGTGGGGGGATGGGCAGGGCCAAAACAGTGGGGGAAGGGGCCGGGTCAAATGTGTGGAAGGGTGGATGGGGTTGGTAAGGATAAAGGTGGAGTTGAGGACCCAGAGCACAGAGAAAGAAAGAAAGAGGGATGTGGCCAGGGCAGAGATAGAGAGAAGGAGGGATATTGGGTAGAGCAGACAGAGAAGAAGACAGAGAAAGAGAGACAGAACATGGGCAGGGTGGACAGAAAGAAAGGGGGGGTGGTGGGTGGGACAGGAAGAGGAAGACGATCACATGGGCTTAGGACAGGCTTCAGTATGCACACACACACACACACACAGGTGTAGCCATCCCAGGGAACCATCTGGCACAGCTATGGTACATTTTGAATTTGACAGATATTTTGTGCTCCCTGCAGGAGAAGCAGGTTCGTGTGGGGATTTGAGCAGAATGACACTCTCAGTCAGAGTGAGTCACTCCAGCCGAGCTGCAGTGCTAAATTTAGATCACCACAGAACTGTGAATCTTAACTTGGTTCAACCCAGAACTCTGAATCTTAATTTAGATCTCCACAGAACTCTAAATTTTAACTTGGATCAACCCAGAACTCTAAATCTTAATTTAGATCAACCCAGAACTCTGAACCTCAATTTAGATCATCCTAGAACTCTGAATCTTAACTCAGATCAAGCCGGAACTAATTTAGAACATCCCATAATGTCTGAATCCTAATTCAGATCATCCCAGATAATCTGAACCTGATTTTATATCAATCCCCAGACATTGCAATCTCAACTGAGATCACCCCACAAAATCACGACTGGAGCTGGTGAAAGTACAGAGCGGTAGGGGTTGGTTGTTCATTCGACTGGCGTGTGAAGGTAGGGAGCGGTGCGGAGCCGCTCTGGAGAATCTGGAGAACGCTGCAGTCTTTCTGTCCCGTTCTCGGGGGCTCGGTGAGTCAGCCCGCCCAGTTCCCTCCGCGAGAGCCGCGGGATGAGTCAGGCCGCGCGCGTACGGTGCATCTGCTTCCATAACGCACAGCTTCCGCCACCTCGCCTCAACTCCGGCAGCTTCTACAAAAAGCGCCGACTCTTGGGTTTCTAAAGACCCCCCCCCCCCGCCGCTCCCCCGTTTCTGAACTGGAGATTAAATATAGCAGCGGCAGTGTAACAAATTCAACCCTTCTTCTTTGCCTCGAAAAATTTCCGCCTACGTCGTGAAAAAACTCCTGCCGCCGCGGTCTGCGGGTTCCATTTGCTCTGTGCGGCAGAGGCTTTGTAAAGCCATTGGTGGGCTGAGCTACCGCACGCTGTCAATCGATTCCTTTCAAGCTTGCATTGTGCGGACCAGTCAAACGACATTCAAACACAGCCTCCCGGCCACAGCTGGCTACGGTGTGGCTCTGACAGTTGAAACCCAACGCAAACAGGTGCTTCGATTGTTAGCTGAAACTCAGTTCTCAATTGCGGTGAGCAGCCAGGGCATGCCGGGGATTGTGTGTTTAATCACGTGACATTTCACAGCCAATCAGAAGAGGAGATGTGTAGCCTGTCAGGTGAAGTTACATGTAGCCAATCAGATATAGGGAGAATGACTGGGTGGACAGACGCATTCTCAGAAAACAGAGTAGCTATACCACAATATATTTTCAACATATGGGTACAATGTAAATTTTAATGACAAAATTTTGCAAATTTAAAATTTGTATTGTAATAACTGAAAACCAGTTATTTCTGTTTGCCATCATACTATATATCACTGGTTAGGCTTATGACAGAGACACATATGCAAGACCAAGGTCAAAAACAATTTTGTGAAATACTTCAACCATTTTGACTAAATTAAAACTCATGCCAAAATTATTCATTCATAACACTGTTTGAATAGTTTAAAATGAACACAGGGTTCCCGCAGTACCTTTCCAAAATTCACATTTCATATTTTACAAATATAAAAAAGGTTAAGTAGACCTGAGCCAGGTCTGACAAAAACATCCACACTTACACGCACACACAATTACACATACACATATACACAAACACACAAAGGAGCCAACAGACTCGCAACAACAGAGGAAAACAGTCTCACAAGTGAGAAGGAAGAGGAACAACTTGAAGGAGAGGAGGTGGATGCTATCTCTCTCTCTCTATCTCTCTTTGTTTTCTCTTTTCTTCTTCACCTTGTTGGGTTTGATGGCCCTCTGCAGGTTCTCGATCCATTTGTCCCTTTCGGCAGCCGAGCGGCAGGCAAAGCACTTAGTACCCGAGGCGGTGGTCACCTGAGGGGTAGAGACAGGCGCATCAATAACCCGTTGGGGGGGTGGGGAGGCCCTCCACAGGGTTTCGCACTCGCTCGTTTGTGTCAAAACTATTTAAGGATATGGCCTTTCTGTTCGGCTAAATCCATAAGGAGCTGAAAATGCAACAATGAGGTGGAGTACCATGTTTATTTCATCCATTTTTGGTATTTCGGTTTGGCGCTGTCATAGATTATTCCGGAAGTTTTTTTTGTTAAGCCTCCTCAATAAACATTTTTATAATGATTCATAGTCATGACATAAACATTTTAAAAAAAATAACTGCTGCTTAAAATAAGTAATGTTGTGTAATATGATCGAATGCTTGTGTGCGCTCATACCCAGTCATGAGTGGGTTTCATTTCACAGTCATTACAGTATTAAGTCCACACATTGTGCATTGCACAAATAAAGGGGACACACACTCACACATACATATATTTTCACACACACATGCACATGCACTCTCCCCCACACACAAAACATACATTCACACACGCATGCACACAAACCTATACACACATACATACAAGAAACACCCACACACTCTCTCTCTGTCTCAAACAAGCACACAACATATTCTCACACACACACGCTCTCTTTCACATTCACACTCAACCATTCTTTCGGTCAAACATGCGCGCACACACACGTGCGTCCACAGGCACATATACACACACTCTCACACACACACAGACACTCTGACACACTCTCTCACCTCGAAGCAGTACTCCTGTCCCAGGATGCTGGAGTGGACGGGCTTAATGATGGCGTCCTCGTCCAGCGTGAGGTCCAGGGCCTCCGCCGCGCTGCTGGGGGAGAGCAAGGACTCATGGGAGTGGGACTCCTTAAAACTCTGCATCAGGCGAGTCCTGGGAGGGGTGGGGGACAGAAAAAGAGAGATCTGTACCACAACACCACAACAGAGCAGAGCACTCTGAACCTGAACCATAAAACACCCATTACACTTGAGAGAAAGAAAGACTCGAGAGTGTCTATAACACAACAACCCAAACAGAGCGTATACTGGGTCCAAAACCAATATACAGTAAAATGCACTTGGTCCATGATCAAAATGGATCAAAATCACGTAATACCGCACACGTCTGTCCTGATTGTTATATGGCGGCTAGCTACGTCACTTCCTGTCTACCTGCACGATGGTGACATCGGCCGTGAGACTCCTACAGCGGGAATGACTGAAGCCTGACTCACAGTTGGGGGGCACTCCACACCACAGCGGCCAATCACTGCCCACGGATTCCGTGACATATATACGACGGCCGAGGACGGAGGAACTGTCACCGGCCAGTTGAAGTTATAATGTACAGGGCTTTCCTGATCTTCGTGTTTCTGATGCGTTTTAGGGCGTATCGAGGGATAGCGCGCTCTGAGCATGCTCTCTGAGTCTGTTACCTAGGAACGGGGACGTTCTCTATGCGTGAAGTTCCAAAATGGCTGCATTACATGATGGCGTTCTGGGTGTAGGAAATACGTATGCAAAGACAGCCCTTTGTGCAACATAAAATCAATGAGGAAGTGGGTAAGAGACTGCCTCGCAGCTTTGTTTCAAAAAGGGTCTAATCCTGTACAAGGCAGGCCAACGCTGAACGCACAGCTCTGGCTGTACTCGAGTCTGTTCCGCGGCGTCGCCAGAGAGTTTCGCAGCTTTAAGTTTCCATGGTTTTCAGGTCTTGTGGGATCTTATTGAACAACGTGCTGTTGTCAGAAGCTGTGACTGTGGTCGAAGACAAGCTTTGCAAACGGAAAAAAAAAACAGTTTCAAAATGAAAGAAGGAGAAAACTTCTCCTGGATGCATCTGATTCAGTTCCAGAGAGCTGGGTGCTTCTTATTAAACTCAGGCACCAGCCTCCTGTCCATTATCTGCCGTATGTACATCACAAAATTGTTTCAATTTGTGAACGTTCTGGTTGATGCATTCAGTCATCATCTACCCTACATCTCCATCTCAAAGAAGCATTCCACATCCTTGCCTTTCCCTGGTTCCACAGTGAATTGGTGGGTGGTTGGGGGAGTTCTTTTTTTTCTTTTCCTAATGAAACGCTAGACAAAGAAAGCACATATTTTTCTACACTTTCCAAATTACTTTTCAGTCTGTGGATTCCGGTGGGTAATATCCAGCACACCAACCAGGAGGAGGGGAAAAAAACACAAGAGAATGACAAATCAAAAGCTGCTGTGCATTTCTGTGGACCAAAGCGGGGGTGGGGTGGGGGCAGTCGCTGGGGCCATTGGTATGCCAATGCACGGGCTCATTTTAAAATGCAAATTATGGGCAAGACAAGGCATGAAAATTACTTCAAACTTCAAAAAGGGACAGAGAAAAAATACAAAATGTGTGTGTTGAGTCCAGGGCACGTTTGCTTAAATCCACTGACTGCATCCATTCCAACCCTTAGATTCAATTTTTATTAGTTTAATTACTTTCATAATGAATGATGAAAAAATAACAGAAGCTTCATCTGAAGCTAATTTTAGGTCTTTTTACAATTTCACTTGTTGAAGATGCCATTGTGCTCTTTTGTGTTTTTATGTGTTTTAAACCAGTGTAAAGCACTTTCAACTGCTTGGCTCCTTTGCTCTACAAATAAACCGTTAGGATTATGATTATGGTTATGATTATGATTTTTATTGTAAGTCAGGGCCTCCCCAAGCTCAGTTCTGGGGAACATGGTGGATGCCAGCTTTTGCTCCAGCTCGAACAGGCATTTACAAAGTCTCATTCCACTACTGTAAATTACAGTTACTTAAGCGGCTGCTTATACTGGAGTTCAAAATGCTCAAAGTGCGGACACCTGGGTCCATACTCACATAAAGAGGTCCCCTGTTCATACCCTAACCTTATCAATCACAAGCTAAAAAGCTAAGCTAATCAGCGCGCCTGCTGAGCTTCTCTCTGAATGCCAAGGACATGAGCTGTGAGAGAGGTGCATCATGGGAGATGTAGGCACCAGTACCTCTCCTGATCAGCGCTGCGGAAGCGGGGCAGAATCATGTGGCGGAAGCTGCTGGTTCTCTCCAGTTTCGGCTGACTCTTCGCCCGCTTGATGGATCCCTTCAACCGTCTACTGAGAAAGCTCTGGGGGTGGGGCACAGGAGAGAAGGCGGAGCATTGTTACACAGAGACACATAGGAGAGGGGTGGGGCAAAGAGGGGGCAGGGCAGTGTTACACAGAGACACAAAGGAGAGGGGGCGGGGCAGTGTTACACAGAGACACATAGGAGAAGAATGGGGTAAAGGAGAGGGGGCAGGGCAGTGTTACACAGAGACACATAGGAGAGGGGTGGGGCAAAGGAGAGGGGGCGGGGCAGTGTTACACAGAGACACATAGGAGAGGGGTGGGGAAAAGGAGAGGGGGCAGGACAGTGTTACACAGAGACACTGGATGGGGGCGGGGCAAAGGAGAGGGGGCGGAGCAATGATATACACAGAGACACGGGATGGACAGGTGATGGCAGCAGAGAGTCAGGGGGAAGAATAAAGGGGGACGGGGGTTCATTTTATAAATAAGCATAGGGACAGAAGGGGGAAATTTCATACCAATATGAGAGAAACAAGATTAAAATGGGCCTGAGAGAGGTAAAATTATAAGACATGACAAGAGAAAGTCATTGTGACAAGGAGGACAAAGATAAATATAAGTATGAGGCAACAATATAGACGTTCGTAAGTAACATGGGGATAAGGTTAAGTACATAGAGATAGAAAAGTGTAATTTTACAGCAGCTTCTTACCACTGCAAACACATAACATCAGCCATTTTTGTGGTTTTTGGTTTTGAAGTAAACCATTACTCAACGTTATAAACTCTATTTTGACCATAAAGCACTTAACCGTAAACAGACTCAGATGAAAAGGATGAGGCATGAAGCTCTCACTGTTTGCTACCATCACCGTGCTGAGAACACGGCCAATTAGCACTTCCCATACAGGGCCAATAGAGGGCGGTATTAGCCCATGAATACTCTCATAGCCCACAGCCAATAGTGTTGCCTTGACGGTACTGTCATAGGTGTAGACCGCAATAGTTGCTCACATTCAGAATAAATATTTACAAAATGTCGGGCATAATGAAAAAAAAGAGGGATTATGAATTAATATAGCAGAAAATGATAGTATAACTCCCAATTGTGTAAACTTTCTAAGCTGTCTATGGTCATTAAAACTGGCAGTTAATCTATGGATTGGAAGTCTCCTATCATAAGAAGCACTCTGGAAGTGTCTTTATAACAGATCTGTGTGAAAGTGAGAAAACCATTATGTATCACTCGTCTCTAAAATGAACCAACCACGTCAATTTATCATGCAAGCGGAGATTATAACTCCTCTATATCTTTGTCATTTGCAGCATTTTCTAGAAGGATATGTGTAGTCTCTTTACTGCATTGCAGTAACCGCCCTTCTGCAGGTTCTCTGCCCCTGGTCATCTCACAGTAAAATAATTTAGGAAACTACAATCACGATTTGTTTATTTATTAAAAGTACCATCATCAATAAAAGGTCAACCGCAGAGCCCAACTGAATCGTTTCCCTGTGGCGTGGTTGTTGGATACATATCTAGATATCTATACTTTTTTTATTTTATTTGCTGGTGAGTGTGGAGTTTTGTGCTCCAGAGAGCCAGGCCCACATCGCTAACGCCTGCAGCTAAACTCCGCACGCGGACTCAACCATCTGAACCGCCGAACGAGGGCTCCGTTACAGAGAGCGTTCAGTCTTTCAGCCACGGGCAGCGCGGGAGATGAAAGGGAAAGATACAGGAGAGAGAGGATGAGGGAGAGAGCGAGAGAGAGAGAGAATGGGTGAGGAAGAAGGGAGAGACAGACGGAGAGATGGAGAAAGGGGGAGACGGAGAAAGGGTGAAGAAGACAGACAGAGAAAGAAAGGGGAGAGACAAAAGACAGGTTTGATCTGAGAGGGTGCTAGAAAGAAGGAGAGAAAGAAAAGGTATGCAAAAGGGGAAATGAGAGAGAGAGAGAGAGAAAGAGAGGGAGAGATGGTGAAATAAAGAGAGAAAGGGGGAAAAGACACAACATTTTGTAAACCGTGGTGTCCGTTTCTCTGTACCAGCGTATGATTTTCAATAGTTTGTGCACCCAGCCTGGTGTGATGGAACTTGTGATGTAATTTTGCTATTTCAGGCCCAGCCGCCATTTTCTCATTTCATTTCCATTGCGGCAGCTCAGGATGGGGGGTCCACATGTGGGACGGTGGCGTCTGGCACGTGGTAACTCCACGGCAACTCCGTAAAACTAGCAACTGCGTCCCGTCACGCAGTCCTGTAGGTGGGCGGCTTCCAGAGCACGGGCCAACCTGTGGTTCACCGTGCCGACGGATCCCGGCGGCCGCCAACCCTCCCTGCACAAGCCTGTCCGCCACTAACCGCCCAGTCTCAGAACCCAGGACGGCCAGATCTGCGGAGATCTTAACTCTCCGTCTGGGAGGCAGTGCTTGCTGTAGCTGTATGCTATCGCCTCATTAGGGGCGTGGTACTCTACACACTGTAGTGATTATCACAGGGACGTTGATGCAAGTGTAATGTTACTGACACCAGTTCATGTTTGAATCTGCAGGTGCAATGCCTGACTTCTCCTTAGATCAAAACCTGCTTTTGAGGTTAAATGGTTATAAAATATTACATAGCTTCCTAAAAGTGGGTGGGGTTGCCTTCTCAAGCGCACTGCTTTCACCAGGCTTACAGCAGAGAGGTATAAACCTGGCACTATCACTCTGAACTGCACTGCTTTCACCAGGCTTACAGCAGAGAGGTATAAACCAGCACGATCACTCTGAACTGCACTGCTTTCACCAGGCTTACAGCAGAGAGGTATAAACCTGGCACGATCACTCTGAACTGCACTGCTTTCACCAGGCTTACAGCAGAGAGGTATAAACCTGGCACGATCACTCTGAACTGCACTGCTTTCACCAGACTTACAGCAGTGAGGTATAAACCTGGCACTATCACTCTGAACTGCACTGCCTTCACCAGGCTTACAGCAGAGAGGTATAAACCTGGCACTATCACTCTGAACTGCACTGCTTTCACCAGGCTTACAGCAGAGAGGTATAAACCTGGCACTATTACTCTGAACTGCACTGCTTTCACCAGGCTTACAGCAGAGAGGTATAAACCTGGCACGATCACTCTGAACTGCACTGCTTTCACCAGGCTAATAGCAGAGAGGTACACTAGCACTAATACAAGCACACTGGGCTTGTATTGGAAATGTTGGTAAGCTAACACTGACAGGAAAAAATTTGTCACCTTTAGCATTCGACGGCAGGCTCAGTGAGCGGGGCGATGTCAGGGCCACGTACCTCGAAGGAGGGCGAAGCTGCCGTGCTATGTCCTGCCCTGGGACTTGAACCCGCAACCCTCCAGTCGCAAGCCCCGCGAAACAGTGAGGAAGAGGAGGAGGAGGAGGGGGAGGAAGAGGAAGGATGGAGGGAGGGAGGGAGGGTGAGGAAGAGGGAGGGGGAGAGAGGGAGGGCACAGGGCAGCGGAGGAGTGCTGGCTGTCTGTCTGCGGAATGGGGGCCGCGAGGGCCGGAGGGAGGGAGAGAGGGAGCGACGCAGGGGAGGAGAGGGGGTGGAGGAGGGAGGGAGGGAGAGAGAGGGAGGGGGGGAGGGAGCGAGGACGGGAGGGGGTACTCACAGGCTGTCGGAAAGGCTGAGGGGGGGCAGAGGGAGGGGTCTCCATACTCGGCTGCTTCACGTTGGCTATGCTCTTTCTGCGAGAGCGAGCGTGCTCTGAGAGAGGAGAGAGAGAGAGAGGGAGAGAGAGAGAAAGGGGGGAAGAGGGAGAGAGTGAAAGAGAGGGGAAAGAGGGAGAGAAAGAGAGGGAGGATAGAGGGGGAAGAGGGGGAGAGGGAGGAGAGGAGGGGGAGAGGGGGAAGAGGGGGAGAGGGAAGAGAGAGAGGGGGGAAGAGAGGGGGGGCAGGACAGAGAGAGAGAGAGGGAAGAGAGGGGGGAGAGAGTGAAAGAGAGAGAGGGAAGGGGGAGAGAGTGAAAGAGAGAGAGAGAGGGGGAGAGAGAGAGAGAGGGGGAAGAGAGGGGGGGTAGGACAGAGAGAGAAGGGAATGGGACAGAGAGGAATGAAGGAGAGCAAGAGGAAGAGGGAGAATGAAGGATGACGTGAGAGAGAGTGAAGAAAGAGAGCGTGAGGGGATGGAGGGAGGAAAATATTCAGAAGAGAGAAAGAGGGAATGCGCAACAGAAAAGGAGGGAGGTACACGAGAGAAGGAAAGAGAGAAGGAGGAGGAGACAGAAGAGTAAAAGGGAGAGACAAAGAAAGAGAGGCAGAGTTAATGCAAAGCCCTGTACAGCAGTTATAAAAGCCAGTTATGTCTCAGAGAAAGCATACAGTGCAGCGTAGTCACCCGATTTCCATCACTGGGGTTCTGCGAAAACACAATTCTACAGGACATAGTATGAATGGGACGCCAGGGGATGGGGCACAGGTTGGTCACCATGGAGAGCA